>CM053749.1:2773571-2934589 GCA_028658305.1 Pachyuromys duprasi
TCTCTCTCTCTCTTTCCTTCTTTCTTTCTTTTTTGACACTTGCTTTTTCTGTGTCCCATTTTTGCTTTTTTTTAAGAGCACACCACTAAAACCTGTTAGGAATATCTGCACCACTGAAAAATCTAAAAGACTCCGTTATGCTGTATTTCCCTTGCCAGACGCCAAAATAAAACATAACTCAGACATTTCACTCCCAGCTTAGAAATAAAAGTCTCACTCACTATTGCTAGTTCCCAGAAATCGGGTTTCAGAGAAAAGGTGGCTTTCACACAGTGCACACTGTACTCCGATGGAGAAATAACCGGGTGACAGCCTAGAAACCCGTTAGCTGAATATTAAGATTTCTCAGGATTTCCAGTCACTTCTCCTATAAAGAAAAACTGTTTCATATTTTGTCACCAAAAAAGATCATAACGTCTGTGAAATTAAGGCAAATACTGTCATTACACCAGAAACACGTCATCAAAATACCGAATAAACAAAGAAACCTGCTCCTCTGAGCGCTAATTTGGAAATAAAATAAGTAACTGATGAGCAAAGTGACTTTATGAATTAGTTGCTAAACAATTGAGCCTCAGTAACACAATTCATGAAAATGGCACTTGGTTTCTCCTGACACTGTTTCTTCCAAGAGGCACCCCAATGGGTTTGACATAAAATAAAATAATTCATTCTGAGATATGGATTGTTTGTCCTGCAGTCAGACCATGGGCAGATGAGGCTTCAGCTACACTGAACATGAGCCTAGAGCATACTAACACACACGCACACACACGACCAGCTTGTATTTTCGAGCATTGATCCTTCCGCATTTTGGTCCTTCTGCTTAGCTCTGTCAAATCCATTAGTTAAACATTTACTGCATACCTAAAACAATAGCCTTCTGAGGAGAGCCGACGGCTGCTTCTTTTGATGAGTGCTTTCATATAAAGTAGAACTGTAATTGTCAAGTCAAGTCTATTTGACAATAGGCAGAAATGATGGAAAAACAAACTGAAGTTAGGGTGTGGTCCACCCTGGATTCCATCCCAGAGCCCCTGGGAAGGAAGAATCCTTTCCCAGCAGAGCTGGAGCAAGACTCCACGGACTCAGAAACAGCCAACACTGACTCTAAGACCTGTTAAAAATAATTTCTTTGTGATAACGTGGAAACACCAGGCAAAAATATCACAATTGGCTTTTCGTTTTACATTAGACAAGTGAGCTATTTATGGATCCAGACTTTCAACTTGTGAAACACTGTGTCAGGGGTGTGTCATCTTTTTGTTAATTTCCAGCTGAACAGGCTAAGCAGTTGTAAATACATCTTGTCAGACTGCGTGGAGCTTAGTCGTCCACACAGAAGCCGTCTAGAGCCACTGGGCAGATTCCGCAGAGAGCCAGCGCGCTCAAGCACAGAGCCAAGGAGATGGCCCTGGCCTGCTCCCTTAGTGACGCTGGTACCATCCTTCATGCTTGAAGTTGCATGTTCCCCAGGCCTTCCTTGGTTTACCGTTCTAGAGACACGCTACCAGACATGGTGTGGTGAGGAAGCAATGGAGACCGTGATGACAGGCAAAGGACCGGGAGGTATACATGTCTTAGCATTCCCAGAACTAACGGATAGGACTGTGGTGCTAAAAAAGCAGGCTTTGACATACCTACCCCCAATGCCCACATGAGTGTAAAAATACACACACACACACTCTCTCTCTCAAACACACATAAAAATTTCAAAATGGTTGCAGGTATTCTCATTCACAGGAAGGTTAAAGGCGTTCCCCATCGCAAGGAGGATTAGCTTACCGGAGGATTCTGGGACTGCAGATGCACACTGCGGCAAAATCCTAAATTCGTCGGAAAAAAATTATTTCTGGACTCCAGCTGCTAAAAATAATAGAATTATAGCAAATCACGAAAGAGATGAAAACAAGCCATTTTCACATCCCGAAGTGTTTGGGGCGGGGTGTGATTCCTGGCTCTTAAATGATGTCTTATAAGACAATGCAAATTTGAAAGTAGCCTTTCTTTTCCAGAGCACGCAGCGCCACGAAATCGATAATTTTTGATCTTTCGGCTGGTAGGCAACATGGTGAGCCATTGCAGGGGCTGCAGGCAGCAGACATGTTCTCATCAGCTGACATTTTCATATTGTTTTGAATCCGTTGAGGTCTATGAAGGGGTATCACCCCGGTTTTTGTTCAGCACCAGGCTACGGGGGGTGACGCGAACCCTCAGTTTATCGACATATGCATGTCTGTTGCTTTATATATATTAAAAACAGGGCGTCTTACTGGATCTTAAACAAAAAATTATGTAAAAGGAGTGGCTGGTGTGATTATAATCCCATCATGCAGGGTCCACGGTTCCCATTTAGCGAGATTTCGCAGAGGGCAACGTCTTAAGAACATCCCTGCTGTGCTGAATGAAAAGCATGAACCAACCAAAGACAGAATTCATCTGTGTTTATATTTTACAAACAATGAGAGACCCACTCTTTGTATTGCTTCTCTCTCCCCACCTTATTATTTCGTGGAAACTGCAGCATCTCCCCGCCCCCGCAAACACTCACCACCCCAGCACTGCAGTGCTCCGTCCCCCTCTGGCTGGTCCTTCCTCTTCCTTCTCGCTTTCACAAATTCTGCACGCGCCATCTTTGTGTGGGGGGTGATGCTCTGCTAACTTCACCCAGCCATTCTCTCACAAATCCGTTCAGAAATAGAAAATTACAGTGTGCTTTGGGGGCTTAATTTGCTTGATTTGCTTTCAGTCTTCTCTCCTGACATTGAAACGTGGAAATGACAAGGGGGGAGCCCCCCCCAAAAAAAGAGATGTTTCTATTCTTTCCGTAACCTGTTGTATACAGTGGTGATAAAAATTATTATTAACATAATAGCAACAGCTGCAGCCTAAATAGAAGCTATGAGATAATTAATGTGCTACAACAAATTAATTTGGTGCAGGTGTTTCTGTTGTGAGCTGGGTAACCCAGGCCATATAAAGTCTAACTACAACGACCATCCCCGCCACTAAAACAAAATTAGGAACACATATCCTGTTCGACAAATGTGACTATTATTAAAAACAAAAACAAAAACTTCTCCCCAACTAAACCCAATGGTTTAGTTACAGTGGATATAATGTTCTGTGGTGTGTGTGTGTGTGTGTGTGTGTGTGTGTGTGTACCACAGTCCAGAGTATGGCACGTTTAAACAGATGGAGGTTTTATGCTGTCTCAGTTGGAAAACATATGCACCAGCTATAGTTTTTTTTAAATTAAAGACAGACTGTCATATTTGAGAGCTCCGCAAGAATGATGTGTAGCTGAGAAGGAAATCAGCACTGAGTAGCTCCTTATCTGAAGGAACATTCTCTAAAGACCTGGTGCTCACCCACCTTGGGGAGACACGCTAACAGGGAGCCCACTTCGGTGACCCTCACCTAGGCAGTGTTTGGGGAGAGTGGCTGCAGCCACACCACAGTTTATGCCAAAACCACCTCCTACCTGGGCAGTGCCAGCAGGGGCCTGGAAGATTCCGAGAGCACAGCAAGTGTTTCCCTTCTATTCTATACCGTTCAGAACAAACAAACAAACAAACAAACAAACAAACAAACCTTTGGCCATGGAGACACAGGGGAACAAGCTGATTGATTTTTATTTTTAATACTTGGCTAAAATAATATTTACTTAAAGATGCAGTTGTTTCTGATTTTCTCTAGTAATGCTGCAGACAGCAGGGCAGCCTTACTTTTGGTTGTTAAAAAGCAATGCACACACACAGTCACGGTCAAAATTTGAAGGTTGTCAATGATTAAGTTTTACCCTATTGGATGCCTTTTACCATTAATTTGAACGCTTCAGTGAAATAAACTGATTTCTTATAGGATCCATACCTTTTACTATTTTGGTACATGTTCGCAGAAATCTTAGCTCTAAAAGACTCAAAGTTATTCCAACCACACTGTTCACGCACACACATGAGGAGTGCTGCATCCATCCGTTATTTCTTTAAAATGTCTTATTCCTAGTGCTCCTTTCGTGGGCTGGTGCCGTGGCCGGAGCCACCCAGCTCCTACACAAAGGGACTGTGTGTCTATCATGCTCCTTATTCTTTTCTTTGTTTGCATCAACGTCCTTTTCTTCATGGTCTCTGTTCCAATCTACTCAGATCTTGAATTTACAAATTTATGATTTGTATTAGGAAATGAGAGAGAGATAAAGAAACAAAGGCCATGATGGTTTTCTTTTTAGAAGGAGAAGGAAATAGGCAATTCTTTGAGAGACCTAAAAAAAGTTGACAGGTGTGAAAGAGCCCATGTTGGCTGGCTCTCCCTGTGGTTTCTACGTTAGGCTAAGCCAGTCCAGGATGAGGCTCTGAAACCATGGAAGCAGTATGACAGGAAATCTATGTGGGAGACACAAAAGCGCTTCCATTTCTGCCTGCAGTAAACGGGAAACTTGACCGGAGCCCACAGAGTCAGCGCTTGCTACTCTGTCCCCTTTATATCCATCCGACCCAGCTCCAGTAACCTTTCCCTCAGAGGTGACTACTCTGGTCTGAAACAATGTTTTCTAAAATGATGGTTACCGTAAGTCAATTTGTTGCTGGGTGGCTTATTACGAAAAAGCAAACTAACCGAGCTAAGATGCTTCAAGTGCAGGCTTGAATGTGGTGGTCACACTACCCTGCAGCTTTCTCTGAGTGTGCCTCAAAATTTCTAAATATCATCGATTTTATAATGTGCTTAATAATTTTATATATGTAGCCACTGGATGTATTTTTATTTGAACTGCACCAATTTCCTGTTGTCGATATTTAGACTAAATATCAATGAAGCTTCACTTATTTTAAGATTAAAAACATAAACACAACTGCTGTGTTTTCATCTCTGTGTCTTGCAGCTGCTTGTGTGTACATTTTAGATTCTATCCGCTCTACTCACGCATTGTTCTAGAACCCTGAAACCATTTACTTACTCTGTTAGGCCAATTTTCCCCCATTCACAACCTGTGTAATTTGTAGCTTGATTTACTGCTGTTGCTGATCTTTGCAGAGCCCTTTAGAGACTCCCACCTCGATCCTGTGTACCGGCAGATCCAAATGACCCTCCGTCCATCCAGAGCCCTGCCTGCCCTTCGGTGTGCCCAGAATACACACACGCTCACAACGTAAACACGATATCCAGGCTCTAGCATTACGGGGGTTTCTTGGTGTATTTAACCCCTTGTATGTATCTGTAAACACCCTGTATCTTTTCCATCCTTGCTACTGTTTTTATTTTTATTTTTTTAAAGATTTATTTCTTTATTGTGTAGATAGTGTTCTGCCTGCATGTGTGCCTACACACCAGAAGAAGGCACCAGATCTCACCATGTGGGTGCTGGGAATTGAACTCAGGACCTCTGGAAGAGCAGCCAGGGCTCTTAACCTCTGAGCCATCTCTCTAGCCCACTACTGTTTTTAAAAGGAAGTGAGCACTGAGGACAAAGGATGTCTTTTAAAGTCAAAAGATTCTGAAGTATCTTACTTGAGAGTAGCCGCCTTTGGGAACCTGGAGGGCACATGGGTGGTTAAAGGCACTCGTGGCTCTTTCAGGGGGTAGGGTTTGGCTCCCAGCACCTCCCTCAGGTGACTCGCAAGGGCCGGTAAGTCAAGCTCCAGGGTGTCCAGCATCCTCTTCTGGCCTCGGTGGGCACTACACTCATGCGCATTTACCCAACACATGCACATTAAGAAGAAGGTTTGCCTTTGGCGGCTGGAGAGATGGCTTATTTGGTAAAGTACTCACCATTCACACATGAGGACATAGGTTCAATCTCCCGAATCCACATAACAAAGTCAGGCATGGTAAGCACACTTTCATCCCAGCACTGTAGAGAGGGAAACAGATAGGTCGCTGGGGCTCACACCAGCCTTGCCTACCTGGTGAGTCCAGCTCAGTGATAGAGTGTACCAGTGATAGTATGTGGGCGTGGCTTCGCTTGTGTGCAGCACACAGCACAGACCCCAGGAGAGAAGAATCCAAGCGATGCTGTAAATGGACACCACATACCGGGCACTCACAGTCACCTCAGATGCTCTAACAGTGACCGTCCTCACCAGCAATGTCTGCGTGGCCACTCTGACAGCTTCCTCACGGGAGGGGATGTGAAAGTCACTGCTGAGGCTCATCCACACCCTAGACAATCACGCTCTGCTACCCAAGGCTTTCCTGACATCACGAAGCAGGCTTGGCTGGGGGCAGGAAGGCTGAACCCCACAGGTGCCACCAGCCAGTGACGGGGACGCCATGGGCGACTGCCACTGTTTTTTTACTGGCACGGTTCTGAGGAGCACCC
The DNA here is from genome assembly GCA_028658305.1 of Pachyuromys duprasi. NCBI lineage: Eukaryota > Metazoa > Chordata > Mammalia > Rodentia > Muridae > Pachyuromys > Pachyuromys duprasi. The sequence continues at coordinate 2,779,891 of CM053749.1, forward strand.
ACACTTCTCCCTCAGTTGCACGCCTGAGTTCCACAAGCCCGTGATGGGCCCTGGCTGCTCATATGTCTTTGCTTCCTTTCCTCTGCTGTTCCTTCCTCTTCTGGCTTTCCTTCCATCAACTCTCACATGGACTCTGTGCATTGAGGTCTCTAGCAGGACCCCACGGGACAACACGACATCAAACGTTCACAGTTCCAAGGTACTTCGTTATTTGAATCTGCATTTCTTTTTTGAATAAAGCTGAGCATATTTTCTCACACCTGAACATTTTTACTGCACTCCCTTGACTACATATTTTGTCTCTTGGTCTCATCAATTCCTATAAAATCTCTGCATTTGAACATCTGGTCTACACCTGTAGTTGGATTTTTTTTTTCTCCAATTTGTGGAAGTCTGTGACTTGTTTGGTTTGGTTTTGTATACTTTTTTTTTTTTAAATCTCCTCTCTCTTTTTTTGGCCAGTTGGGAGATTTTATATTTGTTCACTAATTTATTATTTGTTTAGTTCATTGGTTCTGACTATTGAACCCCGGGCCTCATGTGTTCTATGCAACTACATTCCTAGCCCAAGATTTTATTTTTATGTAGATAGATTAGTGAACCTCCTTTAATCTCATCTGCATCTTACATCCCAATCAGAAGCACCTTACAGGGCTGGCATGACAGCTCAGTAGATAAGGCACCTGTTGCCAAATCTGATACCTGAGTTGGATCCTGGGCACCCACACGGTGGAAGGAAAGAACAGGTGTTTCCAGGCCGCCCTCTGACCCTCACATACATGCTTTGCCATGTACATATCCACCTACCGATCAAGAAATATAACTAAAACAATTTTAAAGAATTACTTTCCTACACTCAAGTAAATAAAAGAATCCAGTGTTTTAGAATACCATGTATTTTTTACATTTTTATCTTTATTAGAAATGTATCCTATTAGAGATTCTCAAACTCACATCCCCTGTCGGAGTCCGGTCTGCAGTTTCTTCCAGAACCTTGCACCACTATGAAAACTATCCTTGGACTGAGCTGGGTCTGATGTCAGGTCACCCAGACCTACTTCCTGTTTCTTCTTGCAAATGACTGAGTCGCTCAGCTTTCCTCCTTGCTTGGACTCCATGTCCCATTGGAGCAAAGGTCTCTCCTCTTCCTCCCTCCCTCTCTCCTCCTCTCACTCCTCCTCCTTTCTACCCACAGTGGCCGCTAGGTATTGTTTCCTATATCAGGTTCATGTTTCATCTCTGAGAGCGTACATTTTCCTCATTTCTCCTTGTTCTTTCTGTTTCCTTCTGTGTGAGGCAACAGGTCAAGTGGTGTGTCCTTTCCCCATGTCTTTGGACACTATCACTCCTAAAATAGCAATGTTCTTTTTTATATTAAGCTAAATACTAAGAACAATAGCAAAAATGACAGGACTCCTAATTTAAAAGTTTTTCAAAAATCTCATCACTCCGCTGTTTACATTTTGGTTCTATTTTGTCTTAGTAATGTTTACTCAAAAAAAAAAAGAGAGAAGAAAGAAGGATAGGAGGAGAGAAGAGAAGGGAGAAGAAGCAGAGAGGGAGGAGGAAGGAAGCAGGGAGGAGGAGGAAAGAAGCAGGCGTAACTTTTACTTACTTCTTAAATGTTGTAAACGACTCACGAACGTGATTAAACTTAGTTGTTTTCACCAAACCAGACTAACAAGAAAAATTAAACCAACTCTTAAACATCGACTGCTGGCCGTCTGTGACCTTCTGAAAGCATTTCTTTGGCACTTGTGGTACTTTTTTATGCTCCCCTGAGCCCACTCTGCAGCTCGCCTCATCCACATCATACCTGAGGGAATCATTCTTGTGTAAATGACACTTGCTGGTCTTTGGCCTTCTCCAAAGGTGGCCTCTCCTCTCAGAAGGCATGAACAAAGCTGGCCACATTCCCTAGGCCTAGCTAGCGCCTGAGTCCTTACTCTCGCAGGTGTCTGAAGCCATGTACCTGTTTTCTTGAGCAGCTCACTAGACACCCTGTGTCTGTCTCTGCTCACCTTAGCCGGGAATAAACTGTGATGGTTAATACAGCCAGCCTGACAGGCTCCAGACTCAGCCAAGAGACAAGCCTTTGAGCAAGTCTGTGAGGGAGTTTCCAGACTGTGTTAGTTGAGGTTCGAGAAACCACTCTGTAGTGGAAGTCTTGGTTTCTTTAAAGAACTCAGTTATGATTTATAAACAGGTGTTTGTTTTAATCCCAAATGTGGGATATAGAACTGCTTTTAGTTTATTCACAGCAGATAACTGTCTGGTGAGGGGCGTGGTCTTTCCCAGCTGGAGACAGTTTCACGCTGAGGACTCTGTGAGGGTATAAATGCGCTCTGAGGAGATGGCTGGGAAGGAAGAAGGCTGATGCTTCGTTCGCTCTGTTTGCTGGTTAGCTGGACTGATGGATGTCCTGACAACTGAGATGGAGATCGGCATTGCCCCAAAGAACCAGAGGATCCTAGCAAGACAAAAGTAGCTATGAGAGCTCTGCCTTCTTTCCCTCCTACCTAGCGTTGGCCTGTTGGATGGTATCAGGAGGGATGAGGGTGGAGAAGGGGGGTGGAGGTGTAAGGAACCCAAATAGACGAGAAATAGTGCCTACAGGACTCTGAAGTGTTGGCACCCCTATTCCATGGACTGATGTGCTCACTAAAAGAGGGGGGGCTGATGCACATGGCCCTCCATGCTCCTGCAGCTGTGTCTTCCCCACCATGAGGCACCTTCTTTTCCTTACCTTGGTTCTGTCAGGCATGTTGTCCCAGCAGTGAGGAAGTGACTCTGCCTCCCTGGGGAGCCAGCAACTGTCTTGACTTTTTCTTGGATGAGCCTGGGAAAGGGAAGCCCATGGCAAAATGCCCTCACCTCGCTCTACAGTCTCTGGTCTCTGAAACTCCCAGCCACGGCCCATCGTGTCCCAGGCTGTGGGGTTATAAGGTGCCATTTTAATAAAGGTGACAGTGGCAGATTTCCAGAAAGGGAGGCTGCGTGTGTGTGTGTGTGTGGGGGGGGGTACATCCGAGGGCTTAATGAGCTGCTAACGAGCACACAGAGGGTGTTTCCTGCCTAGGGTAAAGATGGTGGTATTCTGTTTCAGGACAAGGCTCAAGGGAGCCATCAAAGAGCCTCCTAAGGGGGCTGATGTGACATGGGTTCTATGTACACCCTTGCTCTTACATTCCAGGAGACATGGGCATTCAGGTGAGTGTTTACTGAATGTGCTCAACTCAGAAGGACCACAGGCTAGCCGAGACTCCTACACAGCTGAGCTGTCTCAGGATTGCATTTCATTGACGTAATTGCCTTGAGTTTCATGGATAAAGCTTTCCGGGTTTTCTGCTTCAGGTAAAAGAATGAAGATCCCACAGTGCTTTGGTGATCCATTTCTTAAGGATTTCCAGCACAGGGAGTGCTTCTTAGAGTCTCTTTTCCTGAGAGGTAGGGGTCTATGGAGGGAGGGAGGGAGAGGAGGGAGAAAGAGAGAGTGTGCATGTGTGTGTGTGCATGTGCATGTATGCCCATGAATGTGGAGGTCAGAGGTCAATCTCAGGTCTGTTCCTCAGGAACCATCCATCTTTTTTACTGAGATAGGGTCTTTCACTGGCCTGGGGCCTGCCAAGTGGGCTCAGCTGAACATGGAGCCCCAGTGGTCCACCTGTCTCCACCTCTCCAGAGCTGGGATTGCAAGCACAACCTGCCGTGCAGGTTGTCCTTGGCCTAGGTTCAGGATAGTGGCATCATGTTCTCACATCCACATCAGTGAGAAAGCCCCTCACCAGCTCAGCCCTTTCCCCAGCACCTTTGATGGAGATGTGAACTCGGCTCACTCACTCCACAGCCCTGTCAACTTTCTGTTTTCCACTTTGACTGTGGAGGTTTGGCCCTCAGTGAGGAGATACTGGCATCACTGCTTGGTATCCGGAAAGGAAATGAGGCCACATTCTTCCTCTGGTGCTCAACATGGCTGCTGAGTTCCCCTCTGCCTGAGCCCAGTACTGAACCATCCGCCTGGCTCCATGGCTCATTAAGACTTGTCCTTGGCTTCCTACAGATGCCTGTCAGTCATAAAGGCGGGGATCCGCTCCCAGTGAGCTGGCTCATGGGAGGCCGTCCAGAAGGCTCTCTGGAAGGCTCATGTGTGAGGAGGAAGAAGGAAGGCTCCATCTTTATCTAGTGTTTGTTTGGAATTGGGGATTCATGGAGAAATAAAGAGAGGCTGCTGAAGGATGAGGGGTTTCTCTTTGTGGGGACAGGAAGATTCTGCATTAAAACCACATCCTGAATAGGCTGACATTCACTGGGCTGAGAACCCTGCCTCAGCGAGCTGAGTTTTGTTTTGAGACAGGCTCCTTCTATGTAGCCACAGCTGGCCTGGGACTTTCTATGTAGATCAGCCTGGTTTCAAACTCACAGAGATCCTCCTGCCTCTGCCTTCCAGTGCTGGGATTAAAGGAGTGCGCCACCACACCTGGCTCTCAGTGACGCTGTAATAAAATTATTCATCTGTTTTATTGTTGACCATCCTCTTCTCTTCAGTCACTCTGTGAACCTCCATGGTGGAGGGCCACGCCTCTCAAGGGCAGCATGCTGTTTCCTGTGACTAAGCACAGGAATCAACGGCCCAAGCAGAATCTGGGCAGAGTTTGTACTGCCAGCTCTCGGGAGCCTTAGCGTTCTTTCTGAGGTACAGTCCCACTTCAGCAAGGCTAGCCTTGAACTTGGTATATGGCCGAAGATGACATGGACTCCTGACCTTCCTGCCTCCCGTGCCCAGGGGCAGGGACCACAGCACAGTGCAGGGAATGAGCCCAGGCACCCCACATAAATCTCTCACCACACCAGCTACAGCCCAGCCCCCGTTCTTACACACTGTGATTCCCCCGTCATACTGTTGTCGATAACTGACAGCTTCTTTTTCAAAACCTCACGTTTATTTCTATGTGGAGGTCAGAGGACACGCTGCAGGCCTTGGTCCTCTGCCTCTGCCATGCGGGTTCTCAGGATGAAGCTCCAGCTTGGCGGTAAGCTCCTCTGCCCTCAGCGCTCTCGCTGGCCCCGGGGTTTCCGTTTAACGCAGTAGAGGATGGAGGAAAGCTCAGAAACACTGACCTTGTGGGCCTGCCTCTCACCCTGCTGTGTACTGGCTGAAAGGACCCAGGCCCAGGGCACAGGTCAGACCAGGGGTGATGCCCGAGACACCATCTCGGCTCCCTCTCTGACTCTGGTGTCTACCTCCCGGTCCAGCTCCTGCATTCCTGTTTATGCTTTGTCCCCAGTGTGCCAGAATCCCTTCTGGACACTTGTCTACCCGCAGGAGAATGGTCCTTACTGGGTGATGTAGGGGAGGGCTGGCACCAACCCCGGGCTCCCTGGACTCAGGTCCAGACAGCTCAGGTAGGGGCCGCACTGCAGAGGCTCTGTGGGTGGAGGCCGAAGCCACTCTCCAGCCGACACGCCCTCCCTCGGCTTCCTGGCCTTCCCGGTTGTTCTTCTTGTTTGCTCCCAGGTCGCCTTGGCAGCACCTGTTTCGTTAGTCACAGGCACGATGGGCCAGCCTTTATCTCAGAGTCGGCTTTCAGGGAACTCCAGACCACAGTCAACAGTATGACCAATCCATGAGCTCAGTGTGGTCAGCGTGCCCAGACACGCGCAGGGTGTGGCTGCGTGGGGGCCTGCTGCGGGAGCCTGGGCAGGTAGGGAGCAGCTGAGGCCTGGCCTTGGTCCCGTGTATCTTGGGAGGACCCTCGGGCCGGGGCTGTGCAGAGCCAAGGAGGGTGGGGCCAGCCTTCACCCTGCACTCAGCTCAGGTCAATGCAGAGATGTTTCCCAAAGGGCCACACGCCGCTCTGGGCGGCATCCCCAGGGCCTCCCAGCTCCTACCCAGGCTTTCTGTGACTCCACAGCCTCTAACTCCACGGCTAAGAGCCCCATGCCCGCCTCTGCACAGCTGTGTGGTGAAGGCCGAGCATGAGGCTCCCTCCGGCAGACAGTGGCCAGTGAATGCTGCGGACAGCTTGGGCTCCCCGTTGGTCGCTGCCTCTTGGAACCTCTCAGCTCCTCTTCCTCACGGTGCAGTTGTAGCAATGACAGGGAATGATGTGGAGCTGGCAACAGTGTCTAGCACAGGAAATCACCAGCGCTTGACTCCACGTCCAATGGCCCCAGTTTGATCCCCAGGACCCGTGTGGTGGGAGGAGAAAATCACCTCAAACACCTTGTCTGACCTCTGCTCTGCCCCACGGCATTTCCACACCACTCACCCACCCACCCACATATGCCCACATACACACAAAATAAATAAGCTTAATTTTAAAAATAATAATAATAATAATAGTGACTGATTTTTTTTAACTTAAGGACATTTTTATTGGTATTGTGACTGATTTTTTTTTAAACTTAAGGACGTTTCTATTCGTGTCAGTGTCCAGCTGGAGACGTGTGTGATCAGCTAGATTTAGCACATTTGTGCTCCATGCAGTGACGCACATCCTGCCCTCGTGGCTTAAACAGAACTTGCCTTGGGAGTTAGGAAGGTGCTTCGTAAGGAGCGATAGCTTTCCAGAGCAGGAGAAATAGCAAGCCGACGGAGAGAGACAGGGGAAAAGCAGTGACAGTTCACCCCACCACCTGCAACAAAAGCCGGGAGTGGGGTGAGCTGAGATTCCAGGTGCAGGCCGTTCCGCAGTGTGGACATGTGGCAGCAGGGCCGTAAAGTGACGATGGAGGCGGCGGCACCAACACTCAGATACGGCAGCTGAAATAAAAGTTCTCATTGCTCTTTTTCTGTATATGTTCATTACACAGAATACTGTCTCACAGTGACGTCTTCATACATATCTAAGTGTATTTTCTTGGGGCTGGAGAGCTGGCTCAGCAGTTAAGAGCACTGGCTGCTCCTCCAGAGGACTGCATGCATGTGCTGCACATACACGCAACCATGAAATAAAATAAATCTAAACCAATTGAAATGTATTTTATTACTCTATTGTCCACTCTCCTGCAGGTCTCCCCCAACTCATTTTAACTGTATATCTTTTTTAAAAATCTAGATTCTATATATGAAAATAAAACATAATATTTGTCTTTCTACATCTGGCTTATTTCACTTAACATGATGATCACTAGTCCCATACAATTTCCTACAGACAACATACTTATTGTTCTCTATGACTGAGTAAACTTCCGTTGTGTCTATAAATCACATTTCTCTAACTATCCATCCTTGGTGGCATCTGGGCAGCACATGGCTATTGTGAGCAGCGTTACCTATCCATTCATTCTTGATGGCATCTAGACTGAGTATATAATCTGGCTGTTGTGAACAGTGCAATGATAAACTCAGGCATGCCAGCATCTTTGTGGTATGCTGACTTAGAATCCTTCAGGTGTATACCAGGAATAGTCTAAATTAATTCATAGTTCTCTCCTCCCTCCCCCTCCCTCCAAAACCACCGCGCCATAGTGATTTCCACTGTGGCTGTACCAGCTGTAACATTCCCATCTTCAGGACATTGTCCCAATGCCCTCACCAGAACTTGTCACTTGTTTAATTCCCAACTTGATAGGGTGTAGAACCAACCTAGGAGCTATGCTCAGGGTGCCTGGGAGGGCAGATTTGGGATTTATCTGCAAAGGAAAACTCCCCCCTGAATGTGGCCAGCACCATATCATGGTCTGAAAACAAAGGAGAAAGCCAGCTGAGTGCCAGCACTCAGCTCACCGCTGCTTCACTGAAGGCACACCGTGAGCAGCTGTCTGAGCTCCTGTCACCCCACAGTCCCAACAGGATAGACTGTCCTGGGACCTTGAGCCAAAATAACCCCTTCCTTTGGGTGCTGTTGTCATGGCAATGGGGAAATCTGCTCAATAACACAAGTGGCCATTCTGACTGCGGAGAGATGAATCTCAATACTTAAATTTGTGTTTTCCTGATACATAAATTTGTTGAATATCTTCATACACACTTATTGGCTGTTACAGTAAAGTATCTGGATGCAGGTTGGTTATATTTGGGAGAGGAACATAGCAGACATTGTTGACCAAGCCAGCATCCGCTCCTATCTTCCCCTTGAACTTGCATGGGGCAAGGCCCACCTCCATTGAGCTGTGACACAGACAGCAAGATGAAAAGTTAATTATTGGAGACTCTGTTTAAGGCACAAAGGAAACGATCCTTGTGTCTCTTTCCCTACCTTAACAGGGGTGTGACGTTTGGAGCCTCAGTAGCCACATGATACCCAGAAGGGACAGAGTGAGGGGAAGCTGGAAGCCTTGGCCCTGAAGACTAGTCACCGGAGCAGCCAGTTTCTATTGGCTTAAGCTACAGCAGCCTTCACCGAACCACTCCTGGGACTCTTGGCAAAGAGCAAGCTGGAGGCTTGATGGAGGCTTTCCTCCCCTCCCCCTTTCTTCTTGTTTGAGATTTAGCCCAGTACAAGCAGGAAACTAGTTACAAGTTGACTGCAACTATACTTCTGGCTCTGTATGCCATTGTGCTACCTCTGACCTTTCTGTCAGACAGAGACAGTGTGGTGACACCTTTACGCTGTTATGGGAAAAGGGGGTACTGTGGTCTAATCAGCTCAGAAAACACATACAGTTAGAGAGACTTCGTTACTGTGGGAATCCTCACAGCCTTTCAGGGGTTGGTGTGCAGGAGAGGGAGCCACACTTGTCCCAGGCTGTTAGGACCTGCAGCTAATGCTCTCCCAGAGGACCAGAATTCCACTCCCAGCACCTATTTTGGGCAGCTCACAACCGTCTGTAACTCTAGCTCCAGGAGATCCAATGCCCTCTTCTGGCTGCTGAGGGCACTACACTCATGTGCACATACATATATGCACAAAGGACATTTTTTTTTTAATATTCACAGCAGCACCTTTTGTACGGTCACACTTCCTACTGAGCTAGAAGTACCTGAGGAGCTAGTGTGCTTTGTACAGCAGCCACCTGTGCTGCCTTTGCCCTGTCCACTCTCCCTGTGACAGCAGAGTTTCCTGACTCGTGCCCCATCCTCTGCTCAGGTCACTGTCCTCCCTTCCATAGTGACCCGCTTGGCCAGCCACAACTGAGTAGCTTTCCTCCCGAGTCTCATGCAAGCATGTCATAGCAGTAAATCCCACAACACCTTACTCCCTCTGTAGCCAGGAGGCTGGACAGAAACGATTCTAGTTTCCACCGTAGGTCAGGAGCTTCCCCGTGACAGGAAGGACACTGAAAGCTCTCAGGAGGCGCCTGAAAGTGACAGCACCCACGACTTCCATGTTTACTGAGGATGGTGTCAGTGAGGCAGCCACTCCAAAGGACTACTGGATCTCCAGTTAACCCTTCCGCTGCCTATGATGCCCCTTTTGATGCTTCACGTGCCCCGCCCCCCAGGACCCCCAGCTGGGACACACTGCGTCTGCTCTATGAACCTTTAGGGGGGAAGGTGTCTGTCTACCTGGGAGCAACTGGAAAGGCTGTTGATTACACCTCACTGCAGCCGCCAGGCAATAGCCCCATTTCTATGCAAACACATCCTGTCTATACTAATGTTACGCTAATGCTTCTTATGCCAGTTGCCACCCAATCCTAAGGAGTGTATTTCAGAATCAGGTGTTAACAAAATAATGAACAAAATCAAATGTACAGTCAGTAATTATCAGTTTCCTTTGATGAATCCACCCTAGAGTTTGCTATCACCAATCTGATGTAAAATTAAACAGAACAAAAGAGCGCCTTTGGGAGGGGTATGAAATCAGCATTTTAAAGCAACTGTTTCATCTACTTTGGGCCTTTACTGTGAATGCATTTACTCTGCGAATGGTGGAGCTCTGAGAATGACCATGGCCTGCGTGTCTGCTGGATGCTATCTGGGTTCCACAGTCTGGCGAAGGGATCCAGGTGGCCTATCCGGAGCATGTCTTGGGCTCAGAGAGGTAGTTTGGGTCAACACCAGCAGATTGCAACTCACATCAACAGCACACATGTGGCTTTGCCAGGGACTTGGCAGAACTTAGACCAGGTAAGAGTACAGAGCAGCTCTGTGTCTCCACACCCCTGCCCTGGGCCAGCTGCTGATTGGAGAAGGGTTGGCATGAACTGACACTCTTCTGCATACTGGGTTTTGTTCCTCACCTGAAGGGATGATAGACCAATCAGGCATTGCAACAACCTTAAGAACATGTGGTCCGTGTTCTAGTGTCCTCTGTTGCTGTGATAAAATCCAGGCCACAGTCTATCACCAGGGAAGTCAGGGCGGGAAGCAGGGTCTTAGAGCAGAGACCACCGAGGAATGCTGCTGGCGGTCCGTCGAGGTTCATTAGCTTTCTAGTACAACCCGGAACCACCCACCCACATGAGGATGCTGTCCAGTGGGCAGGGCCTCCACACTGATTGTCAATCAAGTCCTACAGACACGCCCACAGCCCAGTCTGATCTGGGCAATCCTTCAATCCATACTAACTCCTCAGGCAACTCTAGACTGTGTCGAGGTGACAGTTAAATCAAATAATGACACCCCACTGTGGAAATCAGTATGGAGGTTCCTCCAAAAACTAGAAACAAAACCCAGCTAGACCACTCCTAGGTGCATACTCAGAGGACTCTTAGGTCAGCATACAGCAGAAACACTCACAGTGGCATCCATAATGACCAAGACTTGGAAGCAGTTTGAATGTCCATCAAGGAATGAATGGATGAGGAGAGCACAGAATCTGTGCACAACATAGCTTTGTTCATCCATAAAGAAGAACAAAATTATGTCAGTTGGAGGAAAATGGACGGAAATGAAGATCATTGAGTTATGTGAGAGGAGCTAGGCTGTGACAGTCAAGACTCGTTTCACCTGTGGAAGCTCTGTTTTCAGTCTCAGATATGGGCACAGGATGGGAACTGTTTGGGAAGAGGACAGGGGAATGGGAGGGGGCAGAGAGAATAATAGAGGGGTGCAGTCGCTAAGATTCCTTCTTGGGGTGGAGACATTGTGTACTCCTCATCCCAGGACCCTAATAACAAACAGGGTGCGGTCCTTCCAGAGTTCACTACTGGGAACCACCGAGTTTATTGGGCCCACAGAGCATGGGTGACCGGCTCCTGACAGGAGCGTGGGTGGCCTCAAAGCAGCCACACTGGATGGTCTGCACCCCAAAAATGAGGACACCCCCCATAGCTGTGTACATGGGGCCCCTTCCCTAGGCTCTCCTAGACTATACTCTGGCCCTCCCCATGACCCAGAGTCACACACACAATGAGAGCAGAATTGCATACAACTGGCTGGGAGGCATGTCTGGGCCCTCAGGGAACCGTCCACTGACCCTTCCCACTTCGGATTCTCTGAGGGAAAGTCAGTGGCCCACGGGCCCAACTTCGAGGATGCACAACTGACACAGATGGCGGTGGTCTGGCTCAGAGGGTCATCCTGTACAGCAGGTGTGGGTGGGAGTAAAGCACAGGCTCTGTGTGTGTGAAAATGTCAGAAGTGTGGCCATGCCATCTCATCAAAGTATTCCTGAGAATACTTACCAACTAACCTTTAAAAAGGTGGTCTCTGGTCATTTAGTCCAGCCATAAATTCCTGCATAATGTGTCCCTGACCTAAAGGTTATGGAAACTGCGTGCTGAACATCTGGAATTGGAACCCCACGGGAAAAGGCCTAAGTCTTGCTCTCTGTCCTTCCTTATATACATCCATACATTCACATATATATATGAGGAAGGAATATACATACATACATAAAATATTCCTGGCCAACTAAAACCCTCTCCTGTTGCTTCTGGGTGTTACCCAGGCCCTTGTATCATAAACTGGTTAAAATATTATTAACCCTACAAGCTCAGTACAACCTGTACCTCAACACGCATCAATATGTCCTAAAGCCAGTGGGAAACTGACCGCTAAAGAAACCCCATTTTATGCTAAGCATCCATCTTAGTTCCTAACAGCCCTTTGTCTCTGACTCGGGTTCCGAGAAGTTACCAGCCTCAGACTCTTCTGCCCAGACCCAGAAACAGTGATAACCATCTGTTACAGGGTAACTAATTGCCAGGTGGGCTTCTGTAGCCCGCTTACCAGACATTCAAGGCTATATTGAGGCCAACGTGACTAACTAATCTTGGCAGGGCAGGACAGCACTTTGGCTCCCGGAACCAGCCTTTGCAGATATTCAAGGACTTGTGGTTTTCACCTTTAAAAGCACCTGCTTCTGCACGCTCATCTCTGACCTGGTGTAGAGACTGTGGTCCTGCTAGCCGTTCCAATACATTTGGCTAATTATAATCAAATCGCGTCGGGAGGTCTTTTCCAGGGTCTCGAGGTCCACAGCACAAGGAAGCCGTCACTTTTTAGAACACGCGCAGAAAAGAAAGTGTATGATTTCAAACAATTTGAAAGGGAAGTCAGTCAAAGACGTACGGAACTGTTCAGCCAGCCTCCCGGAGCACGGCGCGCTGCCTTCGCTCACGCTGCTTCTGTTTCTTGGAGTATTTGCCCCCAGCGCTCGCTGCCCATCAGTCACGAGGCCAGTATGGGGCACTCGCCTCCGGGAAAGCCGCCGTCCGGGGGGCGACTGCAGGTCCTGACCAGACTCTAGCTCGGCGTCCCTCCGCGCAGTGCCTTGTGTTGGTGGTTTCCTTGGGACAATCACCAAGGTGTAGTGTGGGGAAATCAGGTGCAGTAGCATGAGGTACCTGGTCTGGATGCAGCCACACCCAGGGAGCAGAAAGTGAACAGGACGTGACCTCAGGCCCAGTAACGCCCCCGGTGCCTCAGGCCCCACCCCCAGAAGGCTCCACCTCCAAAGCTTCCACAACCTTCCCAAACAGTCCACTCTCTGGGCACCAAGTGTCCAAACGCGTGTGTCTGTGGTGTGTCCCTCATGTGCTATCAAGCTCTGCCAATTTGGACTTATGGCTTTAGATCCCATCCTGGAAACAGGATGGCCAGGGCCGTAGGGTACCCTTGTGATTGAGTAACCCCCAGCCCTGCTTACTCTAAAAGACATCGGTTCTACCTTCCTGTGGGTCTCTGTTTGTTCATATGTAACCTGGGTGAAGTCTGAGTGGCACAGATCACAGTGCAAGGGACATATGGCGGGAGCAGGAGTTGCTTCAGCCAGTACCCTGTTACTCAGAGGTTACTGTGGGGAGAGCCCGGGAGGCTGGCACCCTGAAACACTCTCCTCTGAGGAGAACTAGGGTGGACTAGAGCAGCCAGCGTGCCCTCCCGAGCATTAAGACCCCTTAATACAGTTCCTCAGGCTGTGGTGACCCCACCATGAACTTATTTCTCTTGCTACTCCACAGCTGCCATTTTGCTACTGTTGTGACTGGCAATGTAACTAACAGTAATTTTTGTTGCTTACTTCACAGCTGTCATTTTGTCACTGTTATGACTGGCAATATAAATACTTCCAGAGACAGAGGCTTGGGAGGGGGTCTCAACGCACATATTGAGAACCTCTGGACTAGCCACACTGTTGCCCTTGGGGGTCCTGGGCTGTGCATCGTTGCCCTGGCTGGGCTGACCAAGAAGCAGAGATCCGGGCCTGAGGGAGAAAAGCGTGAAGTATGAGAACTCAGTCAGATCCCCAGTACCCAAGGAAAATGAGCTAGGGAGGTGGAGGCCCGAGCCCCCCTGAGGCTCACTGGCCCTCCAGTTTAGCTGAATCCATGAGCTCCAGGTCCGCTGGGAGACCCTGTCTCAAGAAGTTAGGGTAGAGACTGAGAGGGACGCTTGACTCTGAACAAAGTGCAGGGCCAGGGACAGACACACACACACACACACACACACACAGACACACACACACACACACACACACACACACACACACACACACACACGGAGCCTCCCTTCCCCTCCCCTCCCCTCCGCCTCACCTTCCTTCCCCCTCTCTCAAGTCATCCTTCCCCCAGGGCTTGGCTGGCCAGAGATAAGCTGAGACTGGATCCAGCTAAGACCTTTCATCTAGCATTAAGGAATCCGGAGCTTTCTGGAAGCAAAGGTAAGTATCCCAAGGGCTTTAAGGAGGCCGCCGAGCAGAGCCGTGTTTCTTGAGGATCACAAGACAGACTTGGGCTGTGGTTGAGCTGGCGGAGGGCTTGCCTAATGGGTGAAGTCAGCCCTGGGCTCAAACCCTCACACCAGGCTGGAGGGTCAGAGTTCAAGGTCATCCTTTGAAAGGTCAGAAGGCAGAGTAGAGCAAGCCAGTTATACCTGCAGTCACCCAGATCAAGGCAGTGTGGGAGCTGGGGGGGGGGGGGTTGAGGAGGAGTCGGGAGAGTGGTTATGTGTGGGATCTAAGGGTGGGTCAGCTGGGTTTGGTGGCCACCAGATGCCACAGCGATCTGGTTAGAACCAGTGTAGGTGAGCCGTACAGGGAGAGAAGACAACCAGAACATGGCAGAGGCCTGGACACCAGTGGGCTGAGTGAGCCTGAGTCCTGCCCTCCCACGCAGGGTGTGCTTGGCCAGTTCATGCTGCACCTGCTTCCTGGGAGCCGTGTAGGGCCAGCGGCTGGGGGCAGGCTTTCTGGGAAGGCTGTGAGCTTCTGATGTTTTTTCTCCTACTGTGCACACGGCTGCCCTGCCCCTGCCCCTCACCAGCCTACCACTGTCTCCAGGGATGGGAATGGTGGTAGAGATGCTGTCTCCGGCAGAACTCGCTGCCTGCCTTCATCCCAGGGATGCCTACCTGGGAGCAGCCTCCAGGAGGTCTGGTTTCTGTTTTCAAAGTCCTGCTGTCAACAGGAGGAAGGAGGGCCCCTTCCCCTGGGGCTGGGGGTAGAGTGAGGGAACCTCAGCAGCGCTGGGAGGCTGCACTCCCCCAGAGAAGGTGAGGGTGTGTCCAGAGCAGCTCATGAGAAGGTGTGAGGGCTCCACGGAAGGGGCATGGCACTGGCTCTGCGTGGCCAAGGGAAACAGATGTGGGGAAGGGCACAGGCCACCCTTAGAACCCATCTTTGGCACAAGATGAATAAATGGGGTAGGTCATGGACCAGACAGAGGTGCAAGCATGGGTACCTCAGTTTCAGTTCTTAGCTCTAGGGGTGGGGGGTGGGGAGGAAGGCAGAAGCCAGCGATCCCTGGAGCTGGCTGGCCTGTCGACCAGTATCAGGGAGAGGAGGGCCTGCCTCGAAAGCTAAGAGATCAAAGAGCCCGCCCGTTGTTGATCTCCAGCCTCCTCATGAGTGTGTGTGCAGACACACCCGTGTGCACAAGTGCACGCACACTCAGAAGACTCACTCCCCTGCAGGGTTGTGCTTAGTCCCCAGGAAGCAGTTTCTCGGTCTTGGTCCTCCTGAGTTTGGGACCATATAGTTCTCAGGGCATTGAGTGACATCCTTGGTGTCCTTGCTGGCAGTGGCCCCTCTCCAGTCTGAGTTAACCAGGATCGTCTCAGATATTTCAGGTGCCCCCTGGAGGGGTGAAAGCACAGGGTGAGGAGGACTTCTGGCTGTGGGGTGTCTGCTTCCTCTGTGGAGCCCAGTCCTGCCCTGACGCTGGCCTCCAGCTCTCACAGTCCAGCTCCACTGTGCTGAGCCTGGTCCCCATCCCCCTTCACTGCCACCCGTCAGTCACTGCTTACTATCTTGGCACCCCTCCTTTGCCTGTGCACCCAGTCAGGTGGGGCACCCGCTAGTCACCTGCCTCCAAGTGAGGACCCCAAACCCCATAATTGCAAGCTGGCTGAGGACTGGGAAGGAAACGCCGTAACCGAGAGGGTGCTGGAGACGACCGGCCTCTGCTGGCTTGCTTGGTCTGCTTGTGTTTGAGACAGAATCTGATGTGTGCCAGGCTGACCTCAAGGATAACCTTGAACCCTCCCGCTTAACTTACATGGCGGTGGGGACTGGACCCAGGGCTCACGAACGCTAGCGAGGCATGCTGCCCGGGGTGCATCCCCAGCCTGGCCTTCCCTTGGCAGAGCGCCACGCACCGCCTCAGGTCCTGTTGCAGTGCTAATGCAAGGGAGAGACCATTCCCCATCATTTAGGGAAGTCAGGTGCGGGGTCTTGAAGCAGTTAGTCAAGTGTCACCCATGGACAAGAGAGAGAGTCAAGAGTCAGTGCACGCTGGTGCCTCTCCACCCGCATAGTGCAAGCTCCTCAAGCCTAGGCAATGGTGCCGCCCTCGGTGGGCGGGCCGTTCCCACACCCATGGGCAGTTAAGACCGGCCTTCACAGGTCCTCTCAGAGGCTTCTTCAAAGGCCAGATGGTTCTAGACTGTGTCACACTGACACTTAAAACCAGCCACCACACATGTGTGACCATTTGATCAGTGCTCGACAGGAGTAATCTTATCAGGCTGTCTTGCGCTTCTGGCCAGTGTATTGATGTTTATGGATGGGGTGAGCCAGGAGCCTGGTGGGCTCTTGGTAGAGAACCAAGTGAACCTTTCACAGTCCCAGTTTCTAGTCATGTGAAGTTAATGAGGTTTCAACCTGGGTTCACATAAATGGCCACCCACATGGAAAGCACAGCCGTGTACAAGCTCTGCTTGCTGTTCCCTGGCTTTCCCCCTCTTTGCTCACCTACCTGAAAGTGTCTATCTTCTTGGCCATCAAACATTGTTTTTCTAAGTTTTTTGCCAACAATTCTATGACCACCTGCGCTGCACCGAGTCAGTCTTGAAACCGTCCACTCTTCCTTAAAGTCCTCCACCAGGCAGGTTTCCAGCTTGAGAAAGACATTTACACACCCACGAGTGTGTTTACAGCTTAATTACACGTCACTTAAGCTGACCTCAGCCACACAGCTAGGGCATTCTCAAAATTACATAGGCTGGAGAGAAGGGTTAATAAACTCACCTTATCCTCAGCAAAACAAAATTAAAATGTCTTTTACATTCATGTGAGTGTGCATAGGACAGAGAAGACAGTCTCAGGTGCGTCTGTCTTGGTTTTGGAGACAGTCTCTCTTTGGTCTGGAGCTCACTTAGGTCAGCTTATACCAGCTGTACAGTGAGCTCAGGGATCTTCCAACGTCAAATTCCCGCACTGGGCTACAATCCGCGCCCAGCTGTCCTTACACAGGACAAAGGAACTGAGCAGAGGCTGCTCGCCTTAGGGACCTGCTGATAAACACTATCACCCCTTGGTGCCCACATCAATGGGTAAATGCTGTCCTGGGCAACTATCCCATCTTTTCATGTGAGTGACTGGGGATTAGTTAATTAATTCAACAGTGTTTGCTAAACACCAATACACCAAGGTGAGCCAGGGCGGATAGGACAAAGGGGACTGAGATGGGGGGTTTCCTGCATCCCTACCTGGCCTTGAACTCCTGATCCTCCTGCCCTCACCTCTCGCCAACCTGCTTCATGTAATTGAGCTTAGGGCTTTTTGCTTGCTAGGCATGCATTCTCCCACTTGTCATAGCCTCAGCCCAGGACTGCCACATTCTGACACATTTCTTAAGAGAACTATCTTGATTAGGCTTCTAGACCTTGATTTTCTAGGTTTTATTTCCATGAAAAAGTTTAAAAGGACAGGACTGCAGGAAAGATGGAGTGATGTCTGTCTGTCCCTTCCTTCCTTCCTGCTGTCTTGGAGTCCCCAGGCCTCCAGCTTGGACCCGTGGTATGGTATCTCTCCCTGGGAGCATGATGCACAGTCTAGCCTGCTGCACCTGCTCACGGCTCCACAGCTGGATTTTGCCCTCTGGAGAGAAGCCCCCACCCCCCCCAGCTCTGTCACTCCCACTGGAGTCCCGAAGCAGTTTGTGTAGAATCCTTCTTTCTGCTGAATGCCTTGGCCCTTTGATGGGAGCCTTCCCTGTGATCAGCAACTAGCTCTTAGTTCATTCTGCTCCTGCTTTCGGTCTCTGGGAAGCATCTAATCTTGAGCTATCCAAAAGGACTTTCTGCAACTATACTCTGTAAATAAAGTTTGAACAATGTGACTGTGTAAGCATTAAATGTGATTTTGTAACCATTTTATTGTCAGAGTGAGAGTGTGTGCACGCTGTGTTTCCCCTTTCAGAAGAGGAAACCTAAACCATGTAAATTACATCTACTCATTCTTATTCTCCCTCATAATTTGATTCTCTCAAAGAGAGATTTTTCAAGGCCCTGCATGATTTAAATTGCCCTTCAGAAGTATGCAGATAAACAGGAATGTCAAGACGTCAGAATGACCTTTGTTAGGCTCCTGCCGATCACCTGTCAGGTTCTGTTTTGCAGCCCTTCCTACCTTTGTTCTGGGGACTTGTAGCTCTGCAATTCCAAATATGGGATGAACTGGGCCCATCGCAGACTCT
Organism: Pachyuromys duprasi; assembly: GCA_028658305.1. Lineage (NCBI taxonomy): Eukaryota > Metazoa > Chordata > Mammalia > Rodentia > Muridae > Pachyuromys > Pachyuromys duprasi. The sequence continues at coordinate 2,798,137 of CM053749.1, forward strand.
GCCCTCAGGGGGATCACTGCTGCCAGACAGACTCCTCTGAGACTTCACAGAAGACCTGAGGCTGGGGTGCACCAGAGCCTGCCGTCAGCCACCCCCAGTGAGGGACTGAGGCAGACAGCAGGCCAGAGAGGACAGCCTCTGGCCTTCCTTCTCAGCCACATAAGAATTAGCTCTGGAAAGCTAGTAGGGATTAGAGAAATTAGGTCAATTAAAAGAATCAAATGTAAGCGCCCCACTCAGGACATTCAAGTAGCTGAGATACAAACATGAGATATTTTTCTCATCCAGGGCTGAGCTCTGGGCTCTGCCTTCCCCAGTCTTTAATTTGTCTTGGCAGATTCCTTTATTTTCTGACCACTTCTAATGGTCAAACACAGCCAGGTCCTGTTTTAAGCACCAATCTGCTGCCATCTCTTCCACGCCATTGCTGCGTGGACTGGTGGTTCCAAGGAGATGTGTCAAGAGAAGGACATGGCTTTCTTGTCCCTTCAGCGGCCCCCCCTTCTGTCCCCAGCTGGTCTACACCGGGGCAGTTGGGAGGCCTGGAAGACGGAACCAGCTCCGAGGACTCTTGTGGTGGGGTGCTTAAGAAATTGGGGTCACTTTAGAGTTGGGGTCACTTTGGCAATCTCTGGTGCAAGCGTGGAGAAAATAACGGCATGTCTTAAGGCTGCGGCTGGCTTAGGGTTTTGCGTGTTTTGGTTTTTGAGACGGAATCATGTTGTGTAGACTGCACCTGCCCTCAGTCTTGCTCCCCTGCCCCAGCTTGCCCAGCGTTCAGATTACCAGTGTGTATGCCTACACTGGCTTTCCCTATTCTCTTTAACATTATTGATTCATTGGGGGAGGGGTGGGGAGGGAGAGGGCTGTGAAAATCAGGAAAGTGGGGGCTTGGATTTTCTTCATTTTATTTCATTTAAATTTTTTATTTATTTTTATTTCATGTGTACGAGTGCTTGCTTGGGTGTAAGTGTAACACACATGTGCAGGGGCCCGGGAGACCAGAAGAGAGCGTACATGCGATCCTCTGGGACTGCAGTTAGCGACATGTGGGCGCTGGGAACCAAAGCCAGGTCCTCTGCAAGAGCGGCCAGTGCCCTCGACCTCCGAGCCACCTCTCCAGCCCAGGTTCCATCTTATTTTACTTCTGCGTTCTTGGAAGTCAAGAGAACAGTGCTTGCCACAGAGCGACCGGTGGGAAGCGAAGTTGGAGAGGACAGCCGACCCGGCCCTGGCACTTAGGAAGTGTGAGTGTTTGGGAGGGGCAGCCAGCCAGAGTGTGGCTGCAGTGTAAGTGAACAGGGGTGACAGAGCGCTGGGGAGGACGCTGGGCAGAAAGGGGACAGTTCGGAGCAGGATCTTCAAAGATAAACAGGCCTTGTCCCCAGGCAGGGGATCAAGAGAGGAGATGGTTCGCGTGGGGAGGCATTCCTGGACTCACTCACCCTGACTTTCCCTCCAGAGTGGGGCCAGCATAGCACTGAGCCGGCACTGGCCGGGCACCTCAGGGTGAGCCCTGAGGGTTCCCTGGTCCCTGGCCACTTCCTTCCTTTCCACACCTCATTTCCTCTTGAGCAATTTTCCTGAGAATATTTTCCAGTCAGCATTCTCTGGGGTATTTCTAGGAGCTGTGGTCCTAGAGGTTCCAGGCTGCAGACCCAGGCGGAGGAGCACAACCCTGGCAGCAGGGCGGCCGTTCTGCAGCTTCCTAACGCTGCGGCCCTTAACGTTTCCTCCCGCGGGGACCCCGACCATCAGTCATTGTCAGTGCTATCAGGACTGTAATTTTGCTATTGTGAATCTCAATGTAAACATCTGTTTTCCCGACGGTCTCAGGCGATCCCCGTGAAAAGGTCATTTGACCCTCAAAGGCTCGAGATGCATAGGTGAGAACCACAGATCTAAAGCGACCCTGTGTCTCTCCCTTTTGGTTATCAAGACATCGGACCCCAAGATTGGTGTTTCTTCCAGGAACTTGTGTTGGGAGAAAAAGGCTGAGATCTGAGAAGTGTGTGTGTGTGTGTGTGTGTGTGTGTGTGTGTGTGTGCACTCGTTTGTTTGGGATGGGGTTGTCTCCCACGAAGACATATTCTAACAACATGTCAGTATGTTTCGGGGAAGTGGAGTCAGGATAATGGTGAACAGGACCCCACGTTGGCCAGGACTGCTCACCTGTGCCTGCCCCTTGCCTTCTGTTTAAACCTAACTTCCTGTCAGGATTCTGAGGATGCACTTGCGGCCACAGTGAATAAACGCCCTCTCTGCCTTCCACTATTGCTTGTCTGAGTTATTACTGAGGATGGGTAACTGAGCTGGGATGGTCAGTTCTCATTGTCAACGTGATCCAACTCAGGGTCACCAAGGAGGAAGGGCTCTGCTGAGGAAATGAGGAGCCCAGGCTGGCCTGTGGCCACGTCTGTGAATCTGTGATTGATGTGAGCTGCCCAGCCCACTGTGGGCGGCACCAACCCTACTCAGGGCCTGAGCAAATATAGTGACTGAGCCAGTCAGCAGCGTTCCTCTCTAGTGCCTGCCTCAAGCTCCCGCCTTGAGCTCCTGCCCTGCCCTGCCTCAATGAGGGACCGTGACCTGGAAGAATAAGCCAACGAAGCCTTTTCTTCCCACATTGCTTTTGCTCAGAGTGTCTCGCCGCAGCGCTTTTCGCCTTCTCCACTGAGCGTGCAGGGCTTCGTCAGCGCTTCCGTGTTTCCGCAGTCCTTTCACCACTCTTTCATTCCACAGTTCTCCTTCTCCCTCAGTCACCAGAAGAGAAAGAACGCTCCTTTTATGGGAGCCAAGTGTGTGGAGTTTGCTTTGGAAAATACCACCAGAGACCAATTCCAAGGGACAGAGTGTGTCACACAAAAACTGTTCCCTAGCCAGCACATCACGATCTTCTGGCTGTGGGTGGACTTAACAGTGGGTGGTCCAGGCAGAGCGGAGGAAGAAGGGCTCAGGAAATAGACTTACAATTATTGTTCCTTTATGCTGTGCACATCCAAGATCACTGTCATTTCAGGCAAGTCTCCTTGACTGAGTGGTCAATTGTTTCAGAGATAACTAACCTCCACCCAAAGCAGGAGCAATCAATTCTAGAATGGTCTCTGAGCTGGGGTGACAGCGAGTGGGGGTGACAGGAGAAGCAAGTGTTGGGAGAAACAAGCCACCCTCCCAGGGCTGTAAATCTTCTCCCAAAGATGGGTGGTGAGGCTTGCGCTGCAGTCTTAAAGGCCCCCGTGTGCCTTCCTTAGATAGGTGACTGCAGGACCTGTTGTGTCACCGGGGGCTGGGAGGAAATTGAGCTGCCAAGCCGCATGAAGCTGGAGCTGGAGATTTAGAGGAAGATGTGTGTTACCAGGTAACAAGAAGAGGGTGAAATCAAACCATTAAAGAACAATTTTCAGACCAGTCAGCTTCTCTCACCTTCTTTTCTTTGTGAGAAGGCCCCTCCCCCAGGGTTGGGGATGGTCCCTTTGATCTTGCTCAGGTTGGCTACTGGCTCTCTGATGCTTTGTGTGGACAGATGGATGGTCAGAGCAGCACCGGAGATTGGGAAACGCTGTCTCTACGAGAAGGTGGGCACAGGAAAGCTTTGCCTCCTTGCTTTTCCTGAAGAAGTTATTCCATCCACCCCAAGCTCTCTGTCCTCTCTGCCCACCCCCTTAGCCACCACTGCAGGACAGGGCAGGACGGGCATGGGTAAGTTATGGTCCACAGACTGGGCCTTTAAATCAGACACTGACCACAGCGGTGGCAACAGGACTTACCTACGTTGACATAGGTAAGTCCTTCTGTCTTCTGTCATGAGGGCTCAGCTCTCTGTTTTTTAGTTTAAAACTTAGCTTTCACTGACTGCGTGATGGAGAGAAACAGTCTTGAAATGAGAACGTGAAATAGAGCACCATATAAAGGGTAGGTTGGTGGCATTCCCCACTCCATCCTCTCCAGGAGCCCAGCGGGGCAGACACGAATCCTCAGGTCCTGTCTTCTCAGAGTGCAGGGCGCCTCTTACCTCAACACTGGGTGTTCATATCAGTCACGGGTGTTACCGTCTACTCTAGAGCCTGTTTGCCCATTCCGCAGGGTTCTGTGGTTGGCAGGACAGGACCAACAGCTCCTGCTGTCACACAGAGAGGAGTGCATCACGTGGAAACTGAATCCAGCTCCAATAGCTGATCCCGCACCAGGAGCTGGCACTCTCCGGTTGCATCACACAAGAGGGACCATCTCTTTCCTAATTAACATAAAGATGCGCCATGTGCTGGGATGGCACAGAGTCTCAGGCACTATCCAGCTACTTCGTTCCATTCCGAAGCGAGAGGATGTCATCTCTGCATTTGACATGTAAGGCATTCCAGTGTATCCCGATCATACATGACGGCACAGCAAATGGGTCTGTGCACACACACCTGAATGCTTCTCCAGGGAAGTGGTGGGTCACTGAGCCACACAAAGGTGCATTTTCACAATCCCTGGACAACTCTAAATTGCCCCCAGATGGTCCCATAGACTCCATACAGAGTGCTCATGTCCACCCTCCCTGTCAATACTCCATGCTGCTGGCTTCAGTTTTTCTTAATTGCTTTCTGCTTCCTTCTGTTTGGGTTGCTATGAGGAAATAACTTAAGCTAGGTGGCTTATAAGCCACTTCCAGAGGCTGATGAAAATGGCACCAGATCCTGCCTCTGGGGATGGCCTGGGTCATAAGTCATTCTATTGAGCCGTGTCCTTACATGGTGGAAGGGACCAGCTGAATTTATTAGGCCTAAATTAATTAACTAATTGTGTGTGTATGTTCATGAATATATGCATCTGTTCATGCATGTGGAGGTCAGAGGTTAACACTGATACCTTTCTTAATCACTTTCCAGGTTATTTTGGGGACAGAGTTGCTCAGTGAATCTGGAGCTCACAGATTTGGCCAAACCACGTGGCCAGTGAGCCCCAGGGATCCCCTATTCTGTCTCCCCACCACTGGGTGTGTGTGTCCCTATTGTGGATTCAAACTCACCAGCTGAGCTGTCTCAATAGCTCAGATTTCTGACTCTGTGTGTGTGTGTGTGTGTGTGTGTGTGTGTGTATGTGTGTATGTGTGTGTGCGCGCTCGCACTCTTGTGGAGGCCAGAGGTCACATCAAGTGTCTCTCCCTGAGTCTTTTTCATAATGCCAGGTTGCTAAAGTTCATTTCCAGGGAATGTCATGTAAACAACATCTAGCCCTCTCTCAAGGCCCCAGGGACAAACCAAGCACAACTCCACCAAAGTCCGCTCTAGGGAGCCAGCAAGTTTGCTGGGCTTCATCACAGAGCGGACGTGAGGGGGCGCTTGCAGGGTTCGCCTCTCCCAGAGGACCCTGTGTGACAAGCGTTTACTGACCAGGGATGGCGGCTCCCTGTCGCTGCGCAGAAGGAGCCTCCCTCCTGGTCCTCTCAGACCTGGGTACTGCAGTCCTTCCCTGAAGCCATATGCAAGTAAGGCAAAGTACCGCACACACAGCAGAGCGGCAGGGGATTCTCACGTTCCTGCGTGAGGGGATGGAACGGGTAGATAGCCCGGCTTGCGACAATCCTGCAAGGGCACAGGTGACCTTCCCAAGACAGCAGCTCCTCCTTGGAGAACAGTCGCGGCGTACAAGGCACTGAGCTCATTCCTTGGGGCGCGTCCTCTGACTTCCTCCCTTCCCTCGGCCCTGTCTATTGGTGCCATCACCTTGACAATAAACCACCCAGCATGTGGCTTTTGGTGGGACCAAATGCTCAGACCACAGCAGCTTTTTCTTCTCCTCGTAGGCCTGGTTGGTTTTTATTGCTCTCGATGTACCGTTTGATTTTGCTTCTGTTTTTTTCATTAACTTGTCCTCCATTCGGCTCTCTGGCACCCAAGCTTCCCAGTCTGAGAATTGCCTGCTCTCCGTCTGTCCTGGATTCTAGGTGGCAAGAGTGTGGACAAGACTGCTTCCCCCTGGCTGTGTGACCAAGGGTCGGGTACTAGCATGGCCTCAGTTTCCCCATATGCACTGTGAAGGAACTGGATTAGAGAAACTATTCTACAGCTTTGGCCATTTCATTTGAAAAGACACTCGTTCGTCCCTGGCTCTCACCAGCATCCTGGTGGAGCTGAATTGTCTTATGTGAATGCCTGGACACATGAGTCATGAGGCCAAGGGTGGGAATGGACTTTTTTTGCTCCCGTAAATCCTGCCACCATTCCCTTCTGGGTTTTCAAGGGCAAGAGCAGGTGATGAAGGAAGAGCGTTTTTGTTCTACGCAAGCTCCCGAGCAGCTGGCAGAAAGTCACAGCCCCTTCGATCTCTGCAGACACTTCCTTCTGACATCATTCTTCCCCACTCACGTAGGGACTGCCCATGAACACCCGCAGTGTGTCCTGCTGTGGAGCCGTTTTCGGAAGGGGCTGGGTGACGGGTGGAGGAAAGGTGCTTCCATGGCCTGCCAGCTCTGACGGTTTGGCTTCTTGCGCCCAGCCTGCGGGGCTGGAAACGTTCCGGAAGAACCCTTGCCACCCAGCACAGGCAGGCTGCACGCGCCACGGAGCACGTCGGCGGGAGGCGTGGCTTGCTGTCCCACAGGACGGGAGGGACCGGAGTCCCCTTGGCAGCAGCCTCCCAGGACTCAGCTCTCACCACTCCCTGTTCGAATGCCCCCTCTCTTGCTCGGCTGAGGGCTGAGAAGCGTCCTCACTTGCAGTGTTCCCCCGGGGTGGCCCTCGAGAAGGCGACCTGGATGAGGTCCGGGGAGGACACTGCCTGGAGGAGGCGGGGTCAGGGCCTGGGTAGGAGGAGCCGCCGCGGAGGCCGCTGGCACCGTCAGTGCCTCACGCGCTGGTCCACGAAGTTGTGGACACCTCGGATTGTTCAGCTCTCAGTCCGGGGCTTTCCGAGGGTTGGGACGCCCGCCTACCAGGGCAGGTGTGTGGCTCTATGGGTGCTCGGCAACTCGCCGTGGGTGGATTCCTGCAGGCTTGCAAGGTCCCCGCGCGCCTCTCCGGGGAACAAAATAGAACAGAAAAGGAGCACCTAGGGAAAACAGAGCGTGGGTCTTGGCTCTGCTGTCGCCTGGGGTTCTGGCAAGTGCTGCCGAATCTGCTCAGTGCCTCAGTTTCCCCGTTTACCCAGTGGGACCTTACAGTTCCGGAACCTGAAGACAGAGTGGGCATAGGCCATGGATGCATTTCGCCACTCTGGGGTGAGTCCAGGTTGCTCAGCTGGGCGCCACACCCTCCCTGGCTCCACACAGCAGGAACTCCGCAATCTGCTTCCTGTGGCTTCAGCCTTTGCTCTTCTGACCTTAAGTAACAAGCATCACAGAGGCAGTCCAAGCAAGCAAGGACCTGAACAGCACAGCGAGGAACCCAGAACAATGGACGGCTTTTATTTTTATTTCTTCATTAAAAAATCAGATGTTTCCTTTGGTCGGAAGACACATTGCAACAGCAATAACTTTAAAAGTCCGGAAATAGGAGAAACGTAAAATAAATTCTGTAAGATTCTGGTGAATTTAAACAATCAACTTTATTTCTTTTATTCAAGTAACGAACGTGGTGATTCCGTGCCGAGTCTGCTCGGCTGTGATTGCTGAGTGGCTTGTAAGAAGTGTGGCCCAGCCGCTGAGGGTCCCCTGCTTAGAAGAGCAGAAGGAAGAGTGAGTAGGGAGGGTGGTTTGGGAGAGTGAGGCCTGAGGGTCTTCAAGAACAGCTTGGGCTGCATAGCAAGACCCCATCTAAAAAACAGGCAAGACAGAGAGACAGACTGGTGTGTAGCTCAGTTGGTAGAGTGTTTGCCAAGCAGGCCTGACTCCCTGGTTTCGTGCCCAGCACCTCATAAACCAGGCATGGTGGCAGAAGCCTGCAATCCTAATATTCAGGAGACAGGCAGAAGGATCAGGAGGTTAAGGACATCCTTGGCTACCTGCCAACTTTTAGGCCAGCCTGGGCTATGTGAGAGCTTTTTTAAAAAATAAAGCCAAAATAAAGCCAAAAGCCCCAAAGAGTTTTAGTTTACTTTAGTTTAGTTTTAAAGTAAATCCCCCCCCCCCACACACACACACGAAAGCTCCAGGATGTCTGTCCAGACTCACCTGACTTCATCTTTTTCACTGCTGTGCCCTCGGGAAAGGCCAGAGCCTGGGAGGATGGAGGGCTTCACCACGGAAGAGGCAGAGGAAAGGAGGGGTGGAGAAGCCGTTTGTCAGCCTCAAGATCTGACATCAACAAAGTAACCTCAAACCAACCAAGGAAACTTGGAAATTAGAGAAAACTCCAAAAGAGACAATGGTTACCTAAGGTCCTGCCAAGACTGGAACTTTGGGCGCCGTCTCGATACCCTCTGTGCTGTGACATAGCACCCCAAGAAACTGACTGGAAGGTTACTGGGGCATGCTGTTTGAGGGGCCGGGCCATTTTGGTGGAGATGGCATGGTGGCAGGAGCATGAGGTGGCTGCTCACGCTGCAGCCAGAGTTGGGTGGCAGAGAGAGATGAATGCTCGCTCTCTAGTCTGTCAGTTAGAGTGAGTCTTCTCCTCAGTTAACCAGACGCTTCCTCCAGGACTTGCCGGAAGCTGCCCTGGTCTAGATAACCTGCGGTGGGTGCCTGGCCTGCTAGGTGATTCCAGACCTCTCAGTCGACACTGTCAGTCGATACTATCACCAGCGTGGTTGTTCTGTCGTCCACACTTTTCTCATATGGAGATGTAGATCAGACTAGATTAACACACAGCACTCACTCATTCCTCTGTTCCTTTAGCATCTGTGTGCATGCCACACCCCCACACACTCAGAAAATGAATTTCTTTGTCTTTGCCATCTTAGTTCCCTCCCTCCTCCTCCCTCCCCCTCCTTTCCTTTGCCTCTCTCCCCCCCTCCCACACCTGTTTTCCTCCCCCTCTCACTGTTCTCCCCTCCCTCTCTCTCCCTCCTCTCTCCCCCTTTTGCACCCCCCCCCGTCTCTGGGTGGGTACAGCAGTCACGCCTGGCTTCTTATGTGGTTACCGGGGTCCACTCGACGTCTTCAGGCTAACACCATCTCTGCCTTCACCCCGGCTCCCACAGCTTCTCGAGAAACCTGGGGAGGCCCAGCACTCTGCTTGTGCCCACACTGGGCGCCATCTTGTCCTTTGGCGGCTCCTGACCAGTGACTTTGATGACTTTAGGACACCAGGGACACACTTGGCCAGAGCAGACACCTTCCCTCGGCATAGCTAGCATGGGGACCCCGGGGCTGGGCTAACCTTGGTCTCAGCTTTAAGGACTTCACCCGTGAGGCAGGCAGAGCCATCCTCCTCGAGATACAGGGCAGATGTGACAGTCTAGGAGTGCAGGCATGGCTTCAGGTGTCCTGGTGTGTGCATGTGTGTGTGTGTGAGAGAGAGAGAGACGGCTGTGAGTAAACGGTGGGTGCCAAAGGGTCAGAGGTCCTGACTTTTGATGGTGATGGAGATGCGCATGCCGTGCACACGTGCTGCACATGGGGAGGGCCCTGTCCCTGCTGAAATGCTCTCCTGCATCTGCAGTGACTCATACAAATGCTCAGACTGAGGGGGTAAGAAGACCGAGAGCTTGTGCTCACCAGTCAGGGTTCCTGCCCTCAGATGTAGATGCAGGGAGGCGTTTCCAGCTGAGAGTCCAGCGCAGAAGGGACCATGGGCCCCAAACCCTTGACAAGGACACGCTTTGACAGTGCACTCTTAGACTCGTGACGTGCACACACCCTTCCACCTGGCTTTGCATGTAGGAATTTCTCTGAAGATAGCGATGGTGACAGCCACGGTCTAGCCCAGCACAGCACTGTTTCCGCTTGCAGAGCAGAACAGAAACAATCCAAGTGTGTGCTATGAGGCAGCCGGTTACCCAGACATCACACACCCGTGGAACGCAAGGAGAGATGGCATCTAACAACACGTTTGCAGGCCGATGACGGGGCGGCGCCACAGGTGAAGGTGCTGGGCACCAGGCCTTATGGTGCTCTGTGGGATCCGAGTGGCAGAAAAAGAGAACTGACGCCCATGGTCCTCTGTCATGTGCACTGCAGCATGTGTATGTATGCACACACATGCACACACACGTAAAAGCAATGTTTGCATATATATTATATGTACCGTTATATGTACAATGTGTGGAAAATTGAATTGTTACTGAGAGACTCACGGGAACTGAGGGGCCCTGGAACCTCTGTCCTGCACCCTGTGTTAGCCCTCGCAGTTAGCCTTCCGTGTGGTTTTAACTTGTGTATCACTCGTGCAGATTTTTCTCATTGTGATTGTAAAAGGCAGAACTTAGCCAGCAGTTTCCAGGAATTATGATCTGCAAAAGCTAGAGCTAGAGTTTCTGCCCTCCTGCCTGCTCGTTCATCCGTCTCCCTTCCCCTCCTTCCTCTCCTCCTTCCCCTGCTCTCTGTGGAGTCTCGCTCACCTCTCCTCCTTCCCCTGCTCTTTGTGGAGGTCACACTCACTCTTCTCAGAAGTTTCCACTTGTAACTTTGGACAGAATTTCAGAGCATCCCTTCTGCCGGCCACTTTGGTTTCTGTTTAATTGTGTTCTCAACGGCATGGCCATGAAGTCCCTGTGATCTGCAGAGGAGGGCACCCGTTGGTGCAGAAGGGTTCTTGATTCTGACTTCTCTGTCGTGAACACACGATGTTCAGATGGTTAAAAGCGCTGGTGAACATTCTGAAAGATTGGGCCAGCCCAGTGCTCAAAGCTGCAGCCTCTTAGCCAGTTTGTTTCTCCCTCAGGATGAGCGGACCACTCCTCACGACCTCAAAGATAAACTCCACATCTTTTTGGATTGCATATAGTTTGTTCGTAGTCATTGTCCTTAGTAGCATCTGCCTGCCTGCGCACCAGGGCCTGACAGGTCCTGAGGTAGGTGGATGAGCTGTCAAAGCCGGGGAAGGGGTGGCTTGTCTTGGTGGCTCTGGGTGCCTCTGTTCACAGGCAGTGTGGGGACCTGAGGGCTTGTTCTTGGTAGTCAGTGTGGCTGGCTCATGAGGAGGCCCTGATCCCTGCCTCTCATCCACCATAGCCCTGGAGCAGAGGTGGGAACAAAGCATCTTCTGTGTGGCTTGTCCTCATGGGTGCTCTGCAGGGACCGGGGCTGCTGGTTCCAGATCTGAGAGGTCCCAGGACAGGACAGGACAGATCCCGGATCTCCTTGGCTTAGGACCAGTCTCTGGCCTTTAAATCCCTTAGCATTCCCCTTCTTTCGGACCTGAAAAATAGATGTCACATTTCCTCGCTATTCAGACATACCTTCCTCTTTGACGTGGAAATACCCTGGAGCAGGGCAGAAGGCCTTGGCCTGAGTGTCCCTGCCCTTGGCTCTTTGGAAGCCTGTTATTAACTAGCTGGTGCCTGGTCCAGCTTGGGAGAGGCCATCCTCGCTTGGGGAACACAGCATGCTCATCTTTTATTCCCCTTCATGCCGACCCCATTACACACTGAGCCCCCGATGGCCCACCAGCTCAAGCATGTGAAACTGGGTCCTTTGTGTGGCTAGTAAGAAAGGCAGATCTGTGAACGCCTCTGGCGTTCGGACTAGACTCAAGGGTGAGGTGGAAGCTGAGCTCATCTTTTCTCCTCGTGGCTGCTCCAGGCCCGCTCCCCTTCCAATAAAGCTGCTGCTCCTGTCTGTAATTAGTGGGGGCATAATTAACACATAAGGAGCCCTTCCTACAGCCAGAGACAGGCAACCTCGCCTTACAGGCTCCTACACGCCAGACAGAAACATCCAGGCAGACGCCAGGCTTCCCTTGCCTGGCTGCCACCCATCCCGAGGCAACACCAAATGCTTGAGAAAAGCAGCTTGGGGAAGGAAAGGTTTACTTGGGCTCATGGTGTGAGAGCATACAGTCCCTCATGTCAGGGAAAGTGACACAGCAGGTCGGTGAGAAAGCTGTCACTCATCGGCAGTCAAGATTGTCCTGGAATAAATATTAGACTCTAGAGGGCTTCTCCGCCTCAGTTGGTTCCAAATAACTGACGGATCTTTTAGATTAGTGATCAGCTTCAAAGCACAGTAACCAGGCAGATTCCAACCCTCCGACCTACTTGCTATCTCCCAGCTACACATGGTCCAGCTGTGACCCAGTGATCTCTCTAGAAGACAGAGCTGACCACACGGCTTCCTCCTCGGCTTCCGTAACAAGCCTCAGGACATTGCCATCAGCTGCTGAGATTTCCCCAGCTCTGACTAACACACGTTCTCTCTCCAGTCAGTCGAGAACAGTTGTGTGTGTATGTGTGTGTGTATGTGTAAGTGTGCACACACCATCATGAGCTTGGTGGGTTATATAGTTATATAGCTGTAAAAAATTACAATGTAATTTCCCCACAGTTGAATTCCCATCATCACACATTTCCCATTTCGCTCCGTAGTTACAAACACCTTTCCAATTCAAAGTAAATTGGTTGCTGCTATTTTTAAAAATTACTATGATGAAAAAAATATAAACATTACTATTTTAACCATTTTAAGTATGTAGTTTGTTGGCATTAAGTACATTCTCATGATTGGCTGTTCAGCCCCCATCATCATCAGCCATTTCTGGAATGGTTTCATTTTCCCAAGCTCTACACACTCAACAAAACAAGCTCACGGTAACCCCTCTGCCTCTGTCCCTTTGAACTTGACAGGTCAGTGACGTTTTCATAATTAACCTTTTGTTCACTACTTGCAGTTTGCCCTGTCCCCTGCCCCACGCTTTCCGCCTCTGTCTGGGGAGGCGTAAGTCTGTCAGCACAGCCATGTCCACCGTTGCTTTGGCTTACTGTGCCCCCAAGGTTCCTGTGATGGGGAGAGGTTGGAGGAAGAGGTTTTCCGACATTTGAGTATGACACAGCTTCCTATGTCGTTAGGCAGTTGGGAGGGCCTGGAAGCCTTGATGACTACCTCTGGCCTGGGTCTCTTCTTCCTCTCTGCTTCCTGTCACAGGATGGATGACCTCCTCCAGCTGCCACTGAGTCTCAGCAGAGCAGAAAAGGCGAAGGTCCGTAAGCTAGGAGCTAAAATAAACTTTTCTTCCCTCCACCTGTGCATGTCACGGCTCCAAGGAAAGCAACAGTGAAGGACAACACAAAATGCTCAGATGACGGGGCCTAGAATCAAGAGTCAGGGCTCCGGCCACACCTGCCAAGGATTACCTAGCTTGGGCTACAGTCCCACCCTGAATGTAGCCCCACCCTGGAATGGGCTGGGGCCCCAAGCTGCATAAAAATGGGGAAAGCAAGGCACACAGCAGCAGTCTTCACTGACCGACCACTTCGAGCTGCTGTCACCTCGCCTTCCTGCCAAGTCATCCACCGGAAGGTCCTCTCAGTCAGACATTTTATCTCAGCACCTAGGAAAGTGGCTAACATGGAGGTGGGAAGTCAAGGCAGAGCTTAGGACTCCCTGACTGTCCTGTCTGAGGGCCTGTGTGCTGAGGAGGAGGAGGAGGAGGAAGGCCTTGGGTAGGACGGTTACCCTTTGAGGTCCCCAGACCCTGCATGTTCTCCTGTTGGCCTTGGGCACCCTTTGTCCCCTGGCAGCTGGACCTCTACTCTTGCAATGTCATCCTGGACACAGCCCTATGGCAATGCCTTAGAGCCATTGCCCAGGAGCTGGGCTCACTGAAGCCCTGAGCTCCAGCTCAGACAACGTCTGGCCTCAGAGTCATCTTGTTCCCAGGAAGGTGGCTCCCAACGCTGGGGAGAGCCAAGAAGTGTGAGCTGGGATCTGTGTGTTCCTCCCCCTTGGGCAGCCTCCCTCAGCACGGTCAGCTGCCGCCTCCCTCCATGGTCTTTCGAGAAGCCATTGCCATGGCTCAGTTGAGTCCCCATTTAATACAATGTCAAGATAAAGACTGAGAGAGAATTCATGGGTTTGGCCCACGGAAGGTGCTGTGCGAATGTGTGAGAATAAAATATCCCTGCTCTCACCCTCAGAGGTGAGGATCTTATTTATTTTCTTAGGAGTGGGTGTCTAGTGATTTTTTTCCTTTTTCTTTTTGGCTTTTGCTATTGTAGCTGTTGGGGTATTAAATTTAGAAAGCAGTGTGACCTGTCACAGCTGAAGCCAGAGGGATCATGGGGTGATGTAAGCTGGACACACAGGCCTGTGAGTTCCCAATAAATCTGGAGCCCTGAGGGAAGGCTCCCGGCCTGCTCCACATGGGCGGACGTGCGGAGTCATGGCAACGGGATCAGCACAGCAAGGGGCAGCGCATTCTGAGGCCTTGGTTTGGGATGTCTACAGACAGACCCCAAGAAGCACACAGATGGGGGGGGGGCAGGGGGACAAGGAAGATGGGAAGCCAGTCGCATCAGAGCACGAATTGCTTTTGCTGTCAGCCCCAGCGCCCTGGAGAGTCCCAGGAAGTCAGGTGGTGGGGGTGGCCACTTGGGGAGGTGGTTTGGCTTCCCTCGGTTTTCAGTTTGCTCTGGGATCCCTCTTACCCTCTCGTGCCACACTTTTTTTCTGGTCTATGTACACTGGAATACCTTGTTTCATCTGCTTCCTTGTTTGTTTTGTTCCACCTGCGTGTGAAGTGGCCCGCAGGAGAGCTCACGTGAGGTGGCCCTGTGGGAGAGCACGTGCCACTTTTGCAGAGGACCAGAGTTTGGTTCCCAGCATCCACGACAGGTGGCCCACAACCCCAGGAGACAGGGCTGCTTGCTCTCTTGTAGCCCAACTGCATGCACACATGCACTAACATACACACACACGCACATAAATAAAAATGAGGAAAAATGGGAGGTAGATATGATCATACTTCATCTGTCCATGTCTGATGTTCTTAAAACAAAGCATTTAAAAGTAAAAATATATTAAGGTGAACTCTTACAGAAACGCCCCTCAGCTGCTTTGTTGCCTGTCTGGGTCTACGCCCCCTTTCTTCCATGTTCTCCGATTCTCCACCAGACCTTGCTGTCCCGGGCTCCCAGCCAGCTCTGTGGCTGGCCAAGTCTGAGCCACACTGAGCACGTGAGTGAATTGTTTGTGTGACTCTGGGTTAATTTCCAACTTAAAGCCAAGCTGATTGTCTCAGCCCCGCCCCCTTCCTTCGCAGGGATCCAGGCTGAGGGTGCCTCTGAGTCACAGAGTAGGGTGGAAGAAGAGGAGACAGGCCTAGGCCCGAGTTTCTGCACAGAACAGGGAGACTCCACAGCAAATCCATTTACTGAGCTTTAGCGTTTAGAATCTCTGGTTACTTTATTGCAATTTAGCCATTAACTGATAAAGCAGCCCAAATTTAAACTGGGCAGTTAACTACAGCCCAGACCTAGGTCCCAACTTATTTGCCCAAATTCAACCTCACTTTTCTACTTGAATGACCCTCCGTCCTAGATAAAAATGGGCCTTTAATATTTACTTCCTCCTTCCCCTAGGAGAATCCTTCAGTGTTCGCTTTTTACACAAATGTTTTGTTGGCCAGGTGACTTCCTTAAGGGGATAATAGGATTTTTTTAAATACATATTTCTTTCTCCCTCTCCCTCCCCTATTCTCTCCAGTGTGTTTGCTCAGGTGTGTGCCCCTCGGGAGACCAGAAGATGGGTCAGATTCCCCTGGAGCTGGAGTAAGAGACAGTTATGAGTTTCCTGACATGGATGCTGGGCCCCGGACTTGGGACCTCTGCATGAATAGTACAAGCTTTTAAGCTTGACCGTCTCTCCAGCCCCTGATGCCATTCTGTACTTACCTGCTCATTCTGTGATGAACACCTCATTTACCACAAAACCCTTCATGGACCTAAGCATGAACCTTCTTCTTTTTTTTTTTTCCCTCCCTCCCTCCCTCCCTCCCTCCCTTGTAAAGAGTACCAGGGCTGGGATTTCTGCCCCGCTCCAGGCTCACTTGCTGTCAGAAGGAGCTATAGTGGCTCCTCCCTGTGACCACACCCAGTCTTTCACCCTAGTGCCTGCCCAGCACAGCCAAGATATCAGCACCATGTGACTTCTTAATTTTGCTAATTTTATACATAGAAAGCAGAGTCTCATAATTATTTTAATTGGTCATTGAATTAATTATATCATTATGGGTATCAATTCCCCTGCTCATTAGCTATTCAGTATCTGAATTATCTGTTCGCATCTTTGTACATCTTCCCTTCCTTGAGCCTCCACTTCCCCCGCCCTGTTCTTGGTTTTCGGGGCGGTGTTCACCTCACAGAAATGGTTCAGACCTGTCTACATTTGTATTAATCAGCCAGTAGACACCAACTGAATCTCAAACAAAGCCCCAGGAACCAAGGCCTCCCATCGGGTCATAGGGAGGAAGGAGGGGGACAGAAGTTTCACCCCACATGGCAGCGGCTGACAGACCTGGAAGCATCAACAAGGTGGGAGCTGAAATCACCTCAAAGCAGCTCTGTCGCACCAACTGCCTTCCCGTGCACACCAGCCCTCCGAAGTTCATTAACAATGTGGGTATTAGCAATTATACACTGATGAAGTTTCCGCTAAATGGAGCTTTAAAGTTTTCAGCACTCCATTAAATTGATTGGCCCATTAAAATCAGCACTTAAAAAAAGAGATTTCATTGTTCAAAAGGAAAATATAATGACGGTGATACCGACAGTGAGAGAAGCGAGGGGCCATTCCGCTCCAAACCAAAAGAATCAGACCATTAATGCGTGGAAGGCACAGCGAGAAGGTGAATTCTCCTACTATTAGGTCCGACATTGGTAATGTACTTTGAACAAAACAGTGTCATTAATCATACTGATGACATATTGGTTTATATTTCATTCGTTTTAGAGTTTTGCTTGTGTTTAATTTGCAAATTAATTTTTATAGTTTTTTTTAAACAGATTTTGTAACCATGGGGATTTTATAGCTATTTTTATGCTTTCTGTATTTTAAATAACATTATAATAAAAATCAGCTTCTACAAATAGACACTCTGCAGTCATTCTACAGTAAGCATTCGAGACCTGCTGGTTGGGTAGGAGACACCCATCTGCAGATTATTGACTTTCATGAAGGTGCACAGTGGTCGCCAGGACATCTAAGCATCCGCTGCCCCGGGTGATTCAAGCTTGGTAGAACTGAAGGGAGCGTCAGGGCCACAGTGGCCGCCTCTACAGGCATGAGGCAGGTGTATGGTCGGCAACAGCTATTGCCCCCTTTCCAGCGTTTCCCCCTCCTACAGAGGCTGGGAAACCAACAGTTACATTTCCCAGAATCCCTAGGGCCTTAAGTTCTGGCGGGACCTTAGACTCCGCTGAGTATGGGAAAGCTGAAGGGGGGAGCAGGTCCGCACACCAGCTTTGTCTGCTATCTGTGGAGTCACTTCTAATCCCAGAGCCCTTCACTGTCTGTGAGGAAGTCAAGAGACAAGGTCTGACGGGGCACGCTTCCCACGGTGTGGGTCTGAGCAGTCCCTGGCTATGGCACTAACGGTTGGTTTCTGTGTCCGGGGCTCCCTGACTATAGGAGATGCAGTCACTCTCCTGGTGGCCCACTGTTTTTATGGGACTCTGGGCATATTTTAGAAAACTCAGCCATTTTGTTGAATGTCCTGGTGGTTCAGTGAGCTGGAAACCCCTGGCTGCTGAGTGTGAATGCTCAAAGGGAGTTCACTTTCCGGATGGTCGTCAGCTTCCATTCCTGTCCTCACAGAAGGCTCTTCATGCTCCAAGCCGAGGTGAGGATGGGGTGATGGCAAGGACTGTCGGGCATTGGGACAGGTAATGATGAGACTTGGAGCTGATGAAGGGAAATGGACTGAGCTTCAGGTGGATGGGAAAAGCCAGTCCCAGGAAGGCGTGCAAGCAATACCTGAAAAGGTAGGTGATGCGGATAACAGAGGAAGACAAGGCTGGAATGAAAAATGCAGTCAGCAAGAACCAAGAAGTTGAGAAAATTGTGAGGGACATCAGACATCTGACAGATAAGATTTAGAAACTCTACTGCCGATGTAATTTTTCTCCCCCCCGGAGGCTGATGCGTCACTTAGAGAAATCAGGGGGCCAGCTGACACGGGATGTCCCCGAAGGCTAAGGGACAGGCAGGTCAGGCCCTCCGAGGTGTGTGAGCTCACGGCTCTCTCAACTCCTGTCTTCCCCGTGGGTTCTTCCCCGAGTCCTCCTGCTGCACTGTGGGTTGCTCAAACACTGACCCCGCCTGCCGCTGGAAACCTAGCCAGGTCCAGAGCTTGTGACGTCATGGGTCTTGGGGGAGGACCTGAGCCTCACTTTACTGAGCCGCTGTAATTCCTAACAGCACGCTAAATACTCGTCCTTACACCCACGGATAACTTCGGTCCTTGCCCCTCACCAAGGAAACTTCTCTTTGCAACATGGTCTCCCTCTCACGTACCTGTCTTTGCTGTCTGTCATTAATTGTTATTGTGTGCATATGCATGTATGTGTGTGTATATATATATATATATATATATATATATGTATGTATGTATATATAACTGTGGAGAGCAGTACAGAAAGCCACAGCCAACTAAAACACAGAGCTATGGAGCCTAGTCCCAGTGGATATAGCACCACATCTGCTCCTGCACCGAGGCTCAGGGAAGGCTTTGGAAGAGGGGCAGAAGGAGCGTAAGCTCAGAGGATCAGGGGGTTTTCTGGGAGGTTGTGTCCCCCAGTGATGTCAGGAACAACAGCAATAAAGCCTCACCAGCATGACTGCCCAGACAGGAACTGAGCAAAGACAACAATATATATCCAGAGTGGAAGGAAGTCTGACAGGCCTCAGCCCCCCACAAAGAACCATAGGTAACTGAGGGGTGCGGAGAGCAAGAGAAACAGTCTTCCGGGTCACACCCACTGGTTATCCAACACAAATGGTCATACATACAAGTACCATTACACAGACTGAGCAGGCTGTATTTAGGAATATATATGTGCACACATATACTCATTTGCACACAATTAATGACAGAGAGCAAGAACAGGTAGATGGGAAGGAGAAAAGGAAAGGAGAAACGACGAAACTGTATTATAATCTCAAAATAAAAGAGATAATTTTAAGAAAAGATCTTGAGACTGGGGCTGAGCATCTTTGGGTGAGAACAGAAGAGGATGGTTGGGGCACAGCAGGGAAGGGCAGGAGGCCAGTGTGGTGCCCAGAGGACCTGAGTCTCCCACCACTCTAGAGGAGACAGGGCTCCCAGCATCGCACTCTGAGGGAAAAGGCTTCAGTGCGTCCTTCCTACTGCCCTCCCTCCTCCGCCGCACTCACTGGAAGTTGCTGCCCTAGCGACCACCCAGTGAACACACTGGAATTGCAGCAAGCACTGTGAGTGAGGCACAACGCTTGAGCAGTGCAATGCCAGCTGGAGTGTGTCCAGGTTCGTGGGGCCCTTCAGGGCAGCTGTGGCTGAAACCATGGGTGGGTTGAGGAACACCCGCACAGCTCAGCTCTTTGCTCTGGACCCCCCTCCCTCTGCTGTGCCACATTATGCCAGGGCTGGTGCTGCCATGCACCTGGTGGGCAAACTGAGGCTGAAGACCTTGCGGGCCTGCACTCGTGCTAGGCCTCAGCCTCTGCCTTGGATGCCTGTGTGGTCTCATAATCCAGAACAGGAAGGGTTAATCCCTAGCCCAGCAGACCCTTCAAAAACTCGGTCTGTCCCGACTGGCCAGTGTCTGTGCCCTGTTTGTCTTACTGTATTTTTAATGTCATTCTTAACTGGTGTCACCTCTCCAGGTGTCTGGTTCTGTCTTTATTAATAGAGCGTGTGCTTGTGAATGGGCTGTGTGCATATGTGGGGGTCAGAGGGCAACCTTGGCACCGGTTCCCACCGTCCACTGTGACCGAGGTGAGGTGTCTGTGTGCCGCATACTCCATGCTGGCCATGCTGCGAGTTTCCAGGGTCTCCACCTCAGCGCCCGCAGGAGTGCTGGGACTGCAGGTGGCCTTGGGCGGGTGTGGGCGGGTGTGGGCTATCTGGCCTCAGGTCCTCACACGCATGTGGCAGGTGCTTTATTCTCTGAGCTGCCTCTCCAGCCCCCACACATCGGTGAACTGGTTTGTTTCCTTTCACACCCCTGTCGCTCAGTGCTGGGGCATGCTCCACTCAGCTCAGTTCTAGAAACACACATGAAAACACCCAGACCACACCAAGCCTGAGCAAAGCACAGCTAATTCGGATGCTCCCGAGAGCACAGACTACAAAGGTCTGGACAGTACCCACTCCTGCTTTAACTCTAGATCTGACTTTATTCTGCACAGAACTGCAACCCCTTATAAGAGGTGGGTTACAAACACTGATATCTTGCAAACTTTGATTCTCTGAGAGTAAGTCTGAAGTCTGGAAATGGCCTGGACTTCTCCAGAGACAAGTCTGGAAAACACTGGTCATGTCTCAAGGTAAGAAGTTCTGTTTTGTACCCTACACAAAGTATGTAAATAAGGGGGGCAATGAGCGCCTTCCATTTGTTGTTCCAAGCTGAGTTAAGGAGGGTCTAAAGGCCAAATCGTAATATATTTCAAACTGTTGGAGGCTTTTTGAAATAAATGTATTTATTTCATTTATGTGCATATTTTATGTGCAGTTTTCCGAGGTGGCAAGAGAAAACACTTATTTGGCCATTTAACTGTGCTTAATGCCACTAGTCAATTGTGTCCGCAATTCACCTGTAGGTGAACACACATATCTCCGGCACTGGTTGAAGTGCTGTTTTCCTCTGTTAAACAGATTCTGCCATTAAGAAGCCACAGACAAAGGGCTGGACTGTGGCCAGTGGGTAAAGTGCTTGCCCGGAGAACACCAAAGCCGGCATGGTCTCGCGTGGCTGGAATCCAAGAGCGAGGGAGGTGGCAGCAGGAGGATCAGAAACTTCAGGTCGTCTTTGGGTGTACAGCTGAGCGTGAGGCTAGCCTGACACACTCATACAGCAAGCAAACAAACAGACTGTAAGATGCCACAAACATGGAGAACACAGAGAATCCTGGGAACACATGTTTTTAGGTTTAAAATGATCAAGTGGGACCGAAGAGATGTCTCTGTGATTAAAGTGTTTGCCGCCCTTGCAGAGGACCTGAGTTCAATTCCCAGCATCCAAGTCAGGCTGCTCCCAACCTGTAACTCCAGCCCCGGTGGATTCAGGGCCTCCTCAGGTAGCACTCTTCCCTGTCCCACTCCAGACAGGTACCCCCAAACACAAATACATAAGTCTTTAAGAATACTGTAACATTCTCAAGTGTCCTGTGTCTCACTGAGGTGACACAGTATCTTCTCTGCTGGGATGCCACGAGCTGGTGGGCTTTTAGGAAACCCACAACATACAACTCAATACTTCTTATGGGCACTTGCTGTTAAATGGGGGGTGGGGAAAGCCAGTTGAATTTCAGGAATGAGACACAGCCATCCAAAATTCCCTTCAGTATGAATTAGACTTGGGCTAAAGTCGGTAGAGCCGTGGGCTTTTCATCCCCATCCCACTGCCAGATGTTCAGCTGGGCCAGAGATTCTTGCTCATGAGCGCTGTTCACTGGCAGCTCAGCCTCCCTGCCCCCCACCCCCAGCTCAGCACCACCGACATTTGGAGGGTAGTTCTCTGACTTGGGAGTTATCTCATCCATTGTAGACACCTCTGGCTCTACTTACCACAGGCTGGTAGCCACACCCCTGTGCCCCTCGTGACAGCCAATCATGGTTTCAGAATTTGTCATAGTTAGCAGTGACTGTCACTTGACCCCATCTAGAATCACCTGGAAGAGTTGAGTAACTGTCTTTATGGGTTTGTCCATGAGCGTGTCTGTCTGATGACTGATGTGGGAGGGCCCAGTCTGCTGTGGGCAGCACCGTCCCCAGCCATGGGTCTGGGCTGTGAAGGAAAGCTGGCTGAGCACGAGCCTGGGAGGTAGCCAGCACCCAGCACTCCTCCATGGCCTCTGCTTCACGCTACTGAGTGAGCTCCTGCCTCAGTGATGGACTGTGACCTGGAAGTCGATTAAAAAACAGACTGTTTCTGTTTGCTTGTTTATTTTAACCAGAGCAACAGAAAGGAAGCTGTAGTGTTGACCATCATCCCCTGGTGGAGAGGGCAGGACCACGCCTGCCCTCTCCTGCTTGGCATGGAAGGCAACGTCCACAGCATGTCTCCTGAGGACCACGTGTGAAGGTGGAGAACTTCACTCCCCAGAGGCATGGAGCTTCTGTAAGGGGTGTGGCTTCATGAGACATTAGAGACATCCAGATGGACTGAGGCTCATGAAGACTATGACGCCATCTGACTATACCTGATGGATGCCACCAGAGACGCCCAGCTTAGCCCAGTTGATTCACAGAATTTTGAGGCTACTGTCCGTGGCTTTAAATCATTAAATTTTGAGGCAGTTGACATTTAAAAAAAGCAACATCAACATGAAAAAAAGAAATGGATTTTTCATCCCTGTAGGCCAACAGTGCTGCAGAGGCTGTCAGATGAGGGCTGTTTTCTGGGTCATGGACAGTGTGTTCTGTCTTCATGCCATGGAAGAGAAGCACATCTTTCCTCCAGCTTATTCTGCAAGGGCATTAATATTGTCCAGGAGGCTCTGTGACCTAATCACCTCCCAGGGCACCCACCTCCTAATAATCATAAAGCCATCAATCGGGGGCCAGGATTTTAATGAATGGCTTTAGAGGGATGTAAATATGTAAAGATTTATTTTTAAAATGCAGAATTATATGTCTATGTCTCTCTCTCTCTGTGTGTGTACATGTGAATACAGTACCCACAGAGGCCCAAGGGGAACGTCAGATTCCCTGGATACCATGCTACTGGATGATATGGGCTCTGGGAACAGAATTCAGGTCCTCTGTAAGGGTAACAGGCTGAGCCATCTGGCCCAGGATATAAACAGTTAAACCTCGGTCATAGATATAAGATTTTGGCATTATGATTTCACCAGAGAACACAATGCAGAGCAAAAGTATCGTGTTTGTTACTTTTTCTGCTGCCCTGACCAAACACCTGAGAAAAGCAACTTAAAGAATAGTTTTGTTTGTTTTTGCTTTGGCTCAGGGCTTGAGGGTGCAGACTATTGGGAAGGTCGGCACAGGTACAGAAGTGTGAGGTCATACCTGCAGTCAGGATGCAGAGAGAGAGACAATCCCGGTGCCCAGTCAGGAGGCAGAGAGAGGCAATCCCGGTACCCAGTTTTCAGTCTGAGGTGGGCCCCTCCCAGCCCACAGCGGGGGCGGGGTTCAAGTCACTCCCTTACAGGCATGCGCGGTTTTGTCTTAACCCACACACATGCGTGCACCCACAGCTGCACAAAGAACATTCTACATCCACCTCTGCACGAGCAGTGATAGTGGACACTGGCTCTTGCCTGGGTGGGCCCCCTGCTGAGGGGGGAGACACCAGTGGTCCTCTTCCTCGTGACCTCTCTCAGCTGGTTTCCCTGTTGTTTATGTAGCATCTTTGGCAGCTCAGCCATCAGCTAGTCTAATTAGCTGTCTGCCTTCTAAAAGTGGGTTTGTGAAAATGACACTTGCCTGTTCCGGTTTTATTAGCTTTCTCTGTGAGATGTCAGTAATAAGCAGTCTCATTCCAAGCCCCCTGTGACGTGGAGACCGATGCCCGGAACCACCCTGCCTAAAACCAGGCCCCTGGCAGCCTCCATCTCTGAATCTGCTGAACTCTCCATCACTCCTCTCCTCTCCACCAGAGCGTGACCTACCTTCCGTCCATTCACAAAGGGCAGGATGCTTGCTTGTCTTTTCAAAATAAAGAGTGACGTGCCTAGGAGTGTCTGCACGGGAGTGTATGCATCACACATGTACAGTGCCCGAGGAGCCAGAAGAGGCTGTGGGATTCCTGGACCTGGAGCTGTAGGTGGAGTGAGCTGCCAGTGTCTCCAGACCCCTGTCCAGCTCTTCCTCTCCTGTCTCTCCAGCTCCCAGCCTGTGACACACAGGCTCACTCTATGTGGACCACAGTGACCAGGTGTGACTTGCTTCCTCGCAGATGCTTTCTGTGACCTTGGGCAAGTTGCTGGATCCTGTGACCCCTTTGTGCCCTCAGGTCACAATTCACTGGGAATGAGAGCTGGTCGCTCACCTGAGGCCGGGCACGCCCAGCGTCACCTCAGACCTCCTCCCTCTCGAGTGTCACACAGGCTCTCTGGGGGATCAGAGCAGATAGAGCCCGAGCCACTGAGAAGTCAGACGGACATTTGTGGCGGTACCTCTCTGTGTATGTTATGTGGGAACCTTGTTCTTCATCTGGACTAGTAATACCCAGGCAATGATAGAGGCCATTGACACTCGTGTGGGTGCCGTGTTCATATTCCCTCTAGCTTATAAAACCTGTGCCCCTGTGCTGTTGTCTTCTGGAGTCTAGCAACCGTGCTGGCCACTGGTGGCCAGCCTCCACCGAGACATCTGTCCGGTGGCCGGCTTCCTGACAGCGCCTATCCCATTGATGGATGGTCCTCCCTGTGGCTGGCATCACACTGGTGTCCCTCCTGTTGGTACCATGGTGACAGCCAGCTCCCCAGTCACATCTGTCTGGTGGCCGGTGCCCACACATCTGCCGGGAAGTGTTCTCTGCAGGCACAGAAGCTCAACGAGCCAGAGGACTCTCACCCTCCTCCCAGCACCCTCGGCTGAGGGCAGGACCATCGGTGAGAACACTGGAGTCCACCGACCCTTCCTAAACACGTATTTCCTGGAGTCACCCTGAGGCGTGCTCCGCACCGACTTTTGTAGTTCTCCAGAGATTAAACTGGATACCATGCCCTGCACAGGCTCCTTGCTCCCCGTCTCACATTCTCTAAGGTAATTTCCAGGTCTCCTTCCAGATAAACTCATCCTCCTAGGATCCTGAGCTAGGACCTGCCCCCAGGGAACTTATATTGAGACACACCATGTGTGTAAAGAGAGAGAATCTTGCCATTTGCACAGGTGGGCCACCCTGGCTTACCCTGTTGGCTTACTCATCTTGCTGAGAACCAGCTGCCAACAGCAGAAACACTGTCAGCCAGGCAACAGGCGCTCGGCCCCTGTCCACTTCCACCTTTGGCAGCATGTTCATCCCTCTGCATTTGTTAAACACAACTCCCGCCCTGGCTTCTGGAGCCTGGGAAAGGGAGATGTGGAATCGGGGGATGCTGAGCTCAGCCAGGGCTGCTGCAAACCTGTGAGCCTCGGGAGGAGCAGGAGGGAGCCGCACTCAGTTCTCAGTCTGCTGCTGTAAATAGCAGGCACCGCTTCCCTCTCCCCCTTGGCAGTTTGATCACTCAGAACTCCCCTCTGGTGGGTACTTTCTTCCAGAACACAATAGGAGGTGTGATGTCTTGTGAGAAGCTTGGAGGAGGCAGCTGTGGGCCTGAAGGAAGAGGTGACAAGTTCTTGGGAATATTAAAGATTAACATCGAATGCTTTGCTGCTGTTTAACTCTCTGACGATCCGCATTGCTGGAGCCGGAACAGAACAGTTCTTTCCCTCCTTTCTATTTATCCCTCCCTGTCTCTGTTCTGGGGATCCAGGAGCTGTGGATGTCAGATGCCAGCTCCTTAAGGGCTGAAATGGTTTTATATAATAACAGGGAGGGGGGCCCACAAGAAGAAAGAGTCTAATTCAGCTCTGAGGCTGAAATGGGAGCCGGAGCGGAGGGGGAGCTGGTAAAAATAGCTCACTCGGAGAGAAGAATGCGGCGGGCTCCCAGAGGCGGGCGCAGCCCTTGGGTGAATTAGAGCAACCTACTGTACGCCTTGTGCATTCGCTTTTGAAATGTTGATCACGGCGAGAGGGGGCCCTTGAATGGAAGGCTGTTGCTGACGGACACTTTGAGGAGTGCTTGGCAGTGGACGAGCCTGTCAGGCCTCCATCTGCCACCAGCACAGGCAGCATGCCACTGGGACGCATATGTTCCACTCCTGGCCACTCGTTAGTTATGCAGCTTCCATTGCTGAGACTCCAGACTCTCCTGGGCTGGGGGGGAGGGGGGACACAGTAGCCTCTAAGAAAGGTTGGAAGGAGCCCTGGGGAGCCCATGGGAAAAAAGGGAGACCGGGGAAAGGATGATGGAGATGTGTGCAAGGGATAGAATAACGGGGCCTCTTAGGCATCCAGAAAGATAGGAAGAGGGGATGGCAAGAGGGACAGGGAGAGAGGAAGGGAGGGAAGGAGGAGGGAAGGGAGGAGAGAGGGTGTGGTAGGGAAGGAGGGGTAGAAGGAGGGAAGACAGGAGGGAGGGTGTGAGGGGGGAAGTAAAGAGAGAGAGCACGCACAGATGGAGACAGAAGGAGCCCATGGGACCACAGAGAGAATCAGGGGACCACACGGGAGCAGAGGCAAGCGGCAGTCGCTGTCACTGTGTAATGAGGGCAGTGGGCCTGAGCATCCTCCCCGGGCTGCAGGGGTGCCTTCTCCACGCCTCAACCTTTCTTGCATTTCCAGGAGGGTGTGCAGCACCTCCCCTCGCTGCTGCAGGTTTCTGCCCTCCTTCTGCACAGCTGTGCCTCACAGACGCCGTAGCTCATGGACACAGCGCACTGAGCGTCTCCGGGCTGACCCCCTCTTCTTCCTGCTCAGCTTCACCTGACTCGTCGACTTATTTCTGCTCACTGTGACTCTGCCTCTCCCGAGATGCCTGCAAATTAGGTAGTGCCCTCTGGTCTGAGATGGCTGAGGAGGTATGTGTGCCATGGGTGAGGCTACCTAGGGACCCCACTTTGTATCCTCCAAATCTAAACCATGGGGGAGGAAGTGGGCAAGATCTTTGTCCTCTGTTCCTGGCCTCCAGCGTGAGGCCACCATGCAGTCGGAAGCTATGCTTCTGGTGTCCAGCCTGTGTCCCTTTGACACCTCTTGTCCCTGTACCTGCCAACAGCTTTCCATCTGATACATACCTCTCTGTGTAAGGCAGTGGCTCCCAACCTGCGGGCTCCACTTCTCAGATGTCCTGCAGGTCAGGTATTCACACTGTGATTCATATCAGTAGCAAAACTGCAGTTAGGAAGTAGCAATGAAAATAATTCTGTAGTCAGGGGTCACCACAGCATGAGGAGCAGTGTTAAAGGGCGGCAGCCTTAGGAAGACTGAGGACCCCTGCTCTCAGACCTTCTACCCCATGTGTGTTCCAGTGGTTGGTATGTCTTGGAGCAGGTGGACAGAGCCCGCTTGTCCTGTGGGTGGTCCACTCTCAGACATGCTCCGTTAAGTGGCCCAGAGAGGCTTGATGGGACTGCACTCCAGCTGTGCAGACCAATTGTTAGCCACAGTCTTTCCCCGCCTCACTTTCCGAAACTCCTCCAGAACTTCCTGAGATTGCCTTCCAAACAAGCGACATGCCTTCAAATGCTATTCCAGGGGCCGGGGCCAGCCCAACAGGGCAGCTTTCTTTCCATTTCTGTGTGTTTCTACTGTATGACGCTCTTCGGTTATGGGGAGCCTTTCATACTGGCGGGATGGGTGTCTGCTTTGGGGTTCGTAGGGACCACCCAGTGAACTTGAGGAACCAGAGCTGCTGTCACTCAGGAGCATCAGGAAAATAAGAAAATCATGGCGGAAATAAACCCAGAGTGATTTGTGTGTGTGTGTGCGCGCGCGCGCGCGCGTGCTTTAAGGACATACTGTATAAGTTAACAGCCCCAATCAAGTGGAAAACCCTTACAGCAAGCCCTGATGGTGGGTGACATGGCCTGTCCTACTCTGAGCAGCCATGGTAACCCACGAGATGGGATGTAGACAGCAGAAATGCAGATGGATGGCTGATTCTACCCTCAATGAGAGTAACCCTGGGATCTTTTAAAAACTTTAATTGATTGATGACTTAATGTGTGTGTGTTTGAGGATGTGCCTTGAAGCACGTGTCTGAGGACAAACTTTCTGGAGTCAGGTCTCTCCTTCCACCACATGGGGCTCAGGGGTCCACTCCAGGTCATCAGACTTGGTACCAAGCACCTTCTCAATGCCACCTCACCAGCCTTTATCCTGGAGGCTTAAGAGAGGGTCTGGAAGAGTCTGGTATGTTTTCCTTTCATCTCTGTCCTCCAAGGACACACCCTCAAGACCTGACAGAGACTAGGATTAGGGTAAAAAGAAACATGCCCCAAGAGCTCGAGCCACAAGTCAGCCTGCCACAGCTTACCACAGAGGCCAGTCTGCCTCTGTGGGCGTGAGAAAGAGACATAAAGGCTGATGGGCATTAAACACGAGTTAGACATGCCCTCCTGCCACCAACACATTTCACAAGTGTGTATCACAAGGCCCTTGTTGAACCCTGGAGGCCAGCCAGGGCAGACCACAGATGCTGTTTCCTTGCTGGAGCTGCTGGGTGGCCAGACCGGCCAGGGCACCGAGTTTCTGTAGCATATGGGGCGCTTTGGTGACCTCCTGCCCTCCCAGCCGTCCTTTCTCCTGGTCCCCCACTGCAGACATCCCAGGAGGCAATGCCCTAGTCAACCAGGAAAGTGTCCTGTCTGGCCCTTCCCTGCGTCACCAGAAACAGCAAGCAGAGAAACCTCACACAGAGTTTTCACTGTGGATTCTGCAGCCTTTTCCCTCCCCCCACCCCCAACCCCCACGCCTTCTCCCCATCGAAGGACTGAGGAAAAGGTTCCTTTATTCACAGGTAGTAAAAATCAGCTTCTGTCAATGTCACCAAAGTCTGCCAGATAGCCACAGTCAAGAGATGGCAGGAGGCGTGTGGTGCAGCCAGCCAAAGTCCAGCCTCCTTCCCAGCAGACAGTCTGCAAATATTTGTCAAGGGTCTGCTGCGTGCCAGCTCTGTGCCCAGGTCTGCAGGGCACACAGACGCTCTGTGTGAGGCAAGGAATGTATGCTGGGAATGGGCAAACCAGTGAGGGTGCACGGAGGGGAGGTGTGCGACCGCCGGACCCCACTGTGACCTCAGTGCAGGTCAGCAAACAGAGCAGCGTCTCCGTACCTGGGTGTGCCCTTGGAGTTTGCAGGAGCTGGGGAATGTGTGTGTGTGACACACACATGTTGATGGGTGACAGTGCAGGCGAGGGCATACCACAGTGCAAGAGGGGAGGGCATAGGACCACCTCAGATGTTAATCTCCCCCTTTCTTGTTTGAGACAGGAAGTCACATGGTTTGAAACTTTGTGCCAGGCTAGTTGGCCCGTGGACTCTGTGGGGAAGCAGGAAGAATTCGGGGTCACAGACACACACCACTGAGCCTGGTCCTGTGTGTTCTAGGGGACCCAGGAGGCTCCTCACACCTGAGCTGTGTGTGCCACCGTGAGCTGTCTCACCAGCCTTATTTCCACGTGTGGAGTGGCCGCTGGCACTCCATTGTCAGAGAAGTGCTCCCTCACATCAGCTGAACGCCTACTGACCCGGCCGCGTGTTTGTTCAACTCTGTCCTTTGTATATTCTACATCCAGAGTCGAGCTCCACAGACCCAGCCTCTGCGGCTCCTCAGACCTCTGGTTGTCGTGGAGAGCTGCCGTGGGTTCACAGGTGAAGGTGGGTTTGCTGGCCTTGGGAGGGGGTGAATGACCTTGATGGTCTATTGTGAGATGCTTCGGGTTTCCTCCTGTCTTCCCTCCTTCCCTCTCTCCCCACCTCTTCTTCCTTAGCTTCTTCCCTCTAGCATCCAAACTCCTGCCCTCCCTAATTAGATCAGGCCTGGGCCCTGGATCCCTCTAGTGCATCGGCCCGGCACTGGAAGCCAGCCCCAACTGTGTTGTGATGTTATTTTCGACAAAACTGCCTTTTAGGTAAATACTTTTTGGGCCAATCTCACTGACTTAACTATCTGGGTCATTTGAATTTCTTCTCCAGGAAATAATTACAGCCTCTGGGAAATGCAAAGCTGCTTCAGTCCTGGGAGCTGAGAGACACGCCCAGCCCCCTCACTTCTGTGTGACCCTCTCAGCGTCCCTGCTACTGTTGATTTCTAGGGGGAGTCCCTTGGCATTTGAAGTAGCCGCTCAAGAGGGGTACAACAGCCCTGTGTGTGAGAGGTTAGTGACTTCCTTCCACGTGGCTAAGCTCTGCTAAAAAAACAAACAACAACAATCTGTGCATTTCCACCCGGCTTCAGAAGGTGAAGCAGAGCAGTCAGTTATGTCATGACGTCATTTACCATCCTACAAGATCAGAAGGAGCAGTGCTGGCCTCAGGGATGGGTGTTCCCTCTGTGAGCAGACTGTGACCCTGACGGAGGGTGGGAGCAGATTAGAAGGATGCAGGCCCAGGAGCCCCCAGAGGCCTCTTTGAGGGAGCCTGTGTGTGTGCGTATGTGGAGGCTGTAGACACCATGTATCCTGGAGTTACTGGGCTGTGCATGTCAGGACAGCAGCCCTGGGGTTGGCTGCAACCTGCGTGTCAGGACAGCTCAGTGCACTCCATGCGAGTGACCAGTTTTTAGTGCGGTAGCAACAGAAGCCGTAGAAGAAGTGGCAGCTGGGCCTGCTCCTTTAAGAAAGGGTGTGTGTGTGTGTGTCTGTGTATCTGTGTGTGTGTGCAGGTGCTCAGAGAGGCCAGAGAGGGCATCAGATCCCTTATAACCTGTTGTTTGACATCAAATGTGGGCTCTAGGTACTAACCCCTGGTCCTCTGTGAGAGCAGCAGGTGCTCTTCAGCACCAAGCCATCCCTCCAGCCTTAGAGGCGGACTTTAAGTAAGAATCAGGGACACTGAGGGGGGAGGGCAGAGCGGACGACTTCCCTTCCAGGGACAGAGTTAAGTGTTGGAACAGAAGGGACTCCTGGTTCATGCCCAAGCTGGGCGAAGGGACCTTACCAGTAATATCAAGGCTTTGTGTGTGTGTGTGGCCAACACCTTTTCAGGATGCAACTGTAGCCTGCTGTTGTGGTCTGAATGTGAAGTGTCTCCCGCTTGGTCCCTGAGGATCCTGGCGCTGTGGGGTGGGCTTGGAGAAGCAGACCCAGGCTGAAGTCCCTGCAGCCTGGCTCCACTTCCTGTCTGGCTCTGCCCCCTGGTCCGGAGATTCACTTTCCTGCTGCTGTAGTCTCCGTGCTGTAATGGACGGCACTCTCAGGCTCACCTAGAATAGACCCCCTTCCCCATGTCACCTGTCTTGAAAAAATTAACTAGGGCATGCAAGTTTCCGTCTTGGTTTAAATGAGAGCGCACGAATTTTGTTAGCAGGGAGGAGAGTCAAGGGCTGAGCACAGAGGGACAGAGCTTGGCATCTTGTCCGTGAAGGAGGAAGGGGACCTGAGGCATGGCCCTAGCCCTCTTCAGCGACAAGCCCTTCACGGTGGCGCTCTGTCTTTGTGTGGGCTCCACAGAGATGGACATTTATGGGAGACAGAGCTGCTTCCAGGAGAGCTAAGAGTGGCTTGAGAACGGAGGGTGGATGGAGAGACAGACACAAGCAAGGGTGTGGTCCAAAGAGTCGTGCTGGGCATGGCTTGGTCTCACGAGGTGCTCTGTGTCACCCCTCAGAATTCGTCCTAACCGAGGCCGCATGGTGGGGTTTTCATAGTTCCCAGTCAGTCCCGGCCTAAGGGAAGATGGTAGCTGCCAGGTACTCCTGTGAGTCACACGTAGTGGGTGCCTTTCAGACAGCTAGTCCTCAGATGCTGGGGCTAGAAATGAAGAGTCTCAGCAGCAGCAACAGGGAGCAGAGAAAGGGAGGAGGGACCTAGGGCAGAGCTCTGGCCACAGCAGCCTTCTCTACACTACGGCTTCTTTGTGCTGACTCCCTGTTCCTCCTCCTCCCCCTCCTCCCTCTCCCTGTCTGTGTGTGTGCACATGTGCACATGCCTGTTAGTATGTGTGAAGGTACATCTGCACATACGGGTGTATGTGAATGTGTGTGAGCGCACAGCAGCCAAAGGATTCTGAACTCTGGTGTGTTGGTGAGTGGCAAAGGGAATTCTGTGAAGCTCACAGACACAAACCCTGCCAGGGGCTGTCCCCCTGCTCTGTGCAGGAGGGGCTGTGTGAAGAGTGGGCTCTCTTCCTGGTGAGTGTCCTGAACCTTGAGAGCCACGCCTGTTGACAAGACCCCGAAACCTGCTCACCTTATTTACGTACCATTCCAGGGAAGGTAACAATTTAGATGGCAAATTGTACTGGCAGCGCTGGGAGCTGCTGTAGTAATTCCTTAGTGTTTACTGTGACAGGTTTAAAGCCCTAATATCTCAGGGAGTGCCCACGCCCCACTCCCGAGCATACAAGATGGGAATGGCCAAGACACCTGCTTCACTTGGCTTTTTATGTGACAGTTCACGAAACTCCATGCTTCAGCTCCTACACTTCGGGGCCCTGAAGCAAGATCTGGGGAGTACCCATGCTCTGACTGACTGCTGCCTGCCCCTCATCCCTGCGGGAGCCCCTGGCACTGGCCTTCCTGTGGTGGAGCCCATGCAGGCCCCTCCTTGACGCCCTGCAGCTCCACATTACTTGGCAGTGAATAGCAATGCCTGCTTCAGTCAGGCCATGGGGGACCTGTGAGGCAGCCTTGGTGACAAACCAGCCCTGCCTCCAAATTCAGCCTCAAGCAAACACCTCCATCACTGATCCATCTCCACACAGGGCCCATCGGCGTGCCCTCCTGGCCTGGGCAGCCTCCTCAGCCAGCAGTTGGCTGCTCCAGCTCCGCACCGAAGCGCTCCTCACTGTACGTGGGCACAAGCAGGCCACACCATCCCTTTGCTCCCTGTGTTCCTGCCCACAGGCCTGTGTGGACAGGGAGAATCGAGGGTCCTTCCTATATCACATAAGTTTGTGTGCTTGCGCATCTGTGTCTGTGTGAGAGAGAGACAGAGAGACAGAGTCTCATTGTAGCCCAGGCTTGCCTCAAACTTGTACCAACCCCCTTGCCTCAGCCTCCTGAATTCTGAGAT
This sequence comes from Pachyuromys duprasi, assembly GCA_028658305.1. Classification (NCBI taxonomy): domain Eukaryota; kingdom Metazoa; phylum Chordata; class Mammalia; order Rodentia; family Muridae; genus Pachyuromys; species Pachyuromys duprasi. Next base: position 2,830,874 of record CM053749.1, read on the forward strand.
GACAGGTGAGGACCTCATGCCCAGCAAAACAAATTGTTCCAAACAGGTTTGGTGGGAACCTTTTACTTCTTGGGCACTGGCTTGGCTTCTTGCTCCTTAGTTTGAGCATCATACTAAACCATTTATTCCCAACAAATTATTTCTAATGAGTGGGAGGATATTTTATTTGCTTAAACCCTCACTGTGTGAAGTGGTCCCCAGCACCTGGGGTTGTGGGAACACAGCTGCTCTTAGCCGAGAGCCCAGGCTCTGGTGACACCACAGAGGACATTCACAGAGGACGGTAATTACCATGAGGTGTTAGGTGGGGTGCCCTTCTATCTTCCATGAACAGGAGGAGGTGCCCCACCTCAGGCCTGAATTCGTTTGTGGAAAGGTAATCATGAAACAAAGGTTCCTGGTGACAGCTGGGGGACTCACTCCGCTCACAGGGTCCAATCAAACTTTCTGCCGTGGTGGTAAATTTCTAATGCTCAACATGATAGCCATGGGGCACACGGGGCAACAAGGAGAAACGAGAGTGTGAATGTTTAGATAATTTAAATCTAGATAGCTACCTGTAGCCGGTGGCTCCTGATCTGATGAGCCGGCGGCACACCCAGGATGGTGTGGCACAAGTTGTGGCTACTGGGCACACAAGCACACGCAGGGCGGGGGGGCTCGCTGGCAGCATGAGCACCTGGGTTTGCATCCCCATGACACACGTGAAGATGGAGCACAGTGGGGCATGCCTGTAAGTCTAGCACTGAGCAACAGGACCTGGGAGTAACACAGCTGAGAGAGAGTTTATGTTCCGAGTGAGGCTCTGTCTCAAAAAGGTAAAGTGGGGAAGCGCTTGAGGAAAGATCACCTGCTCTCAGCCTCTGGTCTTCACACTCGCACACACACACACACACACACACACCCCTAAATGAGTAAACGAAATAGTAAACAGCACAGTTGTAGCCCCTGTTTACAGGCAGTTAGAGAGGCTCTGAAAATTCTAACCCTACCACACACAAATGTTCTAAATAACCAGTCACTACAGCATATGTCCTGAAGGGGCTGAAAAGCATGGGCCGGGGATTAACAAACTTGTTGGGCATTTCCGGGGGGTGATGTGCCTGGAACGTGAGTTCTGGCTTGCAGGTTGGCAGCCAACCCCTACCAGCCGCCCATGAAGTCACAGCTGTTCAAACTGAGCTGGCGATGTTCTCAGATAGGGAGGAAAGGCCGAGCAAGACAGAGGAGGCCCTGTCAGTGTTTCCTGAGGGCACAGTCCAAACTCCCTCCGAACAGGGCACAGCTGACACATATCCTCAGCTTTGGACTCAGAACCTCCGTGTGTAGAAATGACACTTTCAAATCCAAAGACACACCAAGATGCCAACGACAGCAGCACTTACATTAGCAGCTCCTTGGAAACAAGCCACAGATTCATTAAGGGGAGGGCCAAAGGAGCAACACGATAAAACACGGGAAATAATTCAAGTGGTTCTAGAGAAATGACTAAGAGCTTCCTCAATCTACTTGCGACAGAATATCCTATTGCCATTAAGATTATGTTTAGATTATAATGGTGGTTTTTAAAATGAGAGTTTCGGTGGGGATCATTCCCAAGTACTTAAAAATGCATAGAGAACGAATTTAAAGAAATGTGCCCAGTGGATCCTTGCATCCGAGAAGATGGAGTGAAAATACTTCATCCTCCTCTTGAAAGTGGCTAAAAGCTGAGGTCATTTTCATATGAAACAAACAAAAGAGTGAAGGTGGGAAGGGGACAGCTCAGCCAGCGCCCTGCAGACTCTCGGGTGGGCATGGTCAGGGATTCTCCAGTTTTTATTTTTGTTTCATATATACCAAACACGGAGTTAAAAGCGCCGAAGAGCAATCCCACCCAAACTCCAACCTCTTTGGGCAAAAGACCAGCAAGTTGTAGATTAGGAAGGCAGTTGCTCTTCCCCGGCCAAACCCCACAGGCTCCTGTCACCCTGTCGCACAGGAGAGGAAAGGCCGGTCGGGATCTTGGCATTCTGGCCTTGCCAGCCTGAGGTGGTCACCCCGCCCAGCTGCCTGCTTGCCCACAGCCACTGAAGTAGAGTCTTTGGTAAGAGCTGGAGGCTTACACTATGACAGAGTGTGTCTGTGATGGAATGTCACCCAGGAGGTGGGTTTCTTGGCTAGAGATAACGCCCTGTCATGCAGCAGGCACGCCTGCATTCAAGTTCCAGCCTCACGTCCCTCAGTCACAGGCTGTGACCACAGAAAGCTCTTCGTCCCCAGAGCCGATTCTGGTCCGTGTGTTTTATCACAAAGCTCGAGCGATGACGAGATGGAGGTGAGGGAGGGGTCACTCGTAGGCAGGGTCACACGTGAGGCCGCAGGTCAACGCGCACTTCTCGGCTTGCTCTTGGCTGGATGTGGAAGGCCCATTTGGGAGCTGAGAGCACGGATTTCCATGCTCTGGGGCCAGCTCGGCTCCTACTGCTGTGTTGAAGGAAGGACCGCAGGCACCGGACTTCCACCGGGACAGGCCGGTGTGTGTGTGCGTGGTGGGCATGGTGGGAAGCCATCAACTTCTGAACAAGCAGGGGAGAAGCTGCAGACCTTTCTGAAGGGTCAACCATGCAGCAGGAGAGAGAACCGCAGGCGACCCCTCTGTGGGGGCTTGTGCTCTGCTTGCCCCCCATACACTTCCAGCTGCCAGAGCTCAGCCTCACTCCCTGCTCCAACCTTGCTTCTGAGTGTGGATGCAGTGTGACCAGCTGTGCCTGCTCCTGCCTCCATGCCTTCCCTGCCACAGCGGTTGGGGTCGTGAAAATGTAGCCAGATAAACCTTCCTTCTTTAATTGGTTCTTGTCAGATCCATGTGTGTCTGTGCTCCGTGTGTGTGCAGTGCTCATGACGGCCAGAAGGAGCCAGGTTCACTGTAACAGGAGCTGCAGGCAGTTGTGAGCTGACATGTCAGTGCTGGGAACAGAGCCAGAGTCCTGTGCAAGACAAGCCAGCGCTCTTAACCCCAAACTATGACCTGGAAGTCACCTCTCAGCCCTGCTTTGTTCTCCTGAGTGGTGCCGAGAGTTAACCGGGTCAGTTATTCATAGGAGGGCGTATGTGCCCACCTGGCCCCACATCTCTGCTCTCCATGCAGCTCTGAGACCAGGCCCGTGGTCAGACGAGGCGAGCCCGTGGCCAGACGAGGTGTTACAGGAAGGTGGACTCCCAGACGGCTGTTACAGGAAGACAGGTCTCACTGATGGAATTCCTCTTTTCTCACACCGAGAACTCAAGCCTGGACTCCAGACTCACCTGCAGTTGTCTTTGGCCACACTGGTGAACATGAAGACAGAGCAACACAACGGAGAGACTGGGCTCTCGGGTGGCCTGGGGGATGGCCTCCCCACACCGAGGGGCATCATAAAAGAGAAAGCACAGCTGCGGTAAGGGGTCTCGGGAGTCCTTTGACTGTGTTGGCCTGACCATCTTCCTAACTAGCGGAGAAGAGGCTCTGCAGCAAACGCACAAAGGAGAAGGCCTTGGCCTCGGAGCAGAGGAGAGAGGAAGCCGTGGGGTCAGCCGACGGCGGGAAGCACTCTAGGGACTCCGGCAGCCACTGCAGAGGCAGGTGGACTGACCCAGGATGTTCCTGAAGACTACCCTGATCTACAGCGAGGGTGTGTGTGTGGGAGGGGAGACACTTAACATTCCCCATTAAAGTTAACGGGGATCCCCTGTACAGCCTAAGGCGAAAGGCGCCAGGAGGTAAATAAGGCTCTTCAGGGACCTGTTTACTGGTGAACAATTTACACAGGTATGTGTACCAGCAGCTGGAGTGTAATTGCCGAGAAGGTGGGAAACTGTTATGAAGCTTGACCCCAGCCAGCGCTGCACTCCCGGGAACGCCATAAATAATGGCCCAATCACATGAGTGTAAATTGGTGTGCTAGGTAAAAGCTTGCATTGAGCCAGCACCCGCCTCCTCATGCTTTAAGAAGCTGTGGTCTGTGACACTTGGGACAAGCTGAAAGACTTCCCCTGAGGACCACGTTGAAGCCCAGGACAACCTGTGCCTCAGAACCGGGGGACCTAGGCCTTTCCCTTGAGCTTTGCTCCGGGGTGTCTCCACCGCTTCCCAAGCCTGCCCCCCCATGCCCTGTGGGTACCTGGGCTCCCTGGGGCCACACCAGTCACCGTCTGTGCCAGCCTGCTTTCTTTCCTTTGCTGGAGAGTACACCCAAGCACACTCAGCCACCTACAACGCCAACCTAGCGCCACACCCCCTCAGCCTTCACTCACAATCTGCCGATGCTGCCAATGGTCAGCTACAAAGGAGTGTGGCAGAAACACACCAGGCGTGCTCACCACCACTACCCAAGACCAGGCTGCCCGCTGGTGACATGACCACCACCCCGTGGCACACAGCCGGAACGATACAGTGCCACTACACCTCTACTCTTGTGCCTGTGAACCATCGACTTCAGCACAGAGCTCACAACCACAGCTCCCCTCCCACATGCACATGCAGCTGCCTCCCCTGTGCCCTACTGTCCATCCCCTGCTGTTCCCATGCTGCCCTGAGCATGTCCGGGTTCTAGGTAGCATCCTGCGGCCCGTCATCCTTCGGCATCTCGCTCGCATTGCCCACTTTCTTGCCTTCTGCCCAACGGCCCTGCTGGACCTCTGGGGCAGCCTTCTCCTCACTCAGAACCACATGGGAACTGGCATTTGCTGGTGTCTACCCAGACCACGTGCTCTAGGTCAAGATCCTCCCCTCAGATGGCCAAGGCCTGTTGGAGGGGGGCATGAACACTTTCTTAAATTAGTGAGCATATGGAAAAACGGATTGGGTTACAGCTAAGGTAATGTCTCCCAAAGAAGAGGTAATGAACGTGTCCTCCCACCCCCAGTTAGGTGTGTGTGTATTAGTGTGTCTGTGCGTGCAAGTGTGTGTGTGTGTCAGGGTTGTATTGTACGTGTGTATGGAGAACAGAGGAAGCACAGAGTCTTGTTCTTCAGGCTCTGTTTGCCTTTCTCTGTGACGCAGGTTGTCTCACTGACCGGCCTGACGTCTTTACCTCCCGGGGCTGGGATGACGTGTGTGCCACCAAGCCTGGCTTTCTCTGTGTGTCTCTGCTTATGTATGGGAAGAGAGAATATGTGTGTGCAAAATGGGGTCATATTGATCAATTCCTTTTAACATTCCACAAATCTCTGATTTATAAATAAATAAATCTGTTTTAAAATGCCACAACCCAGGGGCAGAAAGATGGCTCAGTGGCTAAGAGTGCTCATTGCTCTTGCAGAGAAACTGAGTTTGGTCCCTAGCACCTATGGTAAACTCCCACAACAGCTTCTAACTCCAACTCCAGCAGGTTTGATGCACTCTCTTGGCTTTTCGAGCACTGTACTCAGACTCTCTCACACACAAACACATTTTCAAAAGAATCTTATAAATCGAAAGCCGTGTTCTAGAAGCCAATAGCCAAGGCCAGCACAGTGGGTGTGCATGTCAGTTTTTAAATTCTTGACCTTGATTGTGACCTTGAATCACCTCTGCAAGTCACAGCTGCCCAAGGAGGAGTCGGAGGTCACCTTCTTGCGTTTTATATTACTGTTGGTAATACCTTCCCTCCACACAACACTTCTCAGTGGAGAAATTTTTGCCGTTTTGGTTCAGAAAATTCCTCCATTATTTGGAACTGTTTTGTACACTGCAGACAGTTTGCATCTTTGGCCCTTGTCAGCTCAAGTCTGAGAATGGAGACTAAGTCCATATGACTAAAGCATAACCAGACTCATCCACTCCTGGCTTATGCCAGTGGAGAGATGATTGCAGACCACCTGCACAGACAGGTGGCGGTATAATGGCCTTGTGTCCAGGCCTCGGACAGTCCAGGGTACTTGGTGTGTTTATTCACGATCTTCCTTCACCCCCAGGATGACAAATTGGACACACCACGGAAACAGTTACAGTCCACACTCAGCTCAAAGAAGTCTAACTGAGGTGAGGGTGCTCCGTGTGTCCAGGAGAGGCTGAGAACAAGGCAGCTAATCTGCCCAGAAGGCCTGGAGGACTCTGCAGAGCCAGCCGGCTTCAGCTGGAAGGTGGAGGAAGCCGGAGTCTGACGTCAGTCAAGGGTGATGGCCCAGCCTCGATGGCGCTCAAGGCTGGGAAAAGCAAGGGCATGCGGGCATGCTCCCTGCCTCATCCTGAGAGTTCTGCGCATCGGGGCCACCTCCTGAAGGGTCACATGTCACTAGGGTCTCCCCTCTTCCTTCCTCAAGTGTTCTCACAGATCCGTCGGGAGGCATGCCTTAAGTGAGTTCCAGATCCAGGCAAACTGACCATGGCTGCCAGCCGCCCCAGCCCCCAGGCTTCTTTCCTGCTGTGAGGCCAGGCCTGGGCGACAGCCAGAACCTGGAATACAGAAGGCTTCAGGCTTTCAGCATGGACCATGGCTTCTGTCCCTTCCAGCTTCAGGCTTCCAGCATGGACCACGGCTTTGGTTGATCTCGCCTTTGCCAAAGGCTGTTTCTAGATGGATGTTTTCAAGTGTTCTGAGCAGGAAATGTGTCCTGTGTTGAAATCCAAGACTCCTGCTATTGTTCTGTTGTTATTTTTGGCCCTCTATGGGGCTGGGGCTCCTCCAGGGCGAGTTGCCAACAGTTCTTTTTGGGTAACTATGTATCAACACAGGATTTTCTCTGAGTTGGCTGGATACAAAACACTTGGGTCCCACAGTCTAGGAGACCACAGAGTTTTACAGGGGGGCGGTGCTGCTCCTTCTGAGGTCTGTACTACCATTCTGACCCTGGTGGTCCAACCTTCCGGTGGACGGAAGCTCTTCACTGGGAGTGGTGTTTGCCCCTGGGTATTTGAAATCAAAACTATTTTGAGCAGATGAGGCAAGAAATATGTCAGAGATGAGTGTGAGCTGTGCAGAATCACTCTGAACAGTGGTAGGATGTACTGGGGTGCTCCTTGTTAGGTCTGTGCTAGGCATTTTCACCAATAAAACCCCATATTGACGGAAACATCACTAGTTCTCTCGTGGTAGGGATATAAACCAGTGCTTAGACAAGTTCAGTGCTTGATAAGGAGTCTGTAGTTGCTGAGGCTTGGCCAGTGAAGAGCGTTTGGCGGAAGCGAGGCAACCTGAGCTCAGAGCGCAGGCGCCCTGGGAAAAGCTGGGGACAGCAGCACTGCCCGCGAGCACAGCGGAGGAAGCGGACACACTGAGTCTCTGGGGCCGTGGGCCTTGGATTAGAGACCTTATCTCAAAACTCAAATAGGAAAGTGACCGAGGCAGGCAGCTAACCTTGACCTCTGACCTCCACACACACACAGCCGTGAAGCACACAGACGCTAACCGTCTGAGGTAAGATCCAAACACAGGCCACCCCAGTGCACAGCCTGACACTAACTGCAGCGTCAGCTCGTCGCAGAACTGGGGACGCTGCCCCCCTTGCCTCCTGTGAGGTGAGCAGCCTTGTGGTGGCCCTGCTTGCTTCCTGTGGGGTCACAGATACAGAGAGGGCTCCAGCCTTAGGTCAGAAGATCTGGAATGAAAGGCAAGACCTGCCTGGCCTCCATTAAGTTTATTGGGATGTTTGAATGCCACGATGCTCATGACTAAGGTCTTCCTAATTGTGGGTTCTCATGGCTTTTATCATAGACACATGCCTGTTTCCACCTGTCTGCATACAACACGAACACACACACATACACACACACACACACACACACGGATAAGCCCATGTCAAGCATATAGCTATTCTTAGGACAAGGGGCCCAAAGAGATCATCATTAGGAATGAAGAAATGGAAGATTCCTGAGCGGTTTCTCATCCTTCTCTAGGATTAGCAAGACGGCTTTTGGGTTTACCACTCAGCTCAGGGTTAGACAGGGCCTAAAGGGTCACGGTGTTTCAAAGCCCAAGTGATCTGGTGACACCAACGTAGTTCCGACACGGAGAGGAACAGAGGAGCTGGCAGGAAGGAGGGCAGGGAGGAAAGTCCCAGAACAAGGCTGGCCGGGCTCAGAGAGGCTCGGTGCCCGAGACTTCTGCCGCTACTGCAGCCTCTTCTTGGGATGCCCCCCCCCCCGTTTTCTCCTCTTGGCCTCGTGCTCAGTGGCTTCTTACTGCAGCTAACTGGGACTTGTTGTGTTCAAGCAGGACGGCCTGAGAGCCTGATTTGACATCCCCCAGTGAGGAGGGGTCCAGTGGGGAACCTGTATTGAGTCACCAGTCTAGTGAAAATGACAAGGTAGGATTTCACCCTCCTCGGTGCCTGAGACCCGATGCCTAAGGAGACACTTAGAGGGTGAAGTAATGGCTGTGCAAGCCCAGGGATTGGGTCCTCATCAAGGGCAGGCGTACAGTCCCATTGCCAGGAGGGAGAAGACAGATCCTGGGCTGTGCCGGCCAGCTAGCCTCACCAGTCAGTGAGTTCATTGAGAGACCTTGCCTCAAAAGTAAAAGAAGATTGAAGATTATAAAAAGGGTTGAGAGCAGTAGAAAGAGCCACTAAGCATTAACTTCTGGTCTCTATAAGTAAGCCTGGGTGAGTACACTCACAAACATGTGCACAAGCATGCATGTAACACACACACACACACACAGAGACTTGAGTAAACTTCTGTCCTACTTTCCCCCATGTCTCCAGGCTTCCTATCCATCAGCTCTCCCCTGGAGGTCTAGCTGACCCCTTGCTCATTTTTTTCTGATCTTCCTGCAAATGCTTGGCCCCAATCCACACAAGATGAGAGGGTCATGGTGGAGGGTCTAAGTTCACAGCTGAGAAAACAACTCAGAGCACACGTCCTGTGCCCAGATGGGGCCTGGGGTCATCTGTGTCACCTGTCTTTATGGAAGGGAGTGTGTTATTATGGTAATTGCAGGGTGCCGGCTTTACTGGGAGCTGAAAATAGACACATGCGGCTCCTGGGGACAGCCGCCGACATTCCTTTGGCTTCTTTTGCTATGTGATTTTTTTTTTTTGAGCAATCTCTGCTTTGATTTAAAATGCTAAAAGGCTACCAAAGGCAGTGCTGTCTTGAGCATTATGGGGTGGACAGTTTGCTGGGTCGCCAAGATGGCCGTCCTTGTCCTGTCTATGGTGCGGTGCCATGTCACAGAAGCGTGTAATAGAAGTGGGGACAGAAAAGGCAGCCCCACATCCCAGCACTCTCACGTCTGAGCTCCTCACATCTGCAATGAGGAACCACGCACCACAGCCCAGCGTGGACAGGCCCAGGAGAGCCTTTCCCTGGGGAGAGGGTCTGGCTGACTCAGCAAGGAGAGAGAAATAGGTGGACTGAGCTTCTGCCTTGAGCTCCTCTGAGACACACACTTTCTCTGATCACAGCGGAGACTCTGGAAGGCAAACAGACAGGAAGTTCTGGGTAAGGATGAACATGTGAGCTGGAATCTGGCCCGCACCTGTCCATCTGTCCATCCCCAGCTCCCCTATTCAATCGACTCACAACCAGCCCCCGCCTGGAAGGATGTACCTCTGTGTGGCCTCATCTCTCAGGCAGAGCATCCTGGGAGACAGAGGGCAGAGGTGAAGCAGAAAGGACAGGCGCATCCGTGTCCCCGTGCAGGCTCCGAGTGCTCATGTGCGTGAACTCTAATGCCTTTGGTGGGCCGGTGGAGCGTGAGGCGTGGTAGCAGGCAGGTCGTTATAGTGGAGGAGGACCTTGTGGACTTTCATGTCTGGGGGTCCACAGCAACAGGATTGGAGTAACCTCTCCCCACCCCACTGGCCTAGGTCCAAATGTGACAGGAGAGAAGGATGTGGCTGGGGAATCCCTCCGCTGGTGGGCCCGAGGCATCCCTGCACCAGACTGTGGAGGAACCGGAGCTTTTGAGGCTTCAGGGCAGAACAGGTGGGGCTGATTCGTGTTCATTCATGTTCTCTTCCTCTCCGCGGAGGAGAGACTAGAGTATGCCCGAGGGAGCTCAAGCTGGAGTCAGGAGGGACGGCTCTTCTCCAGCCAGAGAGGAGAGGAATGGGCTCCTGGGCCTCAGCGGGCATGACCCTGTCTGTTAAGATTGCAGTGCCCCCCACCCCAAGGCAATGTGGCCAGGAAAACCACAGCTCCCAGGACCCTGGAAGGTAAAAACCTGTGAATGGTCTGGACACGGAGGAATGGAGCTTCTAGGTCTAAAACTGAGCATGAAAACAAACAAGATCCCGACGAATACTGTGTTGAGCCCCCAACACCGATCAGCCAGAGAGGCACTTGCTGCAAGCCCAGGGGCCTGAGTTCAGTTCTTGATTCCTTCAGGGAGAGGGAGAGAGACCTGACTCCTACAAACTGTCCTTCAACCTCCACACACAGAGACACACACACACAAGTAAACAAACATAAATAAACGAGACACTGTGCTGAGGATTAAAGCAGTCGGCGTTTGTTTATTTCTCTAAGACAGAGAGAGCCTCACGCTGTCTCTTTGGTTGGCCTGGAACTTGCCATACATCCTGGGCTGAAGTCAGGACTCCTCTGCCTCATCCTCCTGGGTCCTGGGTTGCAGGCGTGAGCCAGTGCCTGCTTTGCCTCCTACAGTCTCAAATGCTGCTGGCGGAGTGCGGCCTGACACAGGCATGCTTGCAAATATCAGCATCGCTGATGATGAGCACATGCTCCCCAAGACTCCACGTGCTCTCTGTCCCTTTCTCCTTCTCTATTTCTGTCTGTGTCTTTAGAGCGTTCCAACAGAAATATCAACATATGTTTACCAAAATATATTTCTAGATTTTTCATAGCATCCCTATTGAGAGCAGCAAGAACCGGCCATTTCCCATGAGTCCAGCACCGAGGGGATAGGGACCGGGGGCACTCAGACTATGAGGTGCAGTCAGCAGAAGGGCTGGACTTTTACCAAGCACCTGCAGCACTGCCAGTGAGCCTCACTTGATGCCAGCAAAATGAACCAGACACAAAAGAGTGCATGGTACATGTTTGAATTCGTAAAGAGCAAATCAACACAACAGCCAGGCAAGGCAGTCATGACTGGAGATGCTAACAGCAGTTATCCTCAGGTGAAGACTATGGCATGAACGAGCATAGAGGGAGATCCTGGACACTACGGGCGCCACGAAGAACGCATGTTCAATTTGCAAAAGACCCACCCGGTATCCACAACATGTGCAGCTTTCTAACAGAGGTGTCAGGTTCATGTGGGTTGTCAACCTGGTTGGGAATGGATTCAATACACACACACACACGTCTTGGTGGACCTGTGAGAATATTTCCAGGAAGAACTAGTTGAGGAGAGAAGCCCTTGCCCCTGGGTGGGCATCACCTTCTGGCAGCTCAGATATTAGGCTTGTTTTGCCTGCTCACCTTCACTCTCTGCTGGTGAGTGCATCTGTTCTCCGCTGCTTCAGCTGCCTCCATCTTTTGCTGACCTCAGACTCCAGCATCTTTGGCCTGCTGACACAGACTGAAGACTGCTGGCTCTTTGGGGTCCTCCAGCCTTTAACACCAGGTCAGGATGGCTGAAACATGCAGCCTCGTGGACCGGGCAGCTGTTGACTCTCATCCTTCTGTGTGCACACAACCACGGCTGGACTCTCCAACCGTCTTACGCAATTCAGTCTAACAGCTCAAGGATCATTGCACTTATCCTATTGGTTCTTTTCTTGGGAGGACCCTGGCTGATAGCGTGGTGACACTTTAATAATGACTTAAAAGGAGGAGGCTTCACGTTTCCTCCATTCATGACTCATCTCCTCCTCTGAGTAAACACTGAATATTGATTTGAAGTTATAAGTTATCCACTTCCTGGAATCTTCCTGTGCGTTGTTCCTGGTCATTGTCCTGCCCTTCCAGAGACACAGTGGCTGAGCCCAGCTGCTCCATGTGCTTGCTGTTTCTCTCCTGAGCATCCAGAGGGGTGTCTCTCCCTCACTGCTATGGGCTGGAAAGTAGCATGTCTGCAACACTGGTCATGGCCCAGGAGCCTCCTGTTTCCTTCTGCCCCTCACCTCTCCTCCTGGCCATTTCTCCTGTCTTCCTCTCCTCCCCTTCCTTCTCTTGCTGTGCTCTTGGCCAATCAAGGATATTCTAGGGGGATATCCTTAGGCTCCCATGATGCTCTGGAATCCATTCCAGACTCTGTGATTTGTCCAAGAAGGCAGATCTGAGTTTGAAATGCTCCCAACAAAGAATGTGCTAAAATTAGTTTCTTTTGAGTTCAGTCAAAAAGGACAAATGATATCTACCAAAAAGAAACTCATTAAAATTTCCAGCACACAGTAGATGCTTAATGCATACCTGCCTGCCAGCACACAATAAATGCATTTTATTTATTAATTTATTATTTATTTATGTATACTCTATGGTGTGACTGTATTGTCTACACGTACTTGCACCATGTGCATGCCCAGTACTAATGGAACCAGAAGTGGGAGTCAGAAGCTACACTGGGGGTTCTGGGACTAACAGCTGGGTTTCCCGGAAGAGCAGCCAGTGCTGTACACTGTGGAGCTACCTCTTCAGAGCTTAGTTCATGCGTCCTGCTGCGTCACCGACATGCTGGCACGTTCTCCAGCACTGGCCAGGCGGGGAGAGCACTGAATTCCTAATTCAGATGTCCATATTACCTGTAGCTTTCAATGGTTTTGTTTTCTACAGCTGTTTGTTGGCAACAGTACCTGCTGCCATTGTGTAGGGTCAGGAAAAGAAGAGGCAAACTTCTGTGGGCATGAGGTTCATGAGAAGAGACCACATAGCACCAGAGGTAATATTCTCAGCACGACCTGATGGTAGAAACTAGACTCAGTCTTACCACCTAATCAGTTGGGAAAGGAAGGGGTTACAGATGAGCCATGCCCATGGACAACACCCAGCTTCTCCCATTAAACTCCAGAGTTAGTGGACATCCATGTGCTGACCAGTGAAAAGAGGAAATCTCTGACATTGTCCTTGGGGACATTCTTGTCCATCCCATCATTGCAGGGTTTTGCTTTGCTCTCAACACAGGGTCTCACTATCTAGCCTGGGCTATCCTGGAACTCATGATCCACCTGCTGGGATTGACAGGTATGCATTGCCACACCTACAGCTCAACAGAATAATCCTCCTCCTCCCCCTTTCTCTTCTCTTCTCCTCCTCTTTCTCCTCTTCCTCCTTCTGCAATGTTGGAAAGCATCACCATATGTGATAAGAGCATTTTTTATGGAGCAGATGCTCAAGGCAGTAACTTTTTTTTCAGCTCAAAGCTTTCTATCTTCACTTTGGAGAGTGTTCCCCCCTCTAATGGCAACTCTTGTCCCAACTCAGATACCCAAGATGTTCCCTGGAGGACACAATGTGAAAGCAGAGAGAGAGAGAGAGAGAGAGAGAGAGAGAGAGAGAGAGAGAGAGAGAGAGAGAGAGAGAGAGAGAGAGCGCATAGGTAAAATAAGTCAACTTCTATCTTCTAATATCCAGAGAAAGTTACTGATTCATATTTTCCGGGCAGAATAATTTAACTCTGGACAGAGGGATGAGTCCCTTCTGTTTGACGGCTTCTAGAAGGGTTAGAATTTTGACCTCTTTTGGTCACATAAAAAGGTTTATCTTTTGTTAATTTACTTTTATAAAACTGTGTTTGTTTCTCAGTTTCTCTCTTAACCCAGCTATCACACAAATAATGAGACTCTTTTATATTTGTTTAATAATAAGCTTCACAACACAATAACTGAGCAGTTATTACTCTATTCTTAACCTTCCAAGATAATTTGGCTTCCTACCAGCTTGTATCCTGGAGATACCTGCACTTTGTATCTTTCTTGCTCCAGCTCTTCTTCTGATGTCTCCTGGACCTCTTCTGTGGGTCAATCCCTTTTTGCTCCCCTAATTCCTCCTCCTCTGGCTGGCAGAAGTCCAGTCCTATTCTCTCCTCTGCTCAGCAATTGGCTGTAAGCTGCTTTATTGGTATATCAGGGGACAAGTGTGGAGTAGTGTTAATACAACAATGAGACAGGAGAATCTCAGAACAAGGATTGTAACCAGATATGGTGGGCACAGAAATCAGCATTTGAACTACACAATAACCTTCTGCCTATAATTGTTAGCTCCCATAATATTCCCCAAGCCCACGATCTTTTTTTGGGGGGGAGGTAGAAAGAACCTAGAATTTTCCCTAGATGTAAACACTGGCTGTTTCAAAGGAGATGGCGATGGAAGATCAGAGAGGCTGTGAAAACAGCATGGAAAACTAGGCGGTTGAATGCACAGATGAGTCCATGTGAAGAATGCTGGAGAAACAGGAAAATTGAGATTTAGGGCAAGGAGAAACCCATGGCAAAAGGCAAATAATGGCACGTTTAGTTTTGCAACCTTAATTGGCTTTGTAAGCCTAGAGTTAGGCAGCAGGGCAGACCCACAGCGGCCTACACTGCTGGACCCTCCAGGCCATCTGTCCCACTCGAAGGTGACGTGAGCAGCAGGATTTCCTGACTCCCAACTCACGATGTAGGCCAGGCTGGCGTCAGACCAGCGCTCTTCTGACTGTCTGAGTGCAGGGACATGGACACTGGCTTTACTCCAAATGGAGTCTGTGGTTTTGGTTATGTAGCATCACCAGGGAGACACACTATTAATGGGGTGTGATTCACAGATGCGTAGCTTGAGCCTCAGTGCCTTATGCACAACTGCACTCCTTCAGGAGTCAGTATGACCGGATGTTTGCGCTCGGTCTTCCCTGCCCCAGGAGCCTCTGGATAAAGGGCAACATTCATAGCTCAGTATTGATCTTGTTTATGATTGAAACATGGGGCGAGGGAGGGATTGGCTGCCTTCATGCTAACTGATGGTTTCTTCAGACTCCATGACAGCTGTGGGCCAGGGACCTCTTCTTCAAGCCTGGCAAAATTACTGCTACAGTTAACAACTCAATAGCCTCCTTTCCTGACATTTTTACCTAGCCTCCTACTCCTCTCTCCCCTTCTCTTACTAGTGCTTGCCCCTTCAGAGCTGCTGCCCATACTGTGAGCCTCAGGCTGATGGAGTACCATGGTGGGAATCATCTTCCATGGGGTGTAGCTTACAGTGCTGGAATGGCTGCCTCATTACCGTCTTTACAAAAATAAGTGCCAGGGATCCCATTTTGCAGATGAATAATCCAAAGTTTACACAACCTGTCATGTGACAGACACAAGCCCTCCTAAGCCCCTGCTGCCTCTGAGACTTTTACTTCACTTCTACAACAGAGATCAGGGGAAGATGTAGTGAGAATTATGTAATTTTGGTTTCTTAAAAAGAAATAAGGAAATGCTATGGGAATATGTTTTCGTTTTAATTCTAGGAGTAGGGAGATGCATCACAGTGGTTGACTATGATTTGCCTTGTGCTCTAGCAGGAACGTGGTTCTGCTGGCTACAGATAATTTCTTCGAGTGTATAACATTTGGAATTCTGGGAACCTTTTAGAGGATATAGAAATGTTAGTGGGGGAGGGCGGTGTTTCTGTTGCTGGCTTGTTGGCAGGTGGATGCTGTTTGCTGGGGTTTATCAAGTGGTTGAGCAAAAAGAAGAAACAATATACTGACCATGAAGATCAAACTCGCTCCAAGGAACTTGATGCCCTTACTCAGCAGGAAATAATCTAACAATAACGACAAACCCTTCCTCCTCTATCCTTTCTCTCTGACCTAGTGTTGGGGGGGTTGGAAGGGTGGGAGAGAGAAAAAAGACCTCACAAAATAGCAAACGCCGGCTACAGAAAGAGGGGGGCAGAGGGGATAGAAGGTGGAACTGATTCCAGCAGAGTGAGTGGAGATGTTTGGGCTTGTGTATTGGGGTGGGTGTGACTCAGATGCAGAGAGAAGGGAGGGCTGGTGAAGAAAGGGACAGCTTACCCAAAGCTGCTTCAAAGCAAAAGCCCTAGATGCTGACCAGAGACCACCCACACACACCTCTCCCTGCCTCTTCCACGCACATCCTGCACGGTCCTGGGGGCGGGTGCTGGTGTCTTCTTTTTCTAGTTCAACCTGATCTCCTTAGAAATGGGGGAGCTGGATCCTTGTCTAGAGATATGCTGGATCAGGAACCCTTAGACAATGAGAGGAGCAGTCTGGTCTGGCCTC
The DNA here is from genome assembly GCA_028658305.1 of Pachyuromys duprasi. Lineage (NCBI taxonomy): Eukaryota > Metazoa > Chordata > Mammalia > Rodentia > Muridae > Pachyuromys > Pachyuromys duprasi. The sequence goes on from CM053749.1 coordinate 2,846,935, forward strand.
TCTCGAGGTCTGTGGAAACATCAGGTACCACTCTAAAGACAGTGAGCACCCAAAGCTGGCTCTGGGAGCATCCATTCACACTGGATGCAGGCTGTCAGCCCACTTTGTCAACTCAGGTAGAACCAATCCGCAGTCTGGATTAATCTGCTTAAAGGAGGAATGGCCAACTATCTAAAGTGATTCACAGGTTCACCCTAAACCCTCACAAAATTCCAAAGACATTCTTCCTCAACATTAAATAACATCCTAAAATTCACACAAAACTACAGAAGACCCCAGATGCCAAAAGAATCCTGAGCAGAAAGAGTTCTGCCAGAGGCAGTTTCCGAGCCTTATCTCTTTAGACTGCAGAGCTGTACTGACCAGGCCATCTGCCATCAGCACCAAAGCAGAGAGAGGGATGGAGTGGGGTAGTAGAGGGCCCAGATATAAGCCCATGGAGCATGGCCACCTGGTTGACAAGGGTGCCCGTGCTGGTTAGGTTTTCTCAGCTTGACACAAATAGAGTCACCTGGGAAGGGAGGCTCAGCTGAGGAACTGCCTCCATCGGATTGGCCTGTGGTTAATGAGCTCCCACCTTTGCTTCCCTTGATGAAGGACTGCAACCAGTAAGCCAAACAAATCCTTTTCTCCCGCAGGTTGTTTTTGGTCAGTGTTTTATTTCAGCAGCAAAAAGGAAACTAGACAATGCCAAAACAAACCATGAAGAAAGGACAGCCTAGTCAACAAATGGCATTGGGACACCACACACAGAAGGATGAAGGCATAGCCCTATCTCTCTCCTGGGACATAGGGCAAACACTTAAAGATACAGGTGTTGGCAAGGACTTTCTGAAAAGGAACCCAAGAGCTCAAAAAGTAATAGGAATTGATAAGTAGGATCACATAAAATTAAAAAAATTAAAAAGCTTACATATAGCCCAAGAAGCAACTGAATGAGACTGTCTACAGAATGGGAAGGGATCTTTGCAAGCTTTATAGCCAAGAGAAGAGTAATGTCTAGATTGTATATAGAACCAAGAACTAAACACCAAAGCTCCAAACAACACAATCAATGAAAGAGACAATGACTCACAAAAGATAAAGCACAAACAGCCAATAAACATATGAAAATACATTTAACACCCTTAGCAATGAGAGAAATACGATTTAAACCTACATTAAGATTCCATCAGAATGGCTATCATAAAGAAAGCAGCAACAAGAACTGCTGGTGAAGATACAGCTTTGATAAAGGGACCCTTATGTGCTGCTCTTAGGCTGAGGAGAACTGGGGAGGAAGAGACTGTAGATAACTCCTATTAGTTTGAGTTCAGTTGCTATGATAAAACATTCTGACAAAAGCTGTTGGGGGAGGGTGTTGTATTTGGCTTACAGTTCACATTCCATCACCAAGGGTAGCCAGGGAGAAATGCTGCTTCCTGGCTTGTACTACATGGCTTGCTCAGTCTGCTTTCTTTTTGTTTTGTTCCTTTGTGCAGCCCTGACTGTCCTGGAACTCGCTCTGTAGACCAGGCTGGCCTCAAACTCAGAGATCCACCTGCCTCTGCCTCCCAAGTGCTGGGATTAAAGGTGTGTGCCCCCTCCGAGTGGCTCAGCCTGCTTTCTTATTTGACCCAGGACCACCTGCCTAGGGATGGGGCTGGCCACAGTGGGCTGGGCCCTCCTATATCAATCATCAGTCAAGGAACTCTTCCATAGGGTTCCCCACAGGCCAATCTGATGGAGGCAATCCATCAGCGGAGGATCCCTCTTCCCAGATGGTGTCACCTTGGGTTGAGTTGACCAACCCAGCCACGGTGCTACTTCTTCAGCAACCCAGCAGACATTGAGCCAAACATGGTCCTCAGAGCCAGAGAATCAAGGGGCAGATCTACCAGGATAAATTAATTAGCAATTAAAATTTTCTGTTGATAAACATATGCCCTGAGAACTCAGAGCTCTTCCCTGTGTGGGAGGAAAGGCTTTCTGGAGGAAGAGGCCGCTCCTGAGTTTCTCTTGATGGATGATTGGGCAGACTTCAGTACTCAGCATGTCTGGCTACAAGAAGTCTAGTTGGTCTATCTTCAAAGGTGGGCATGTGTGTTGGTGATGGAGGCTGGGTATGACATGGCTGAGAAGCAGTCAGAACAGCCATGGCATATTCAATGTCCTTATGTTATTCTCTCTGCGTGTGTGCCTGTTCATACTTGTGTGTACACACAATAGTGCGTGTGGAGAGGTCAGAGGACAGCTTTAGGTGTCAGGTCTTGTCTTCCACCTCAAGACAGGGTCTCTTGTACATTCACCGAGTGTGCCAAGCTGGCTGGACTGTGAGCTTCCTGGGGCTCTCCTGCCTCGGCCCTTCCCCAACTCACTGTGGGAACCCTAGGATTTAAGACATGAACCTGGCTTTGCATGGTGTGCTCCTTCTGCAGATTTGAACTTAGTGGCTCACATTTCCGTAGCAGGCAACTTATCTACAGAGCCACCTCCCTGGTCTACCTTCCATGTTTTGGAGGCTCCAGGGAGCTGAGGAAGGACATGTGGCTTCCCATACATGTCCTCAAAACTTCACTGTAGCATGGTGATTGGGCTAGGGAAGCTTGTCTGGGAGAAGCTGACAAGCCGTGAGAGCTTTGTGAGTCCCAGCTGGCACTGGCCTTGGAATGGCAAGTCCAGGCCAGCTGGAGGGTCCAGGGAATGCTCACAGGCAGAGGCTTGTGAGCTGCAGGCTCTGGCTCACGTGCACAGCAATGTAGCTGGGTCTGCTGCAGCTTATGAACCCAACGCCAGCTGACTGAAGTAGGAAAGAGCCCAAGGGAGCAGATGTGGTGCCTGAGGTGGGAGACAGGCACCAGGAACAACTCCCAGAGTCCTGTGTCAAAGGGGTCTGGAGAAACTCCCACTGCTTAGGTCGCTGGACCCTGGCTGTCACTGCTGCTGTCTCTGTGACGTGAGTGTGAATTGAAGCGGACGTGGCGGGAGCTCCGTTAGTTCTATGAGCCAGTATTGCTGTGTTCAGCTCTAGCCTGTATTCTCAGAGTTGGTGGTTCTAGCCTGGGTCCAGGTTGCAAAGGCCCCTGGAATTTGGGGGGTTTTCAGTAGAAAGAGGGACCAAAGCAAAGAAGGTGTATAAAAGACAGAACCTGTGCTGGAGAGTGGCCCAGCGGTTAAGAGCACTGGCTGCTCTCCCAAAGGACTCGGGCTCAGTCCCAGCACTCATGTGCTGGCTCACAACTGACTGTAACCCCAGTTCCAGGGGCTCTGACGCCCTCTTCTGGCCTCAAGATACGTGGTACACCTGTGGTTCACACACACACATTCGGGCAAAACACCCATCTATAAAAAATAATATGAAGAGAAAATTTAAATATATTGAAGACACAACTTATTTTAAAAAATAAAATAAATGAAACACAGAACTGGCAAGTAGAAATGGCATTGAGATGTAGGTGGCCAGACAGCGTGACCGGCATACACTATGGAGACCTCAGCTGAGGACAGGGATGCTGGGCAGGTTTCAAGCCCTTCCCATCTGATGACACCTCAGAACTCACTGAAACATCTGGGCAAACATCCCTGCATTCTGCCTCTGCCTTACGGACATTCCACAGCCCAGGGGACAGGGCAGAGGTCTGAGCACCCACAGCCTGGCTTCTGAGATCATGGTGACATGCTGACGGATGAGGAAACGGTGCTCAACTCTGAGAGCCAGTCAGCCTGACAGGATGTAGAATCGCCTGAAGACACAGCTGTGGGCACGCCTGTGAGGGAGTTTCTAGATTGGGTTGACTGAGGTGGGAAGGCATGCCCTGCAAGCGAGCGACGCCATCCTGTGAGCTGAGGGCAACAGCGTCCACCTCCCTGCTGCCTGTGGACGTGGCCTGCTGCCTCACAATCCTGTTGCCATGGTGGTGTTAGACTCCCGAGGTGGGGAGACCCTCCGTTCCTCAGGATAGACACCAGACCGCAATAACCCACAAAACAGAACTTGATGCAAACAGCAAGAGGTGTTTACTAGTAGCCGGCATGCCGGGGCTCTGCATGCCAGGGCTCTGCACACAGCTCCCACGCAAGGGGGTGGTACAGAGCCCTGAGCAGCAGAATCACAGAGTTTATAAAGGCAAAAACTGCAAAACAGGAGACGGTCTAGGGGTAAGGGATTTTTCTAACGGGGGCAGTCAGTGATTGGCTATGCCCAGGTGTGGTGACTAAGGGACAGTTAGGGACTGTTTGCACTTCTCAGTCCAGGAACAAAGGGCGTTTAGGGCCAAGTTAAAATTTCCTACCCTTACAGTGGGTGGCCTCTCAGACCGTGAGCCTGAACAAACTCCACCTTCTTTAAGTTTGGGGGACATTTTGTCACAGCAACTAAGAAAGGAACTAAGACACTAGGTATATTTTTAAAATTTAGGCTATTGTAGCCAGATCTCATGGGCCTCATCACATACAGACAAATGAGATCTCCAGCACTGCCAGCATGGCCTTCTGGGAATTCCATGGCCCTCTGGGAATTCCATGGCCTTCTGAGAATTCCATGGCCAGGTATTTTTGGAAGTCTCCAGGAAACGAGCGTATGAGTCAGACCAAGCTGCTGCAGGCCACCACACTGTCGCCTCGCTCTGACAACTGCAGGTCTGCTGCAGGAGCTGGTGGCTGTGGCAGAGGCTCGGCGGTGGACACTCTGGTGTGTGGGCAGTCTCCTGCAGCTGCGCCTGACCAGCCTACAGTTACGCCACCTCCTGGCTGGCTGAGTCATTTGTGGCATATGGTCTCTGCCAGCCAGGCCTGAGGCCTTCCAGGAGGGACTGGCCTACCACCCAGGAAAGGCTTTCAGGCCCTGGACGGCTCCGCTCAGTCTGGCCCTGGCTCCCCTAGCTGAAAGGAGCCCTACTGTGTGCCCTGTGAGCAGTGGCTTACCTGGCTGCTTGTGCCCCCAGGAATCTCCAGTGCATTTGGAAGCCATAGCCATGTCTGCCCTGGGCCTGCACAGACTTTCTGTATAAAGACGTTAGCTGCCCTTCAGGGTCAGGGCATGAAACAGCCAGCAGCAACATCCTCTCTCCTCTGATTTCTTTTAAGGAACATTTCCTTTCTTCTTTTTTCATTCCCTTCCACTACCATCCTTCCCTGTCTTTCAGTGTGTGTGTGCATGTAAAAGTAACTTTTATTCACCTGATTCAATTGTTGTCTTGGAGGCTTGTTGCTTCTGTCTGCTGACATAGGCCTAGTCCTGGAAGCTTCTAACCTCCATACAGTCTACAGTCTATGACCCTAGGCCTACAATGTTTTCAGCCTCTGAGACTTACTGCTGAATAAACTCACCCTTTCTTGTTCTTACTGAGCTCTGGGCTGGTCAACTCAGCTGTCCTGGTGCAAACTTCTCTCTCAGCTGACTTCTTCAATCTGGCTTTTCTCTCAGCTTTTCTAAATTGCTCTGTTTGGCCTCAAACTAACTGTGGCATTCTGCTCTAATCTCTTGGCTCCTTCTCATTCTCTGGCTCATTTGGTCTTCACCGAAATTCTCTTTCTGTCACCTGTCTCTCAATTACTGTCCTGGTAAAACTTTTCTCTCTCTCTTTCTCTTTCTGCATTGCCCCTTAAGTAGCTTCCCTTTCCTCCCTCTTCCATGAGAGTGGAGCGTATCCTATTCTGTCAAGTCTTTCTCTGATTCATCACTTTTTCTGCCACTCAGACATCACTTTCAAACAAACTAACTTCACCTTCATTGTTTGGGATTAAAGGTGTGTAACCACCACACCTAGACCTAAACTTTTCTTTACCTGAAACCTGCTCTATACCAGGCTGGCCCTGAACTCAGGTCTGCTTTCCTCTGTCTCCTGTATTAAAGGCGTGTTTGTATTCCAGTCAGATCACACAGACCTAAAAGGTCTTTGGATGTGATCTCTTGCCAGAACAGCCATGTTCTAAATTAACATTCCTGTACTTTTGTGTGTGTGAGTACACACATACACACACAGATCTTTAGTATGTGCATATACATTTGTATGTGTGGGTGCATGCACGCAGATCTTCAGTATGAGTGTGTGTGCATGCATGTAATTCATGTGTGCAAGAGAACATTGGATGGCTTCCTCTTTCCCTCTCTTGCTCTCCTGAGATGTGCCCATGCCCAGTCTGTTATGTGGATACTGGGGACCTGAACCCCAGTCCTCATAACTGTGCAGCACGCACTCTTATCATTGAGTCATCTCCCCAGTCCAGAAAACATGAAGCCTTTAATTGGCTGGTATTATTTTCCTTCCATCCTAGCTTCAGGTTCAGCAATTCATCCACTAACGTGGTCCAGTCACCGTCGGGTGACTAGCTGTAGGCTGGGGAGGTACAGATGAGTCTCAGGCTGGTCTGATTTCCCTGGCGCAAGGCTTTGGTTACAGCATGCCACTGGAACCTGACCCCAGAAAGCAGAAGCCAGGGAACAGGAAGGAAGAATGGGGAAGGAGAAACGGAGACTCGGGTGTATGGTAGGTCACTGCTGCTGGCAGTGGGACCCACTTTCTGCTCTGTACCACCAAGATGGGTACAAACAGATGCTTCCGGGGCTGTCTAAAGGGAAAAAAAATGGCAGGAACACTTACCATGGCTCTGTAACCTTGAGGAACTCGGCCATGGAAGTTTTCCTGGGAATAGGGAGGAGTTTATGTGCCTTGCCCTGCACAGGCCTGATCCGGAGTCTCTGAGGCAGAAGGAAACAAGCCAACCACAAGAGTTACTACCCAAGGAGGAAGTGCTCCATCACAGGTAGACTGAAGTCAAGGGTTGGGCCAAAAGCCATGGCCCAGTACCAAACTCCATGTGGTTGTTAGAGTCAGGTGGAGTCCTCTGTGTCCGACACCTGGCACAGTATCTGCCCTGTGAAGCCTCTGTGTTGCTGATGTTGATTGTGTGACTTTTGCTCTGTGCAATGCTTTCCTAGAGCTCTTTGGGCACACACTGAGGGGCTTGTGTTCAGTCAACTGTGCTGTTCAGAACTCGGGTGAGGGACACTATGCAAGTCCTCTTGCCTGGAGGTACCCCCACCGTGCAAATGCCCCGATTTGGGGGACTGTGGGTAACAGGACCTCATCCTGATTCATTCTGTTATAGAGGCCTGTCTGGCCACAGCCTGCTCTGCCTGAGCCCAGAAGGAAGGAGGAACTAAGGTTTGAGGCTGTCTGCTTTCTCACAGTGTGCCGTGGCTGAGTCGGGCAGACCAGGTCACTTGGCTTTTGAGTAACTGATGGAGGAGAGGCCGCAGAATGTGGGAAGGTGCTTCTCCTAGATACCCACTCAGACAGAGCTGGGGAAGAGCCAGGCTGCCCTCTGCTGAGCTGATGACCAAGTCCGCTCATGTGAGGAGAGCCAGAACATGAGAATAGGAGATGAATGTGCCTTTTGCAGGCACCTTGGAAGGCCGGCCCCATCCAGGCTGTGCATACCCATCTAACCTCCTAAACACATCCTTGTGCATAGGCCAGCCCCAAGGAGGCTGGCCAGTCCTCTCACCCATTCCCAGCTGAGTCTTCTGACCTCAGCTCTAAGCTACAACTTAGATCCCAGGGAGCTGTTAGGTCCTCCATGCTGGCTGCTCCAGCAGCTGCCTGGCTTCTAGACCTCACAAGGGCTGTCCTTCCTATGAGCTCACAGCCAGTCTTAGGCTCTTGGGGATCCAGAATAGTGGGTCACAACCCCTCTGGGGTTCAGTGACCCTTTCTCAGGAGCCATCTAAGACCATCGGGAAACACAGATATTTCTGTTATGATCCATAACAGTAGCAAAATTAGTCATGAAGTAGCAATAACATAATTTTATGGTTGGGGTCATGAGGAACTGTATGGAAGGGTCACAGCATGAGGAAGGTTGAGCATCACTGCTCAGAAGCGGTCTCCAACCGTCTTCACTCTTCTAAAGGGGAAATGGTGAGGGCCCGCCCAGGGTTAGGGCTAAGGGTCACTCTCATTCTAAATATTAATATAGTGATGGTAAAATATGTCTCTTTGGGTCACAATCTCTTATCCCTAATCTTAAGGCTCAACAACTCTGTGGTGATTAATATCAATTGTCAACTTGAGGGGATCTAGAGTCGTAGAAAAGCTGACCCTGGGCATTCGTACAAGGGAGTTTGTGGGTCAGGTTAGCCGGGATCAGAAGTCTCGCCATAAATGTGGCAGCACCATTCCGCCTTCCTGTTGCTGCGATAAACTCTCCTCTTAAGCCCTTAGGAGAGGACAGGGTTTATTTTGGCTTACAGTTCCAGAGGACACAGACGGAAGCGTGACAACAGGCACACAAAGCATGGCAGTGGCAGCAGGAAGTGTGCTAACCACACTTCATTTGCATACAGGAAGCAGAAAGTGGGGTGAGGCTGTAAAACCTCGGAACCCACCCGGTGACTGTACTTCTTCCAGCGAGGCTCCGCCCCTAAGTCTCCCACAGCCTTCCCAAACAGCGCCACCAACGGGACCAGGTGTTAAAGACAGGAGCCTGTGTGGATGTTCATCATTCGGACCGCTACAGCTGGGGTTTCAGACCACAGTAGGAGAAAGAAGGGGAGGAGAAAAACAACGAAGGGAAGAAGTCAGCTGAGCCCAGACCTCAGTCTCTTCACCTTCCAAGACAAGCCCTCAAGTCTCTCTACCTTCTGTGCAAGCAACATGGTTAAAGTGTTCCATAACCCTGCCGCTATGCCGTCCTCAGCAGGATGAGCCTCAGCCCCTCAAGGAGCCAAACACAACCCTAATTTTCTTACATTGTTTCTTATTAGATATATTGTCCCAGCAATGAGAAAAATAACTAATAGAAACTTAAAAACCAGAAGTTGGTTGTGATCAGAGCAGCATATTCTGACCTGACAGTGTCGTTTAGCTGAGATGGAGAGAGGCTGTCGAGTGGTCCTGCTGAGTGTGGCCATACACACCTATGGCTCCTAGATATTAATGCTTAAGAGATTTCTCAGAGCCCACAGAGGACTTACACATGATATTAGATTCCAGAATGCATCCTGGATTCTGGAGGGCTTGTGGCTCCAGGAATCTTACAGGAAGGGTTGAGGGTCCTCTTAGGATATTGAGGACCAGGGGCAAGTGACCATGCTTGAAGAGGCAGAAACACAAACATAACTGAAGCCAGAGAAAAAGGCCACTGACCTTTAACTCTGAAATCAGTGAAGTGCCAGCAGACAGTGACATCTCTTCCATCTGCTCCCTTTAACCCACGCCATGAGTCCAGCAGCCACGGAAGTAGCTAAACCCCTTGGACATACTACAACATGATCTAGATGATGCTGTGGGTCTTTGTCCTTTTCTGTCCCCTCCTGTACCTTTCCCCTTTGCCGTGACACCATCCACAAGAGAGCAGTCTGAGACACTCAAGTCACCATCAGGCTCTGGTGCATGGTTAGGATTCAGCTGCTGTGCCGACTTTGGGGGGTTCCAGCACTCCACAGTGTCCACCTCAGACACCTGGAGACGCTCTCAGACACCTTGCTGGGAATTATGGGGCATTTCCAGAATCCCCAGTTAACCGCTTATCAAGTCCCTCACAGCCATGGTGTGTAAGATGATCTTGGAACAGTCTCACGTCGAGGTTCATGGAGATCTCTTTATTCTGTCTGCACACATCATCCATTAGTTCCCACATCACATGACAGGAGCTAGGTGTCCTTCACATTGTGCCTAAAACTCCAGTCTGTGACACAATCTTCAGAGTTGGGTGTGGGGTCTTGTGTCAGACAAATACGATAGGAGGCAATAGAAAAGTGAGAAAGGAAGGATTGTCCGGCCTACCCTCCATTTTGCTGCCTCCCTTGCTGATCTTGACCAATCTACAGTGACAGGGTGGGACAGAACCTGTGTTACTGCTAACAGCCCTAGACACAGGGGTGGGACAGCCAACACAAATCTGAGTTAAGGCAATGCCTACCCACAGAGAATCCACCTGAAGATGTGTAGGGAAAACCAAGGTGCATAAGCAATCTCCTGCTGGAGGGTGCCCTTTTAGCTTTGGGTGTCAGACTCCTGGGAGGTGAGCCCAGACTGTCAAAATCGATGGGTGTCTCTACAGACCAACTCCAGCTGTTGTTGGTGACGCTTTGGTGGTGATTGAAAAATCAATAATTCAGCAAAACCAGGGCAACCTAGCAATTTCTTAGAGATCCCTTCCTGTCAGATTTCCAGTGGGTCTCTCCTCCCTCTCCCACTCATGGACACACACCTGTGAGTGATCAAGCTGAAGGAAGCACAAACCATCAAGGAGAAACCCTCTTGGGTGTGTCCAACCTGGGGCCCCAGGGACACATGCACCCCAATATGAGTACAGCCAAACACAAAACTGTAAACTTACTGAAGACATTGTGATTTTTTTTTTGGTAAGTCATCTGCACTGTTTGGAGTGTGGACTCTGTGCCTGAAGATGCCTGTCACAGTATGGAAAGGTTGGACAGGCCTACAAAGCAGCCAAGTTCCCCAAGTTCCCAAACCAGGAAAGTTCTTGGGGAATTGTGATGACCCTAGCTCAGCAGTGCTGCTTTGTTCAGTTTTAGATTTATTTTTAGGTTTCAAATCCTGTGTGTGTGTATGTGTGTATGTGTTTGTGTGTACACATGAGTGGAGGGCCCTCAGAAGCCAGATGACATCCAAGTCTCTGGAACTGGAGTTATGGGTGCTTGTGAACCATGTGTGGGTGCTGGGAATTGAACCCTGGTCCTCTGCAAGAGTAGCCAGAACTCTAAACCACAGATCAATGGTTCTTGGTTGAGGTGAATTCCTTCCTCCCCTGCCCCCAACAATGTTAAGAGAAAAATTTCAGTTTCTGGGTTAAGTTTCAATTTTAGGATATACATACATATATATTCTAAAATTTATTTTATATATTCTCCATTTTATATAATTTATATATTATAAAATATATAAAATAAAATTTAGAATATGTAATTATATATTATGTAAAATAATTACATAATTAATTTATAATTATTCCTTATATAGAGATATAATGATGATGAGGATGGATCCAAAAGGTCTTAACATTCTAGGCAAGGCTCTACCACTAGACTATACTCCCAGGCCCCCAACAGTGAATGCATTTTTAGTAAATTGTGTCTCAATTATTATAATGGACATGCTTTATAGCAAAAACAGCCAACAAGCAGTTATCTGAAATTCAAATTTAAGTAGGTTATTTTGGTAAGCCTGTAAATCATACCCACAGGAGATGTTTGGCCCACCACAGCTTGCTGGGTGGGGGTTGTTACTGTCACTGATGGATAGAGGCAGGAGATTCGGTTTAATATCCCACAATGCACCAGTGCACATGGATGCACATGATCACTCCCCCATCAAAGAATTCTCTGGCCTGAGACATCACTGACTGCAGAGGCTGAGGGACCCTCTCAAGGGAGCCTGCTCATGAGTTATGTCAGCTGGACACCCATGCAGCCCTGTTGTCCCCTGGAAAATACTGAGGGGCCACATGGCTTCCTTGCTTCACACACACGGATAGAGAAGTGAAATATATGTTCCTGACTTTCAGTGCCCTAGTCTCTAGCAAACAAGGCATGCTGGGAGAAGGCAGGGTTCTGTGAAACAACAGTGCATGAAAAAGCTGGGTCAGGGACATCTCAGGCACCTCCGTTTCCCAGGACCTCGACAGGATAGTGCCTTCCTGAAGCCCATCCTTGGCTTTGACAAGGGCTCAGAGTGTGCTCACTGCTTCACACACCAGCACTGAAGGAGACGCAGCAGCAGGGTTTGAGTGTAAACCTGGAGTAAGGGAGCTTTGTCACAGCACGTCCTTTCTCCTAGAGGCTCTCCCACAGCCCATGCAGCTCAGGCCTGAAAAGGGGCTTTGTGTTTTTCTCTCTCCCTTCCGCTCATTCCAGGCAACAGCAGGCAACCTCTGCAGTTCACACGCAGCCTCGGCAGCTTGAAGGGACAGAGGGAAAGATGTTTGAATGAGTAAATCAAGTGTCAACTTATGTAAGATGTGAAAAGTAGGCCTGGCCATCTCCTGAAAAGACTGGAGAGTCCAGCTACCCTGACTGTTACAGAGAAGTGTGAATTATTGTCAGTGGACAGAAAATCAGAAGTGCTAGAGATGATCTGTGGTTGTGATGGGTGACAATATGGTTATATTTAATAATTAAGACTGTACACATGAAAGTGTCTGGTAGACTATGTTACTTATTCAACTAAAATATATAATATATGTGATATATATCATATAATTTAATATATGAATAATATAATTAATATAATATATAACAATATAATATACTATAATAATTACCAGTGGAGTTGGCATGGTACTCATCTTGGCAGTGTAGGTACTCAGTAAATGCCCAAGGATCCCTAATTTCCTAGGGTTGATGTGGGCCTGTTTATAAACCTTCCTCAATAAATTGCCCAGCGGCTTCATAGATGGAGGTTTGTTTTGTTTTGCCTGTGTCTTTCAGCTCTTGCTTCTTGACACAAGCTACAAACGCAGCTCTCTTGTGTCTCCCTGTAAAGCCACTAATCCTATCAGAGGGGCCTCACCCTTATTAGCTTGTGTAACCCTAATTATCTCACAATGTACCCACCCCCAAAGGCAACCTGTGAGTTTGGGGGTTAAATTTTGGATACATAAACTTTTTAAATTGTTTGTTTTTTAGATTAGTGTGCAAAGCACTAGTGGGCTTTGTTGTGGAATTGTCGTCAAATCAAGCAAGCAAGCAAGCAAGAATTTGTCATGTATTGTTCATGCTCTTGCTCCATCCCCTTGCCCTAAACCCCTTCCATCTTCTCCCTCTCCTCCTCCTTTTCTTTCTTCTCTTCTTCCTCCTTCTCCTCCCTTTCCAACATTTTTCCTCTCCCATAGCCTCGGTATAAGTTTCATGAGCAACACCATAAACATATGCCCATGGGGGAGGGGAGGTGGGCGCCCTGGTCCATGGTCAACACACACACTGCTGCATGTACCGCTCTCAACCCCGTGTCTCATTTCCATGTGTGTGACGGTGACATCTCTTAGTTTGGGGCCACTTTCAGCCAGGTTGTGCATCACCTGTAGCTGAAAGCAGTGACAGTCCCTGAGAGAGTGACTAGAGCTGAGGTCTCTTCCCTCCGGATGCCTGTGGAGACAGAAGGCTGCCTGCTTTAGTAATATCCGTCAAATGTAGTTTAACCACGATCCACTCAAACAAATATCTCCTTTCTTCCAGAAAGGAGTCATATTGCATGGCCCTAGGGTACACTTGGAGCACCCACAAATACTTGGGACCTGGCCAAAGTGAAGGTGGTTGGGCTGCTCCTTCAGATGGGTGAGGAAGGACAGAGTCCAGGAGAACACTGGGCTTTGCTAGGTCGTGCGGAATGTCTCAAGAAGCTTATTGTCACCAACACAGCTGACTCATCTGGCACTATGCCCGTGTGACAGTTGTTCATTGGCCGCTCTGCAGGAACTATCTCCTACCTACCTTACTACTATCTTCTGGAACTGTTTCTCAAGTGAACCCTGGCATTGGATTCAGTCCTAGTCTGAGCCTTTGGCTGGGGATCAGAGCCTGAGGCTGTCCCATGGCTGGAATCCTGGTGGAAGGCAGTCCCATGGTTGGAATCCCATCTGACGCTGTCCCACTGTTTCTGTACTTGGGTTCAATTCAGAACAGTGCTTTGGTCACCCACAGGAACAGATGCCCATTATTTGGGTCTTGTATAATGAGTAGGCAGAAGGCTTCCCACCGGCTGCTCACCTTAGGGAAGATTTTGAAAAGATGGGTGAGGAGCCCTTTGGCCACAGTACGGAAGGGGCCAAAGTAGTGCTTGGCCAGGAGTGAAGCTTTGTTCATCTTGCTGTCTTTAGTAACCAATATGGTAAGGTAACTTTAAACAAGAAAACACTTGCAGGACACATTTGAGGGTTCCTCCCCAGCACCTACCCCCCACTTTTCCAGCCAAGAATGTCCTGCTGCCCTTTAGAAAACCTACCTGCTTCTCCTTCCAAGTCTTTTGTTGTGGATGGACAGATGCATGCACTCCCTCCGTTTCTCATCCCTCTGGCTGCAGGGATTGCTTCACAGAGCACGTGACCCATTTGGAGCCAATAAGAGTAAGGGTGGGGGTGGCAGCTGATGGCTGCCTGTCTCCCTGCCTTGATCATACACCTCACAAAGCTTAAGGGAGGGTGGACTTGGGCTTGAAGTTTAAGGACGCTGTCCACCACAGAGGCAAGAGCCAGAGGCAGCTAGTCATACCACGTGCCAACTGGACTGATTTTGCCACAGCTGTCCATGACAGTGCTGGTTCCATCACAACCAGAGAATATTGTTTTGTCCCATCCTTTTCAACGCTCTCAGAATCCTTTTTTCTGAGCATTTGCCCCTTTGAAGTCCTTACAGGAACATACGAAGCTAAGTTTCTGCCCTAGGGCTTGAAACACTACAGTTGGCTGGCTCTATGAATCAGCCCTGGCTCTGCGACTGGCTTCCTGGGGTCATGGAAAACATGTGGATCTCCCTGAATATCCCTTAGCTCACCCACAGAACAAGACACATGACACCATCTCGGGGTCATCACAAAAACAGAACATTTAAGTCGTGCAGATGCCCTGCTTGCTTTGTGAGCTCAATGAGAAAGCGCTAACATCAGACCTGGGAGGTGCTGTCTCCTGCTCCTGAGGATTGGTGACAGAGAGGTAGGCAATGGCCACCCAGGGCACAGTGACAGGTGAAGTTGGACAAGAGGGTCTGGTATGGTCTGTGGCGAAATGGACAATGTGATCCCTGCCAAAGATAGCAACTGTTTTGGGGCTAGCTAATGGCTGCCAGACACTAAGGATTTGACTGATGTCACTTTTTAAAGTGAAGCTAGAAAGCAAGATCTCCTCTTATTCCAGTCCTCCTGATTGCTAAATGATTGCAAGTGAGTGAAATAAAATTAAAATCTCTGTAGTCCAAACAAGTTCACTGTCAGAGCCTGCTTGAGGAACAGCATCAGTTTATTACATTTGCTTTCAAGTCTGGAGGGCTGTAATGTGCACCAAAAGCAGAGGCCATGTGGCTTCTGGCCTCACTGACCTTCATGCACCCATCCATCTACCCATTCATCCATCCACCTACCCATCCATCCATCCATCCACCCACCCATCCATTCATTCATCCACCCACCCACTCCCCCACCCATCCATCCACCCACTCCCCCACCCATCCATCCACCCACTCCCCCACCCATCCATCCACCCACCCACCCATCCACCCACCCATCCACCCACCCACCTACCCACCTATCTACCCATCTATCCATCCATCCACCCATTCATCCATCCACCCACCCTTCCACCCACCTACCCACATAGCCACCCATCCTGGTTAATGTTGCAAGACAGAGGCTTTGTGTAGGCAGGAGCAGATCTTCCCATGTGTAGACAGTTGACAACATGCTATAAAACCCAGCAAGGAGAAGGTGACAGCAGGCAGAGAACGAGATCAAAGTGGCCTCCTTCCTCCTCATCCATCCATTCTGACTCCGGGGAGCCTGAAAGTCAGACGGCTTTAACTCAATTGTATTGGCTGCATTTCGTAAATGTCGGCTCGTGTACAGCACCAAGCTAGGCTGTGAGGACACCTGTTGGAATGACCGTTGAGTGCATGGCACATGTGAGGGCTTTCAATACTTTGTCTCGTGATACCATCCCTAATTATGCCCACAGAGAAGGAAAGGCTGAGCAGTGAGACGCTGCCCTGAGCTCCAGCTTAGCTGGTCCCAAACTGACTTCCGTATGCTGGGCTGTGAGTCCCTGGACCTGGTGCTGTCCCTCTGGTTCTGAGTTAGCATGCTTTGGGTCTGGAGTATTCACTGTGTCTGCTGTAGTGAGGTTTTGTCTTCAGCTCATGGTACTGGCGGGAGGTGATGGGCAGTTTAGGCGGGGTGGGTGGGACTCCTTCCAGTAATGGTCTGTGCACCCTTGAAGAGGGTGGTGGGGCCTCAGTTCCCTCTTCCTGTTTTCAGACCTGGGCATCTAAACAGCTTGATTGCACTATGACAGGCTGCCTCACTACAGGGCCAAAGCAAAGAGCCAGTTTGCCACAGACTGAAACCTCTACACACCGGGACAAACCTTCCCTCATGGCAGCTGGAAACTGCTGGGCTCCACAGCTGCACCTCCAGAACCAGCCCTACCCGGTGGGCACGGCCGCCAGCTCCAGCTGCTGCTCTGTGCCCCTCTTGGAGAAGCAAAGCTGCACTCCGCAACTATAGACGGACCTTTCTCAGCCTTTTGAGAAGAGCTACCTGGCCAGAGAGGCCAACCAGAGGAAGGCGTGGCTGGCCAGGGAAAGCAGTCACTTTTCTTGGCAAAGCAATGCCTGTCCAGCTGTATTCTGTAAGATCCGAATTCAGTGCCTAGGGCGAGGCTGCGGGTGAAAAGCCTTATCCCACCAGCATTTTGTGATGTATCTCAAAATAGCTCCAGACTGAAGACATGTCTCTGCCATCTGAGCAAGGTGGCTTATCGCTAGCACTGTGGCCCCTTCCCCAATGGTCCCCAGCCCAGGAGTATATTCTAAGACCTTTTCTGGATGCTTGAAACCAGATGGTGACAATGGCTGCTTTCAGTGAGTTTTTATGCACGCCTATGATTAGAGTGTAAGTTGTGAGTCAAGCACACTGAGGGATGACTAGCAGCAACACTACAATAGGTAGGAGAACAATACTCAGAAGTGCATATTACGTCTGTGGATATTCTCCTGCCGTGTCTCAATATCCTGTATTTACTTCCCTCCATCATGCCATGACTCCCAGTTCAGACCCTGCTTGGCCATGGGTACCCGACTGGGCTGGTTTGTTTGGGGTAGCTGCCCTACCCAGAGCCCCTTCGCAGAAGGGCTTCCTGGCTAGCTGCTGTAGGTGCTGGGCATGAAGTGCTGCCGCTGGAGAACTGCCCTCAGCCGTACGGGAGCTGACTCTCCCAGAGGGCTGTCCTGTGATAACCTTTGCCCCTCCCCGGCATGGCCTCTGGGAGTCATGTGTGTGTTGCAATCTGAGTTCCAGTGTGCTTCCTTGTTCCCTTCCTGCTAAGGGTACTCCCCAAAGAAACTGCACGGCTCCAATTCTTGTTACAGGCTTTGCTTTGTGGGAGCCTTGCTTGAGAGGGAAGTTCCCAGCGGCAGGTCCTGTCAGGGCCTTCACACTGGCTTACATACTGTTTCCACAGAGCCAGGCACAAGCTTCAGGGTTCGCCTGGACGTGAGGCCTCTGCACAAGCAAGAGATGGTGGAGGCCGTGGACGAGGCCTCTCCATGGGCTTGCTCGTAGGCCCCTCTCACGCACAGACCCCTGGGCTCACGGAAGTCCCAAGGACAGGTGTGCTAAGTGCATCCAGATTCCCCGACTCAGCACTGAGGTCGTTCTATCTCTCTCACTGTTAGTTCCCGGAACACATTTGCATGAGGGGAAATGGGGCCTGGGTCCCAGTGTAGATTCTAAAGGACATTTGGGCAAAACAAGATTAAGAGAGGAACAACGAACGCATTCACAAGCACAAGGATTGCCTTGTCCAACCTCATCTTCCGG
Organism: Pachyuromys duprasi; assembly: GCA_028658305.1. Classification (NCBI taxonomy): domain Eukaryota; kingdom Metazoa; phylum Chordata; class Mammalia; order Rodentia; family Muridae; genus Pachyuromys; species Pachyuromys duprasi. Next base: position 2,864,463 of record CM053749.1, read on the forward strand.
TGTCACTGTGTACATTTGTATGGTGTGTGTGCGCACGTGCACGTACCTGAGGGTGTGTACAAAGGCCAGAAGTTGGTGTTGGATTCCACACTGATTTTCAAGACAGGGTCTCCCGCTGAACCTAGACAGGCTAGGCTGCCCAGCCTGAGCTGCAGACATGTGCCTGTGTCTGCCCCTCTGATACAGGGATTGAAGACGAGGCACCACGCCTGACATTAATGTAATTTCTTGGGAACTGTACTTGTGTCTTCATGTTTGTGCGGCAAGCACCTTATCAACTGAGCCGTCTCCTCTGCCCCTCACCGAACATTGTAAAGAGTGTCCTGGTCCCTTTGTGGGTCTGGGAGACACACTATCCCTTGGCTTTGGGTAAGATCAAGGGACTGAAGCCACAGCAGGGACAAATTAGTGAGGTCAACAGCGGGAATGCTGAAGACATCAGAGCCTCAGCCTGCAAGCCCAATAATTCTGAGCAAGAGCGTGTGCGGAGTGTATGGTGACCTGCCTGTGGAGAGTCATCAGGAAGCCGGGCATCTGCATCAGGCTCCCAAATGCAGGACTGGGGTGGGGCAGAGCCTGGTTGCTAGCTTAGCTCTGTATGTGAGGCTCCACAGGACACAGGATTGGGGTGGAGCAGAGGCTGGTCGCCAGCTTAGTTCTGTATGTGAGGCTGGAGAGACCAGGTTCCTTAGAACTAACAGTATTGGTGGAACCCACAGGTCTCGGAACCCTGGTCCCATGACAGCTCCTTTACAGTTGTTTGGATTTACCTGCCCGGCGACATCCTTCCCTGGGCGGTGGCTTCCCCAGATGCTTACGACAAGACTGGCCTGCTGGCATCCTGTTTTTATACCTTAGGAAGTGCTGGGGATTGTTCTAAAGGATATGAAGACAGTTCAGGAAGAAGGAGCTGGTTGGAACCTTTGGGATTTCATACTTAGATCTGTCATCCATAGAAGTTCTGGGCCTTCGCAGTGGGTCCTTTAGGAGAGTAATGGGTTGATGGCTCTTCGCTGTCAAGATGGCCGGATCTAAAATAACCTAGACAGCTCAGGCCTGGACATACGTTGGGAGAGCATTTCCAGAAAGGCCCAACGAGGAAGGAGGACTGTTCTGACTCCACGGGCTGAACAAAAAAACGAGTAAGCAGGCTGAGCAGCATTTGTCTCTCTGCTTCCTGACTGTGGATACATCTCCTCCCTCTCCCCTCCCCAATCACCTCCCACTATCTGGCTGCATCCTTAAAGGGGGAGCCCCAAACCTCCTTCTGCAGTGGCCTGACACAGCAACAGTAACTAATGCAGCGGCCTTCCCTTCTCGCTAGCTTTCAGGGCTGCCCCATAGGCGTGGTCTTCAGACATCCTGGCAGGGCCCTCTGGGAAAAAAAGAGAAAGGAGAGCTTTGTGTTCTAGTGTTTGTGTTCTTGTGTTTTAGAGAATAAAGATCTAGTCAGCTCTGCGACCCTGGGGTTAGAAAGTCCCAAATCACAATGGAAGTTCTTGGGAAGATTGGTTTGGGGAATGACAAGGAGGGTTGGTCAGTGGGTACTGAGCTGTGCTTAGACAGGCTAGATGGGTTCTGATGGTCTACCGTGCAATGCAGTAGAGCAGAGAGCAGTGTGTGCTGAGTATTTCAAGGGAATGCTTCAGGAAAGGACTTGGAGTGTCTCCATCAGAGTGAAGGCGGGTGCTCAGGCTCAGCCTCATTTGAACATCACAGTGCACAGCTGCACCAAGACATCATCTGGCACTCCACAAGCACAGATAAATTTCATGTGTCATCTAAAAATAGACCGGGAGCCAGGAGGGACAGCTCAGTGGTTAAGAGCACTTGCTGCTCTGCCAGAGGACCCAGGCTACATTCTTAGCACCCCCACGGCAGCTCACAACCACCTATAACTCAAGTCCCCAAGGATCTGTGCCTGCTTCAGCACCAGGCACCACAGGCTGCAGAGACACGCATGTAGACAAAACAATCACACACACAAAATAAACCAATACAGATAGATGAGGGGCTGGTGACATGGAGTTGGCAAATTGCATGGAGGACAAGCATGAACAGCTGAGTTTGGACTCCCAGCACCTACGATAGAGCTAAATGTGCGAGCGTTTGTGTGACTCCGGCCCAGGGGTGCGGAGGTAGAGACAGGACTCTTGGGCTCATCGGCCAGTCAGTATAGCCAAACTGCTCTAGGTTCAGCGAGAGACCTGCCTCAAAAATGAGTGGGGACTGACAGAGAAAGGCTCTCTGGTCTCAAGTGTGCATGCACAGGCGAGCACATCTTCATACACACGGACACACACAGTAACAAGGACAGCAAGAGAAGCTGCAGCGCGAGTCCTGTCGGCCTCTCCAAGGCAACTGAAGTTGGGCTCTTGTGCCCTCTTAAGGACCTTACACAGACACATTTCCCCCAGCTGGGCTAGACCTCGTTCTGAGAAGCAGGAGAGGTTAAAATGTCTTTCAAACACCAGGTAGTTAGGGCAGCCCCACGAAACTCCTGACACCCCGAGGGCTTGTCTGGGTCTTCTGGAATATTGGCTGTTCAGCACTGCAGGTCAAGGCGCCTGTCCTTGGTGAAAAGCTAAAGAACACGCACACAGTGATGCTTGGCCCAGGGTTAGCCAAGAATTTTGGTCGCAGGAGAGAGGCAGAGCCCAAATTAGCCCCTTGCTTCCTATTTTAAATGTAGGCACTGAAGCCACCCAAAGAGCTGCCTTCATAGGGGCCCTTGGAGGGGAGAGCCTTCCCTCTCAAGCCAATGTGACACCTCGGGACAGAAGGAAAGCCTGGGGGACCCTCATGGTCACCAGAGGCAGCAAATATCATCCTGTGGCCCTAGGACCGAACCTGCCTCCAGGAAACTCCTTAGGATGTACTTTCCAGGGAGGGCCTGTGGCTCCGCCTGTGGAATGCTTACCTAGTGTATAAGAAGCCCTGGACTTGAGTCCCAGCAAATACATACCACCAGGTACAGCAAGGCACAATTGTATTCCCAGCATCACACAGGTGAGGACCTGGGCTCTGAAAGATTGCGCACCCTCGCTAGACAGGGTTTCTGGGTTATTTGTAGAGATTTCTAATGCTGTCTTAATCATGTATTTATTCTTATCTATGTGTGTGGGGAGGTGTATTTACCCATTGGTGCCATGCCCACAGAGGCCAGAGGAGGGCGTTAGATCCACTGGAAATGGCAATGAAGGCAGTTGCGAGCCAGCCTTGGTTACTGGGAACAAAACTCGGTCCTCTGGAGGAGCAGCAAGCTCTTTGGACCCCAGAGCCTCTCTTTACCTTCTTGGGGTGAAAATTTTAAAGGGGGAGTTACATTCCAGGAAGCTGGGCTATGAGAGGCCTTAGCTTCTGCTTCCTCCCAAGGTCCTTCTGTTGCTTGTTCATTTCAAGCAAGGTCGTGGTGTGAAGGCTCTGCTGCACATAACAGACATTCTATTAATTTGCTCTTTGGGGAGCACAGCCATGCGTGGTGTTGGGCTGGGCCGAAGTACTGTGTAGTCAGCAGGTTCCAACCCGCAGAGACAGCTGGCCCGGCACGCCGTTCTTTTCTCAGTTTAGCACAGGCGGTGCGCTGTACCTCATAGCTCAGAATCAATAAAGTCAAGGCAATTTCCTTAACATCCCATCAATAAGAGATTATGGAAGGGGGAGGGTTTTCTTTAGAAGCTAATGCCTTGCTAAAGTTCAAATGAGGCAATATATAGTAAAATAAATTCAATCTCTATTTTCACTCCTTGGCGATTTTAGTGGACTAAGTGAAATGGAGCAGGGTTGATCCGAGCCCGCCCAATCCATCTTCGCTTCCTAGGAACCAAGGTCATTTTTACCTTCACGGGGAGGGAGGAAATATAAAATTCTCACCCGCACCTAACAGAAGTGCGTTTTGCCGGCTTTTTCTTTAGAGCCTGGTAGATGACTGATATATTATGTAATTCATTTCATGGCAGAATGTGTATTATAGATAGTGTTTAACCTTGCCAATCCTGCTCTGAGCTAATCCCCCTTCTGAGGATAAAAGCCATATATACGACATAAATCGGGGGTGGCCCCAGAGCATGTCCTGCCCAGCAGATTGCCCAGGGGGCTTCCAGGGAGGCTTGATGGGAGTGAGGCCGCTGATTTGTAGTCATCACACTGGGACCAGTGTGGTGCCTCCTCCCCCACCGGCATCATGCAACAGAACACACCTGGTGTGTGTGGTGCACAGGACTCGGCTTCGGAGCACAGCAGACGAGACGCCGAGCGGGTTTATCTATCCCTACCACGACCTTCCGAACCCCAGAGTCACCTCCCTCCCTGTGGCTGAGGTAACCAGGGACTTATCCTTCATCACCCTCCCCTCTCTCCTTTCCAACAGAAATGTGATTTTTGTGGGGGTGCATGTGTAATCGTATATATATCTATATGTGTATACATACGTGTACATGTGCACACCAGTACATATGTGCACATGGAGGTTGGAGGACAACCCCATGTGTCACTCTCCAGGCATCATCTGCCTCATGTTTTTGAGACAGGACCTCAAACCCTGGCTGGCCTGGGTTTGCCAAGTAAGGGAGGCCAGTGAGCATGAGGGCCCCGCCTGCCTCTGCCTCCCTGAGGCTGGCATTACCAGTGCCTACTGCCACACCAGGCCTTTTCTGTGAGGATTCGGGAAACCTGCAGACCCCCCCGGCCGCACTGTGCTGGGTACCACCCCTTGCCTGGACTCCCACCCACGAATGGATAGGACTTCTAAGATGTGACGATATGAAGGCATTGCTTTGAGCTGGGGCTTTCTGTTGTGGGTGGCTCAGCATTTGAACTAACATGCTGCCTTGCCGGGCTGTGGCGGGGATTCAGCGGAAGACAGACTATATCCAGCCTGTCCAGTGGAGATTGCGCGCTGTTCTCTATCCCTGCACTGTCCAGCCACGGGCAGTGTGACTGCTGGGAACGTGTGATTCGACTAACGGCAGCTGGAGAACTAAACTGTAAGTGTTTCAAGGTTTCAACTAATTAAAAGCAGAAATGTAAATGGCTATGTGTGTCTGGTTGCTCCATGAAAACATCTGGCTCCTCTGGGACCACAGTGCCAGCTGATGAGCATTGCCTTTCTCGGGGCCCTGTCCATATCGTCAGAGTTCTGTTGCTTCGATGGAATGTCCCAAAAGAGCCAGGTTAGGGAAGAAAAGCTACCCTGCTCCCCACTCCAGGCCACAGTCTGTCACTGCGGTCAGGGCAGGACCTGAAGCCGCTGTCACACACCTGCACTCAGAGCAGACATGTCTGCACGCCTGCCTGCCTGGTTCAGCTCCTTCTCTGCACTTACTCAGCCCAGGGCTGCACCAGGGAATGCTGCTGCCCGCAGCGGGCTGTCTTCCACCTTCATTGATGCAGTGGAGATGGCTCCCCTCAGACACCTGCACAGGCCGACCTGACACACACGGCCCCTCATGGAGACTTCTGAATCATATCAAGGCAATGACTGAAGCTACCCCACACACTGTTCTGAACTCTCATTTTCCACCAACCTCCAAACTGCTGACAATGAGTGAGTGAGATGGTGCTGGTAGAGATTTCCCCAGGTGCCCACCTCCCGGTGGCTCCGGCTCTCACTCGTGCACAAAGACACATGTGCCCATCCACCATGAACGAACAAAAAAATGTACCAAACTCTCTTTAAAGATGTTTATTCAACAACCAAGTGGCCTGTCACAGCAGCAGCAGCATCGCTGTGGCCTTCAGGCTGGCCGGGTCCCTTGCACCCTCGGTGCCTCCTACCAAGAGTACTTTGGTGACTGGAGAGTGAATGGGTGTAAACGTGTGTTTGTGTGAGGGCACACGCATGTGGCACACCTCAAGTGTGGATGTTGGAGGACAACCTGCAGGAGGTGATTTTTCCCTTCTGCTCTGTCCCTCCTGGGAAGCTACTGTGCTCCGTGAGTGAGGAGCAGGCTGGGCTGGTGGAACACAACTTCTCGGGGTGGCCTAGCGCCCCTCACTCAAGTGAAGAATCGGGGGTCAGCTTGGCACCAATTAACCATGGCTTAGGATTAATCATGGATTCCCAGTAGCTGGTGCATGGTTTTAAAATAATTAATTACGTAAACAACACCTGAATGCATTCTCCTTATGAAGACGAAGTTAAGGCAAAGCAGCACCGCCCTGCGCACACGTCATCGGAGCCCCGCCCCCAGCTCAGGTGAGAGCGGCGATGACCGCAGAGGGCTTCTCCAGAGCTTCCAGCATGTTCCTCTCTGTACACAAAAATGCACAGAAAAACAAGTGTTTTGTAGATTAGTGAGCCCTCTTCACTTCTCCTCCATTTCCTTCCCTTCAGCTTTTTCTTTTTTCTTCTTCTACCTTAAAAATCTTTACTAATGTGTGTGTGTGGAGATTTGCATAGAGGCACCGTGCGGTCTGTGCTGCCTCACTATTGTCAGTGTGTGTGTGTCTGGGAAGCAAGGTTAGGAACCTAAGAGGTTAACCAGGGCGACCCTGTGAAAAGAAAGGGTAGGAAGAGCACCCTCCAGGAGTCCCCAGAGGCGGGAGCCTTTTGCAGGAGAGCCTGCTCCGAGGGCAGGGACAGCTGATGTTTACATGCCTGTGACCAGTGACTTCAGCCTTTGACTGGGAACTCCCAGAAGCAGCATGCAGGAGATGCCAGCTCCCTGAACTTCCGGTGTGTTTTCTCTTGCCTGGTACTTGAGTGGCGTGTCACCATGGCTGTCTTCTGGATCATATGACATGTGTCTTTTTCCACTGAAGCAGTGAGTGATCCTCAGCATGGAGTTGCTATGATGGACTTGGCCATCCTCTTCCTCACAGACAGGGCTGCTGCTTCCCTCTTTGCCTTATGACCAGTGTGATCCCTGCCAGTCCTGTCCTGATGGACATGTGGGCTGTTTCCTGCCTCCTGCCCTAACCAGTGTGACACCCATCACACTTGCTGAGGCCTCAGTTTCTTCCTTTTGCCTTAGTCTCTCGTCAGGGTTCCCCTAGGGGTCATAGGAAGGGGAATCTGGGCTCCAAAGATCCTCATTATTAATTCACATATACTCTAGGCAAACCACACTCAAGGGGCAACACACGTAGGCACACACATGCATACACATGCACACGCACATGCACACACCCTGTCACAGAAGTGCAGGGGGCTGCCATCTCTTACTTCAGAGCTTTGTGAAGTCACCATCCTGTTTCAATTAGAGCTGTGCCTTTCCTGGGAGTCCCCAGTCAAATGTTTAAGGTACCTGGGGTTGGATATCTGGCTGTATCTGCCCAAGGAGACAAAAAGACAGGCATGTCCAAACAGCCCTGCTAACTCTGAGCTCCCTATTCGCCAGAGGTCTAGGCGGATGAGGGGTCTCAGCTCTTCAGGCCACGATTCCTCTGCTGGGCCTCTAACTGTTCAGCCATACTTCTGCTCTTGACAGCTGCTTCTGAGTTCTCAGAAGGTCCTGTCACCTTGGCGTCACCCAGGAATTTGTCTTCTTGTTCAGAGTTTGTGAAAGCAGATTCTGGGAACAATGGTGATTGGTGTCAGGACCCCTGCTGGCCCATGTGTTTCACCTTGCGCTCCCCTAGGGAAGCCAAGCACGTTTGGGACTGCAGACTCTTTCCCCTCCTTGGTACTCACGTGCACACCTTTAGCAAATCACCAGTCCTGGTCCAGCCCTCAGTCCTGGGTGTCTTTTCCTGCTTTGTCTTCTTGGCAGCATCCTCACGGGTACACAAGGCCCTGTCTACACTGACCTCTGAGGCTCCAGGCAACCATCTGGCCTGCACTCCCACTCTCTCCCATGCTTTAGATTACTTCAAGGACACAAAACCCTCCAGTCGATGGTTGAAGGGTGAGGGACTCTGTGTCCTTGGAAACCTAGGCCCAAGAGAGAGACCAGGTAGCTAGAAAGGCTGAGCTAGACAGAGTTGTGCCTGGAGTGTGTTGGGGGGTGTCTTCTTTTGAGGTGGGGTGGCAGCTTTTAGGGGCCCTGCCAGCAGGAGTTCTCACAGCCCTCTCCTCTTTTGATGTGGTCATCGCCCCATCTCAAAATTAGGAGATTGCTCATTGGGAGTCCAGGACTGTGTCTTTGAGCTTTTGATGAATAGCTTCCTTTATGACTGCAAATGAAGGCCGAGCCCAGGCAGTGGCACAACCAAGGAGCGTGGCAGAAAATGGCTTTTCCTGAAGGTTCTTCACTTGCCTGGCTTGGCTTTGGGAGGTATGCCTTTCCTTCGAGTGCCAGAAGCCTGTGACAGTACCCACACACGAGTGGGTAACCTTGCCCTGTGTCCCTGGGCACATGTGAGGGAAACCCTGCTGTGTCCCCGTGGATCCCACACCCGGGTGGGAACCCCGCCTCGTCCCTGTGGATCCCAGGCGCATCACTTTGTGTTGTTCACCAGTTGCCCGTGAACTTGACCAGACAACGATGGGAAGGAATGCCTTCGGGTGTGAAGCAGCCCTGGAAGCTCAGTGAAGCAGTGAATTTGCTCCCTGGCCTCGCCCTATTGGCAGCAGGGCCGCAGCCTACGGGAGAACATGAGGGTGTAATTTGGACATGCAGGAAAATAGGTCACCCTCTCTGCTCACAGGCTGTGCGTTTTAAATTACAAAGAAATGTCAGCACAAATCTCCCACGGCCCACAGGAAGTGCGGGGAACACCAGGGTGGGGTCCCTTGTCCTCAGACAGGGCCAGTCCTGCCTGACTCTAACTCCGTAGCTGTCCTGCAGCAGCTCAGGCCCTATCTCCACGTCTGTAGGAAGTAGTGGAGGAATGGGGAGACGGACGAGTCAGCAGAGTTCTTGCTGTGAAATCAGGAAGACCCGAGTTAGCTCTGCAGAATTCACTTTTTAAAAAGGCAAGTGTGCTGACTTGCACTTGAAATCCTAGCCCTGAGGGGGTGGACACCATGGGTCCCTGGACTTGCTGTTCAAGCAGCCTAATCAGTGAGTTCCAGGCAGTGAGAGACTCTTTCTCAGACAAACAGACAAACAAACAAAAGACCAAGGCTGGTACCCACGGAGCACCGCCATAGGCTGCTGTTACATCAAACTGACATGAGCTGGCGAGTCAGAGAGGAGGTGTACTCAACTGAGCTGCTGGCAAGCCTGCCGGGCATTCTCTTAATGAGTGATTGATGAGGAGGGCCCAGCCTATTGTGGGTGGGACATCCATGGGTTGGGGGTCCTGGGTTCCATAAGGCAGCAGCTGAGCAAGCCACGGGGATCGAGCCAGTGAGCAGCACCCTCCGTGGCCTCTACGTCAGCTCCTGCCTCAAGGTCCCTGCCCTGCGTGAGCTCCTGCCCTCGGTGATGAGCAGTGATGTGGAAGTGTGCGCCGAATAGGCCCTTCCTCCCCAGGTGGCTCTGGTCATGGTGTTTTATTATAGCAACAGTAACCTAAGACAAACCTTGTCCTATGGCTGTCAGGTGCACACACGTGTGCACCACACACACGCACACACTCACCCAGGGTGGTGGAGGCTGTGTTTCCCCTCTCCACTCACACTGCTCTCCTGGGCAACCCTCCCACTTAGCTCTGGTCTGCTGAGCTCCCTCCCGGTGCATCCAGTCCGGTCACCGTGCCTCGCTTGATGGATGTCGGTGCCATCCGGGGCTGCTCTTGACTCTCCTGCCTCTTGAGAAGCCCCGTGGCCATCCAGGCCTCCTGCTCTCTGCTGTGCCCTGACACTCTGCATTCTGTCCTTTCTGGTTGGGGACTCCATCAATCAAGCCAGGATAAGGGGGCATTGCATGCCCTGCCATTGGAAAGCACATGTAGCGCTACAGCCTGCAACCTGGGAACCATGTCTGCCGTCTCCTGCTGTGTGCGTGTGCATGTGTGTGTGTGTGTGTGTAAGGGTCTTCATGGCCACCCTGCCCGTGCCCCGAGGACCTCAGCAGGAGTAGTGTGTTCACGTCTTCCCCGCCCTCACACCACAGCTGTCCCGAGTCTAGGCATCTTCCCACACCTCGGAAGAGGTTTCCAGCACATGTTCCTTCCTCGTTTCTCCCTTACGGCAAGCCTAGTATGCACTGTCTCCTTGCTTACGTCTTCCACTACCTGTCTCCTGTTTAGGAACATTACACCTAGCTTTTCCAGGAAGTCTGCCCTGGGTCTCCTCACCTGGGCAAGCTACGGCTGGGTAGGGTCCCTCCAGCCTTTCCATCCAACCCCGATTCACCTTTTATATTTTAGTGCGTGCGTGTGTGTGTGTGTGCGTGTGTGTGTGTGCGTGTGTGTGTGTGCGTGCATGTGTGCGTGCGTGTGTGTGTGTGTGTGTGTGTGCGTGCGTGCGTGCGTGTGTGTGCCCTCCACAGTGCACGTGTGGAGGGCAGAGACACATTGTCCTGCCATCTCCTTTCACCACATGAGTCTCAGGGCTGTTGGGTCGTCGGGCGCTGCAGGGTTGGTGGCAGGTGTCTTTGCCCACTTAGCCATCCTCCTGGTCTAGGGAGAGTTTCTCTTGTTTGGTTTTCTGCCCATCACAGTTGGCAGAGGGCCTGGAGCACGTAAGTTTGGTGCACACTGGTGACCGCCCCGATCTCATTTCTTTACACTGTAACCCGCCTGTCTGCACCCCAGATCTCTGCTTCCCTGCTTCCCTAGGCCAAGCACCAGCTCCTCATCGGTTCTGGGTCGTCCCCCCTCCTCCCCCAGCTTGGACTTGCTTTATCATTGTGAACAGCCTGATGTCACCACAGCTGCTATTTATTCTACGCTTACTGTAGTCCACGGACTGTGTACGCACTCTTTACCACTTGCTCTAGTTCAGTCCTTATGGACACGACCCCATGTCTGTATTTCAAGCAGCGTCCACTGACAGCCACAAGCCATCGTATGCTCCCTGGGACGTTTGTGGCACACGGGCACAGGTGGGACACGTCTGCCTTGGAGCAGAGCCCTCCGAGGAGTCTGCGCCAGCACCACCCAATGCCGTTGGCATCATTTCAGCAGATTTGCGCCATCCACCTGGCCTCCCTTTCATTCCTGCGTCCCTGGCACTCGGCTCCGACAATGGAAGCGCCAGTGACGCCATCAGGGACCTCAGCAGACTCACACAATGACTGTCCTGGCCTTATCTGCTCAGGGTCACCGCTGCTCCACACTGGTGGCCACTCTCCAGGCATTGTGTCCCCGGGGCTTTGTTCTAACATGCCTCCTTTGCTCTGTGCCAGGTCTCTGAGCACCTCTGTTGTACCTTTGCTACAAAGCCCACTGGTTTCTCCCCAGCACCTAGGAGCTAGATGGCCAAGGCCTCTTTTCCCACCCCAATGACTTCCACACAGGCCATGCTCGCTGCGTCCTTCAGGATCTCATACAGACCTGTCTCAGCACCCCTTCCCTCTTGAACTTGGCCAGAGACCCTGTCATCTGTCACTTCACAATGGCCTAACTGAACATACTGTCAAACGTCTAGTTCATCAGCAGATGACCGGATAAAGAAAAGGTGGTCTGTACATATAATGAAATTCTGTATCGCCATAAAGAAGAAAAATAAAGTCATGACATTCGTAGAAAAACTGACACAAATGGAAATCATTGTGTTAGGTGAAATAAGCCAGACTTGAAAGGACAGATGCCACATGTTTTCTTTCCCATGTAGAACCTGAGTTAAAATTACATGTGTGTTTTTAAATTTTATGTTTACTTAATGACTCTGCCTGTGCACTTGAAAAAATATTACGTCTATTGTATTTGTGCACAGTGGGGTAGGTGGGGAGGTCAGAGGACAGCCCACCAGAGCCATGTCTCTCTCCTTGCCCTGTGTGGATCCCCGAGATCAAATTCAGGCTTGATGCCAGGCACCTGCACCCCGAGTCGTAGCACCAGCTCGAGTGTGTGCACCTGCTCACGCACACGGCGCGTGTCTTTATAAATATACTTGTAGGTCACAGAACCACAAGATGTGAGGGCCAGCTCTTGAAGGAGATGGGAAACAGAATGCGCAGTGTAAGAAAGTAGCAGTTTGACGGAGGAATGAGAGGGAAGCAGATGAAGAAGGGAATAAACAGGGACAAAGTACTATGACACACATGTGTGACCCATTGCTTCGCACATTAGCCTAAAGTGGTAATATAAGAAAGTCTAAAGTACGGAATAAAAATGGCTCTTTCTCCTCGCGTCTGCGCACCAGTCACAGCTCGCCTGCGTCACCCCTCCTGACTGTCTTATTTCCTCTCTGCCTTCAGTGGGCTGTCCCTCACTCAGTTCCCACACTTTATGGTCAGTCGCAACGGTCCCTGGATGTCTCTGTGCTCATCCTATGAGTAGAACTTTCAGCAGAAAGGTGGGATGGCTTTCCCTCTCTCTTGATTTGTCCAGGGCTCCCTGTCTCCGGGACAAACTCTAAAATGCTTGGCATGGAGGCCAGCATGCTCAAGTATAATCTGAGCATCCATAGTTTTCCTTGCCTCCCTCCCTGCTGTGCGCCTTCCCCTCCACCCATGCAATGCTGAGCACGATCTGAGAACTAGTCTCATCCTCCCTATGGCCTCACTGTGTGTCCCAGCCAGGCCTCAGCGTACGATTCTCCTGCCTTGGTCAGGGGAGATTTCTGGTGTGACAGGCTTCACCTCGGAATCTTCACCTCCATTCTCTCTCTGCTTGGACCAGCAGCTCCTGTGTTCCCAGTTGACCCATCCTACCAGGCTGTCTCTTGGGTGCTGCTGTTGGCTCATACATATTCAGAAGACAGTAGTAATTTCTTTTTGTTCCCACAGTACCAATGACAGTGTAGGGGTTGGCACAGATTGGCTGTAATTTAGAAAACGTTTCACAGCCTTTAAATGGAGAATGAACTCTTAGGAGCAGGGGCGTCCCTACAACCCCCAAACACAGTAAGTTTTAAGACAATAATCTCAGCTGTAGGCAGTAGAGATTCTGCCAACTGGCTTCTGGGTATTGAGGCAGATCAAAAGGGTTTGCCTCCTCTCGGATGATGAGGCAGGTGTGGAGGCACCATTAAATTAATACAATCACAACAAGTGTTGACAATATATTCAGTAGAGCTCATTGTAAGCATTCATCCTCGGCTGACTTTTCTGCAAGCTGGACTGCAGGAAGGCAGAGGAGGGATTTGACTCCCTGATTGGCAGCTGTTGGACTCTTCCTTGCCATCATGTCTCATTTGAGCAAAAAGATAAAATTCCAGCTGAAGCGATCTTACATTCCCACCAGTCATTCCTCACACTCCACAGATACCGTGAGAAAACCACACGATGGTCACGGCCAGTGAGTGCAAAGCCTCAGCCAGGACTGCTCCAACTGTAGGTGTCAGACTTCTTGTTATCTAAAGCCTCAGTGAGCTCTAGGTGACCCCACAGCCATTTCCATGCAGGCTAGAGGGGCACTTTCCCTAGCAGAGCTGGTGTGACAGCGTGTGTGAGGTGTGCTGAGGTTGGAGCAAATGCCTCTTCTCTCTCTAAGCAGATGTTTCACTCCTTTGGAGAGTTGGCAGGAGACACTCTACTGTGTGGACTTGCCTGGTCTTGTAGCGCAAGGCTCCTCTGTTGTTAAGGTCTCTTGCCTGGTCTTAGTGCAGCAGGCTAGCGGATAACACAGAGAAACAAGCAGCAGAGGCAGCAGGCCGATGCTCGCAGCGGCCACTAAGCAGTCAGCAGGCCGAACTGCAAAAGCAGCAGGAGAACCGGCGGCTTGACAGCTGAAGAGAATGCTGAACATTTCAAGACAGCCTCCGTTGGTAAGAACAGGGGGGATGATGAAGTTATATGTGGTGGACATCTATAAAGAGCCAAGAAAGAGAAATTGCAGGCTATGGTCACAGAGAGCTAGCAGACATTTGGGGCCGAGGGTCTCAGACGCCTGGGTCTCAGGACATGCAACACTGGGGACTCCTGATACCTAGGCCCTGACTCCTATGCTTGCACCAAAGCTGTGGTACTAGCCAGCTAAGGGTCTCGGGCCTGAGGCTTTCCAGTGCCACTGGAAGGTGCCACTGGCTGCTGCTCTTGGCTGCCTGCTGCCACCACTGCTGTCGAACACGGGGAATGCTAAAGCTGCTGAAGAACAGCTGGGGGGGGGGGCAGCTTGCTGATTTGTGATTCTCATCTGAATAGAGGAGGGCCAAAAACCTGATTCAGCACCTCTCACTCCGAAACCCGGTCTCCTCTTCCTTGACCAACCTTGACAGGTCCCAACCAGCCAGCTGGTGACGAAGCTGCTTCCCTTTCCCTGCTTTTTGAGGAGGGATTCCAGAGCTGCGGGGAATTCGACAGTTGCCACTCAAGAGACAGAAGGCTAGCATGACTTTCCAAAAGGCGAAAGTGTCTTTTGTCAACTGAGTATTAAAAACCTTTGGATTCAGGTAAGACTTTGAGGACTATGAACTGGACCGTGAGCAGCTCTGGTTCACAGGCGCATTTCTTTCATCACCTTCAAAGGCCTCCTGATCCTGGACTCTCTGGGGGAGCAGGATCCTGGTCCCCCTGTCCATGGAACTGCCCTGGGTGTAACTGGAGTGAGTTCCGTCCAGGTGAGACAGACTACAGAAGCTGCAGTATGTGACTCTGTCTAGGCCGGACTGCTAGAGGTGACATATTTGTCCAAGACATTCCTGTCACCTAGGTAGTCACACACTCACCCCCAAAGAGGAGCCAGCTGGATGGATTGCACTGCCTGCAAGCTCACGTGGAAACCAGCTGATGCCAGATTGATTCCCTCATTAACTGCATCCTAGAGGGTTTATGTCTGTGGCTGTTTGCAGCACTAATTTGGGGATAGCAAAACAGATGCTGAGGGCAGAGAAGCGACGTCAGAGCTCTCAGCCCTAAGCGGAATATACTACATGTGCTCTCTCCGCCAAAGCCTCGGGGTCATTGCAGAAGAGAGGGCAGAAAGAGTAGGAGCCAGAGGCAGTGTGCGGTGACAGGGACATGGTGTCTTCAGGACACAGCAATGCAGCTGCATGACAGTGTGCATGCGCAAGACCCGAGCAAGCCCAACCAGGACCAAATCCCAGCATGGGGGGAGGAGGCGGGCACAATTCCACACTTAACTGAGGAGCTGTTGGCAACTGTGGGCCGCTGAGAGAGGGAGGGTCAGCTTTCTCTAAGCACGTGGCCGCTGATTGGCTGACCATGCTGAGGAAGAACGCACACCCAAGAATATTTGAGCAACATAAATTGGCCTTGATGGTGAAAGGGGGCACAAAGCTGTGAGAAGGGAAAGGGGTTGGATCTGGGGAGAGTTAGAGAAGGAAAAGTGACTATGATCCAAACACGTTGTGTGAAATTCTCAAGAGAAGCACAAGCACAGACCCCCAGATCTCCACGCAGCACACTGGTACTCAAGGGCACAAGGCCACAGGACTGCTGGAGTCTGGCTCGAAGGTCAGCCAGGCCAGGGAGAACCAGGCTCGGAGCACAGGTGTAGCGGACAGTTTCGGATGAATTCAGAGCTGAACGTGACTGATAACCAGCCGTGGTCCTGCCTGCAAAACTCCAGCCCACCTCCGTTCCCCTAGGGGCACCTGGTCCAACCACTCCTGTAGCCCCTCCCTGACCCCACAGGCAAAGCAGCAAACAGGGTCTGTGTTGCAGCCCGGGAGGAGTGAAGCCCTTGCTCCAAGTGCAGCTTCAGGAGCCACGAGGGAGGGACAAGCAGCTGCGCACGTTGTGATGGTCTGGCCGGGAAGGCTCCAGGAGAGGGACAGGTCACAGAAAGTTGTGTCTGGCTCTTGGGGAACTGTGTTGCAAAATGTCTGTTCTCTGTTTGGGTGCCTCTTTTACTGTCTGAGGTTACATCTCACTGCAAGAGTAACACCCGGATATATTCTTGGTACAGCATAGTGAGAAGGCTGTGTGCCCTCCCGCTCTGCGGAAACAGCCGGCGAGCACCCTTCCGGCCTGGCCCACCGCTCGCCAACAGTCTCACAGCAAAGGGACCTGTGTGCACAGTCTGCCTGTGCTCAAACTGTTCCTGCATTGTGTGCGCGTCTGGGAAACAGAATGTGTGTGTTTGTTTGAGACAGGGTCTCTCTGTGTAGCCCTGCCTGTCCTAGACTCGATTTGTAGACCAGGCTGGCCTTGAACTCACAGAGATCTGCCTGCTTCTGCCTCCCGAGTGCTGGGATTAAAGGTGCCTGGGTGACAAGTATGTCTGAGAGAGCTTTGTGTGTCAGCTCACAGTGGGCAAACTTTTGCTCAGCGTCTTCACCTGCTTGTCCCTCAGTCTCCCTGAGCCCAGAGGGAAGCGCTGGTTGCCACCGTCTCACACCCCCTAACCACTGTAGCACCTCCCTCCTAAACCACCGAGGCACTGACCCCCCCAACCACTCCTGTGGAGCTTCCTCTCTGAGCCACCTGACAAGATTTTAGTTCTTTCTCCTTCTCTCCTTCTTTCTCTTCATGTGCAGGCCCTCTTCATCTCAAATATATCAATTACGTTAACTACACGACTTCCATGTTAGTCCAATTTGCCCAACCCCCACACCCCTACCCACTGCCACCCCTGACAGCATCAATAGGGGCCTCACCGCCTCTGCTCTCGCCTCTTCCGAAATCAGGCTGAAATGCATTCTGACTCAGGGAAAATTCCACATTCTCGCCATGGGTGAAGCTTCCATGGACACTCCCTCCTGCCTCCTGCCCTCTGTACTGTCCCTGGCTTTAATCGGTGGTGTTACCATTACTGTACAACTTATGCCTTTATACCTTAGACACAAACACTCATGTGAGTGTGCATGTGTGTGTGCTGGCTAATACTCTCAGCTTGAGTGGATTTGGAATCACCCAGGAGACACACGTCTGAGTGCATCTGTGAGAATATTTCAGAGACATTTAATTGAAGAAGGAGACCCCACTCTGCATGTGGGCGGCCATCTATGGTGGGCTGGGATCCCCGACAAAAGCATAAAAGGGGGAAAGGTGAAATCGAGCTGAACATGAGTGCTCTTCACGCTTGCTTCTGACTGAAGGTGCAGTGTGACTGAACAGCTCACTCTCCCCACCATGATGTCCCACCACAGTGGACGGTCCCTCCAAACCATGAGCCAAAATAAGCTATTCCTTTCATCTATTGCCTTTGTTAGAGATCTGATCCAGCAGGTGCACAGGGGTGATCTGATAGACACACATGTACACACACACACACATACATGTGTTTCCTATGCATGACAACTCTGTATATTTCACACGGCCAGTTGGACCTGACTTTACAGGACTTTGGACTCCCAAGGTTGGACATTGTCTAGCCTCCTGTCACCCCTTGGCCTGACACCTTTCTGTGTAGCGCCTGCGGCCTGCCTGCGATGTGCTCTTCCCAGTAGCCCTGAGAGATCCGCACTGGGATCTTCACCAGCTGCACGGGGCCTTTTGGGACTCGCTCTAAGTGGACCTCATTTTGGCCTCTCTGGCCTTTTGCTTGGCCCTCCCCAGAGCCTTCTCTCTGACATCATATGAACTCATGTTCACGTTTCTCTAAGTTCTTAGATTTTTTTAAATAGTCCGGCAAGCATAGGTAAACAAATATATAAACACTTCCCAGAGAAAAAGCAGGAGAGTGGTATAGAAGCTGTGCATGCCCTGGTGGTAAACTTAAATCTTTTTGCATTCAGGGTTCTCTGCAACAAGTGGCCAGGTCAGCTTGGCCAATCACAGAGGCTGGTCAGGTGTATTAATAACATTCTAGGAATAAGTGCATTATTCCAAACCACTCCAAGGGAGCAGGAACTGTGAACCGACTGCAGAGCAGCTTATCAAAATGTCCTAAAGGCTCTCCATCGCACTGGGACAGGGATGCAGCAAGTCCCTCTCAGGGTTCTTGTTTAGGAGGAAAGACTTTTGGCATCATCTCTATAAACAATTAGTCACTTCAAAGCATCTCAGCTTTGATCTTCAGGGGGAGAAAGGCACCATGTTGAATTGAACCCAAAGACAGCATCTCTGTAGGATGGCAGAGACTGTAATAATAGGATTTTTGACAGACGGGCCAATTCGGGAGGAAGACAAGGCTTCTCACGGTAGTTACAGGAAGAACTTGCTCAGCGCCATATTTGGGCAAAGGTGGATTATTTGGCTGAACTGGGTGATTCACAGTTTCAGTCAGCCTTCATCCTTCATCAAGGGCTTCCCACTCTGTGTTCGTGAACTCTCTGCCTCAGGCTTCTCTCTGGCCATAGGTGTTTGTGTAGCCCTTCCACAGAAACACCAATGTTCCCAGAAATATTACCACAAAGACTGCACACATGCACACACGTATACATATACCACACATGGACATGCACATAACAAGTAAACAGTAAATTTGTAGCACACACGAACACACTGGCACACATACCACACGTGGACACACACATAACAAATAAAATATGAGCTCAGCACATGTCTCAACTTGTGCAAACATATGTTCCTGAGCTAGGGTCCCTAGCCCCTGTGTAAAAAGCCAGGGGCCGCAGCCAGTGTCTGCGATCCTGGAGCTGGGAAGGTAGAGGCAGGCAGAGCTGCAGAGCCCACTTGCTCACCTGAGTTGTGAGCTCTGGGCTCATTTGAAAGATCCTGCCTAAAACCAGAAAATGGAGAGTAATCCAGGAAGACACATGATTTTTTTACAGGCTGCGTTCCTGGCCCACGGCTGCAGGTGGGGCGTGCAGGGGTCCCCATCAGGACTGCACTGTAGAAGTCATAGTGGGAGCACCACTCAGTCACACCTCCCCTCCCCCTCATGCCTCATGTCACCCTGACCCAGCTTCACCTCCCAGCTAAACTTCCTACTATCCCTTTCCGGAAGGACCTACACAGGTCACACTCACATGTGTGCTAGTGTTTGTAACCTCTTTGTCTATTACTGTGACACGTAGCCATGACTGACTCAATACAAAGAAAAGCATTCAATTGGGCATTTGCTTACAGTCTCTAAGGGTTAATCCATTATCACCGTGGCAGGGACCGTGGAGACAGGTGGGAAGGCGTGGTGTGGAGGAGCAACTGAGAGCGAACTCCTGATCTGCAGGCAGAGAGAGAGAAACACAGAGAGACAGAGAGAGGCAGAGACAGAGGGAGAGAGGAAGGGAGAGAGAGACTGGGCCTGGCTTGGGCTTTTGAAAACTCAATGCACACCCCTAGCTTCACTTCCTCCCAAAAGGCCACACTTCCTAACCCTTCTAATCCTTTCAAAGAGGTCCACCCCCTGGAGACTAAGCATTCAAATAAAAGCGCCTGTGGGGGCTGTTCTCATTATAATGCCACAGTTCTATAACCTTTTGGGGAAATTAGCACCTGGTTGTAGGAAGGCTATCCTCAGTTTCCTTCCATAGACAAGCAGGCTAGTAAAACTAGTGGAGCGCATGTTTAAATCATGTCCGCCCTGGAGCAGTTCTGATATGGTGAGCGCACACCCCCGAGGAGAGAGGAGCTCGCTCTGACCAGAGCACCATGCGCCTTCTCAAGGACGACCTCCTCATCTTCATTTTTCTACTTAGACTTTTAAAAAAATTATTTATTCTTCTTTATGTCTGAGTTTGTTTTGCCCGAATATGAAGGTTCATCACACCACATGTGCTCATGGCGCTCATGAGGCCAGAAGAGGGTGCCAGGTCGCCTGGGACTGTCACAGGCGGGTGCTGGGAATTGAACCCAGGTTCTCTACAAGAGCAGCTGGTGCTCTCAGCCTCTGAACTGTCTCTTCAGCTCTTGAAGCCTGTGGTGCTAGTTAAGGCAGCTAGGAAGGTCTGAGGACTCTTCCTGTTGCCTCTCAGCCCTTTTCAATGAATGAGTCAGCAGAAGGTACTGAGCAGGACGGATCTGAAGTGTTAACTGGCATGGTGCACACCCAGCGTCTGAGATACAGTCCATCTGCCTTTCACATGAGCCGCTAAATATGCACCGTATCCTTCACAGCTCTGAAGTTCTGCCGGTCCAATTGAAAGGTGATATTTTACAGCAAGCATGAATACCCATGACTTTGGAGTCTCTATTCTAACCTGCCTTTCCTTCGTGTACAAATCTGCAGTGAGCTTGGCTTCCCATTGGCCAGTGATGGTCAGATGAAGTCTTCTTGTAGGAATACCTTGTTTGTGACCTTGTCTTCTTGCCCACCAGGCTGCATGTTCTGAGAGAGCAGGGATCGAATATTTTATTGTCCTTCGTGTTCTTAGACACAGGGTCAGAGCTTGAGGCTTAATAGGAACTCGGGGAATATGGGTTGGGTTTGATGACATAGCTCAAAGTCATCAGCCACATGCAGAGGGGACCATTGTCCTCGAAAGAAAGGGCACCTGGAAAGGACAGGAGGGCTCTGTCTGGGTCTGAAGAACCAAAGTCCAATATGCGGGTGATGGCAGAGATGTGCAGTGATGTATCTCTGTGATGTCGTGGGCAGCGAGAAGCCATGGAGAGCTGGAGGGCGTCTTCTTAGCGCACGATGGCGTCGTCGGCTCTCATAGCAGACCTTAATGCTAGGAGCCGGCTTGTTCTAGTGCTATTGGGAGGAGCCACGGCCTGTTGCTCAGCACCCTCCGCCCCTCCCCAGCCTGGCTCAACACTAGGCGTGCTAGGAAGGCAGCAGGTGGCTGGACACAGAGCTGATGAGGGCTCCCCACCACCTCTTGGGGGAGGCAGGGTGGAGCTGGCCTGAGGGGTAAATTGGGAGCTGGGTAGGGCTGCTCTTCACGTGGGTCTAGGAGAAGCTGGGCGTGATTGATGTGGAGGAATGGGGCGGACGGGGGGGGGGGCAGACGCCCAGGTGTGCTGGTGCTTTCATGTTACATCAAACGCTACCAGGGTTCCGGGGCCCTGGGCTTGGGGGAGGGGAACTGGGGGGCAGGCAGCTGCTGCTCCGAAGTGGTGGGGGAGGGCACGTAGACAGAGAGACAGCTGGCTGTAAACTGTCGGCTGCGATTTCCTGGGGCAGACAGGTAGGAGGGTCCCTAGATGAAAGCTACAGGGTAGAGATGGAGCCGGTGGCCCCCTCACCCATCAGTTACTCTCGCAGGTGGCAGGCGGCGACAGCCTGTCCCGGAAGCGTTCTCGTGGGCCAGCAGAAGGAGCCTCACCTGGCAAGCCTGCAGACCCTGAGGCCCACCCAAGTTCTGCTGAAGCACAGTTCATCTTAACCGCGGAGCTCAGGGCCTCTCTGCCACATGAAAGGCAGGAGGCCTGATGTATAGGAGCTCCGACCCCCTGGGTAGGGCTGTCCTCGGGCATGCTGGGAGGAAGGCCCTGGCAGGCCCTACCCCCGCTGAGAGGGTGCTGGGCGGGTGGGGGGCTGGGTGGGTCATACCTCCCACAGGAGTTGCTCTGGGAAAGCCAACCTTGGGCTATTCTTTTCAGTGTTCTCACCTCTGCCCCCTTCAGGGCCCAGCGTAGCAGCCGGTTCATTGTTGCCAGGGAGACTTGGGGAGTCCCTGTCCTTGGAGTCATGGGAAATGAAGCAGTAAGGGGTCACAGTCCCTCCCCTGGCCCCCTCTCCTCACCCGTAATTGAATCTCTCCGGTTCCTTGGAGGGACAGTCCCTCTTCTTTCTGAAGGGACCCTTCCAGGAATGTCCCCTCCTCAGGAATGCAGAGCAACAGCTGCCTAGAAGTGTGGCAACCAGAAAGCAGGTGCTGACAGCAGCCCTCCAACATGAAGTCTGTGTGTCCCTGGGCAAGGGTCCTGTCCCCATCCCCTGGACACAGAGGCTGACCGCCAGCTGCTGCCCCAGAAGCCCTAAGCCTCTCCCAGCCCCCTCTTTTCATGAATGCGATCAACATGTTATTTCTGGAGTGCCACCCCCTTGGGTGTGTGCTTACGCCTGTGTATCTGTGTGTTTGCATGTGTGCCTGCCCATGTGTATATGCACATACATGTGTGTTTGTGTGGGGGAGGGGTGGGGCGCGACAGAGAACACTGAGTATCCTCCTCAATCGCTTCTGCTTTCCTTGCTGAGGTGTGGTGTCTTGCTGAACCACATAGTCTAGCCACCCAGCTTGTCCCCAAGGATGCCCTGCTTCTGCCTGCTCAGTTTCAAGATTACAGAGGGCTGCCACGTCACTAGGCATTCACATGAGCTCTGGGATCTGAACTCCAGTCTTGAGGCCTTTGCAGCAAGCCTCTAACCCACTGAGCCGTGACTCCAGGCCCCAAAGCATCTTCTCCACATTGGAAACTAAGGAGAGAGAGCAGGAGTGAGGAAATGCTTTTCTTCTCGCTCTGCCCAACTGCAGGTCCAACCTCAGGAAAAGCACAGGTTCTGGTCGGGGGAAATACCCATGGGAGGCCCTGGAGGCCCCATCTCTCCCCAGGGCTCACCCTTGGCTTCACGCTCAACTTGAGTCCATAAAGCCCGTTGTCCTCCCAGTGACAAATGCTAATTTTCCCAGCATGCCTCCCTTGGGTCTGGTTGCTTCTGAATCATTCGCCTTAATACTCCATTCCAAGTCTGGGTCTCACCAAACAGCCATTCCACAGGTCAGGGAAGTATACGGGGGCTGAGATTTTCTTTTGACGGTGGCCATGCGCCAAAAGCCGGAGGTCATAGTGCAGCCTCCGGGTGACCCCCTCTCTCCCCGGGGAAGCCTGTTCACAGAGACTTCCCTGCTCTGGAAAGTTCTACCCCTCCGGGAAGCGCTCCAGTAAGCCTCCTGATGATGATGGTCAGAAAATGCTCTCTGTGTCTTTTAGAGATTTCAGGCTACAGCTGCTATTTTGCCTTTAAAGAAGCTATTTTGTTGACAGAGGACATAATGACACAAAGCACACACGTCAGTGATACATCATTTGATGACGTCTCTCAACCTAATGGACCAGCACCAAGAGTCAGAGAATCCTGAGTCTTGGGCAGGAGGCTTCGTGCTAGATGACACCCACCACAGAGACCCTGAGCAGAGCTGGTATCCTTGGAATGCAAGAATCCTCCAAGCTGCACCGGGCTGAGGCTGGGACCCCGCCCAAGCTGCGTCCTTCCTACCGCTTGGCAGGACCCACTCAGGGAGGCAAGATCAGAAGCCCGCTCCTGGTTCCCATGCTTTACTCTTTGAAGTCTTGTTTCTGAGTTCCCAGGTGGCCCCAGAGCTCCTGCCACCTCTAATCTGACGGTCTGTTCTCCCCTCAGCCCTGGCTTTGAGTGTTCTAGATGGAAAATGTCCTCCTTTGATAAACTCCCACATTAAAAGCAGCTCAGGAGTGGAAGCTTGGGGGTGGGGCCATGACAAATATTCAACTGAGCGTCACTGGGATGGAAATGCAGTCGGAAGGGCAGAATAGCAGAGCGTTTACCTAACATACAAACCAAGCATAGCAGCACACCTGTAACCCTGCTAACGCAGAGGTGGGCAGGAAGGTCAAGGGCTCATCTTCTGCTACAAAGAGTTTGAATCTAGCCTGAGATCGCTAGAAGCCCATGTCACCAAATAGAAGAGGATGAAAGAGAGACAGACAGACAGACATAGACAGAGGAAGACAGAAACAGAGACAGACAGACAGACATGGACAGAGAAAGACAGAAACACACACACACAGTTCTTTATGGAAGGAAGGGTTTAGGAGCCTTTCCTGGGTGAATAGGTGTGTCTCCTGGTAAACTCACATAAGGCCGTGCCATCAGAGAAGCGGCTGAAAGCCTGGGGTTGACGCCTTGCTGAGTCCTTCCTGTTCTCCCCCAGAGAACAGGAACACAGGTCCTGTGTGGGCGGGACAGAGCTCTCTGGCCTATTATCCAGTCCCCTTTTTCTTTAAAAAATGTTTTTATTACTTTATTTGGGGGACGGGCCTCTGCCTGGTACAGGAGCCAGCTTTCTGCTTCCACTGAGCGGGGCCTGGGGTTGAACTCCCATTGCCAGGCTTGGCAGCAAGCCCCTTTAAGCACAGAGCCATCTCACAGGTCCTTCCCACCCTTCTCATATGTCTTTCATTAGTATTGGAATTGCTGCACCCAAACAGTCAGGATGTTTTAAAAACATTTAATGAAGAATAAAGTCTGACCCGAAAGGAAGTTTTCCTTCCTGAGCTGTAACTGCAGAGTCTCCCCGCACTGCAGGTAGGTCAAGAGGCAGCCTCCATCCAAACACAAACACAGGGCTGTCACCGCCAAAGCCACTGGCTTCCATTCCGGAGAGGAAGTGGGTGGAAATTTCCAGGGATTCCCTTGGTGAATCCTGTGGAGGCGTTGCCTGGAGGAGACTGACCCCAAATATAGCAGGTGCAGCTGGCCTCAGGCTGGAAAGCCTTCCACACCCGTTCCTCTCCCCAGGCCAAGAGTGGCTCTGTGTGACACGGTCCTCCCATCTCCACTTTCTGGATAGTCAGGCTGACATATTCCTCCCTCCTCCCTGGTTAAAGCTGCTGCATGTCCTTACCATCCGCCTCCTCTGATAGTCACCAAGGACACTGGGCTCTTTTTCCACCAGAGTAATCCATGCTAAGTCCACTAAATATCCAAGCAGAGAGCTGCTGTCACGAGAGCCTGCTGCCTCATTGGGGCCTCTGAGGATGACTGTCACCAGAGTCCTCTGCTGTCTGGGGTTGTCCCTCCTTCCACTTCTGGAACACCCTTAGTAAATGAGGAGGCAGCAGCCCACCGTCCATTGCCCATCATACAGTGAACACTGACATGTGCCTTGGAGTTCAGAAGTGGGGCTGGCGCCAAGCATCCAGGGCTCCACATGGAAGTCCTGCTTAGAAGGCTTTTCTGGAAAATAGAGTAGATCAGGTTTGAAAGGGGTATTAGAAATACACAACATTGTAAGTATATGTCACACATGTATGTGCACACACACACACACAGAGGTAGAGGGGTAGAGACAAAGACTGGGAAGGACACACCGACAGAGAGGTGTAGAAGAACATGAGACAGAAAGGCAGAGGGAGCTAAGAAGCTGAAGCTAGCCACAGAAGTGCCAGACATCGCCGGCACACACAGGACACCCCTCATTAGTAACAGCTGCTTTGGATGGGCTTAGAAACGCCACAGGACGCAGGCTCTCTCTCTGCTTCTTACACACACATGGGCCTGGCTGACAACTGACGGTTGCTTGGGATTATTTGCTATACAAAATGACCCATGACATTTGGACCGGGCATTTGTGAGTTTATCCTTGTGTGAGGCTTGGCCAGAACTCCATTCTGTTTTTCCCTTTTCATACAATGTTGGGTAAATCACAGGAGATACTCAGGGTCTTAGGAGTTGAGCTGTGGGGTGGGGAATTTCCCCCAAATGCCTGCTAACATAAATGCTCTGAGCGTATTTTGTCCCGATCGAGCTGTGCTGTTTGGTGGCATTCAATTAAGTAGTCAATTATTTTTCAACTTAAGGGGAAATAGCCCAGCAGGTAGAGCTTTCGGCTCCTGCAGACTCTTGAGTTCCACTCCCGGCACCCTCACCTGGCAGCTCACAACACCGGTAAATCCAGGGGATCTGATGCTCTCTTCTGGTCGATTTGGGCACTGCACACATACACGGTATATACTGCGGTTCTCAACCCTTCTCCTCTGCGACCTTTAACACAGGTCCTCATGTTGTATGGCCACTAAGCATAAAATTCTTTTTGTTGCTACTTCAAGGCTGTAGTTTTGCTACTGTTATGAATTGGCATATAAATATCTGTTTTCTGATGGCTGTCGGCAATTCCCGTGAAAGGATCATTTGAGAACCACCCACATCTACAGACACCAGCATACGCATAAAATTAAAATAAATAATTACAAAGAAAACTTCAACTTACAGTATTTTCAAAGTATGAAAGATGGTTGTTCAGAAACGTAGCCCACTGTAAGTCAAAGAGTATCTCTACTATTAATAAATGATCGAAATTAAAAGCAGCATTTTAAAGCCAGGCAGTGGGGGTGCACACTTTAATCCTAGCACAGAGGAGAGGTAGGTGGATCACTGTGAGTCTGAGGCAAGCCTGGTCTACAGAGAGAGTTCTAGGATAGCCAGATCTACACAGAGAAACCTTGGCTTGAAAAACAAAAACAGGGGCTGGGGAGATGCTCAGCGGTTAAGAGCATGGCTGCTCTTCCAGAGGACCAGAGTTCAGACCCCAGCGTCCACGTGGCAGCTCATAACTGTCTGCAACACCAGTTCCAAGGGCTCTGACACCCTCGAACAGACGTGCATGAAGGCAAAACACAAATGAAAATAAAATAAAACAATTAAAAACAAAAAAGCAGCATACCAAATACCAAAATGTGAAATATTTTAGTTAAAATTATATAAAATATGTCCAGAATATTGCTAAAGACTACGTGGCACTGATGAATCAAGGGCTCCTAAATAAATAGATACGTCACATTCATGAACGGAGAAGATAGGTTTAATTTACACAGCCACTCTCTCCAAATTGGTCTATGCATTCAGTGCAAAATCCCAGCTGACAAAATGATCTCAAAACATATTTTTAATTGTAAAAGACGAGAAAATCCAAAATGATTTTGCAAAAGGGCAAAACCCATCAACTTATCCCCAGATTTCAATTCTGGTCTAGCTCCGTTCTATTGCCAGGATAAAACACTTGGACAAATGAAGCGCGTGTCAGGAAAGGGCTTATTTCTGCTTACAGCCCACACGTCATCACTGAAGGAAGTCATGGCGTCAATGCAGAACCTCAGACAGGAACGCGAAGCACAGCCCGTGAAGGCGCACTGATTACCGCCTCCTTTGCAGAATCCAGCTTCCTTATGGAGTCCAGGAGCACTACCAAGGGCCGGCACCTGGAGTGTGTAGGCCTCATGCCTGAATTGCCCATCAAAAACACCCTCCCTCCCGCCCCATACTCACAGGCCAGTCTGTGCTGGCTGATCCCTCAGCTGAGACGCCCTTCTCAGGTGACTTCATTATGAATCAAGTGACGGCTAAAGCCAACTAGGACAAATAGTGATCACGAAACCTCGGGTGTGTTTGTAGATAAATAGGCACTGGAGTTGGTGGACCAGAACAGAAGTCCAGAAATCTATCCAAACGTGTGATTTTTCAACAGAGTTGGCAGGCTTCTCAGCAGAGGATGCTGGAACCATGGGGCATTCATGAGCAAACCATTAAAACCTATGATCCATCCCCCGAGCCATAACTGAAGGAAATCCAAAACAGATCACTGGTCTTAACTATAAAGCCTAAAACCGTGAGAGTTCCAGGAAAAAGCACAGGATCACGGGTGTGTGAGAATCTATCCCGGACATTTGGAAGGGGAGGGGGACATGTGGCTTACACAAATGCTTCTCAAATTCAACCTCCCCCTCACCCCAAGAAACACAGCACAGGTCTGGCGAGGCCAGAGAGCTTGCCCAGCTCTCATGGAGGACCCGCCTTCTCCGGGGACACCTGCATACACGTGCACATTCCTACACACAAACATACGTGTATACACATAATTAGACGATTAAAGCGTGTCAGAAACTGGTGTCACCTGAGAGGAGGGACCAGCTGAGACATCGCCTCCGTTATATTCCCGTGGCATGTCTGTGAGACATTTTCCTGATTGTCAGGTGACGTAAAGGGCCCCGTCCACTGAGAGCAGTGCCATCCGTGGGCAGGTGGGCATGGGTGCATAACACTGAGCGAGCCAGTAAGAAGAGCCCTGCTTCTGGTCCCACCCCCACGTGCTTGCCTTGAGTTACTGCCTTGGCTTCCCTTTGTGCCGGATTACAGCTGTGGGCTAAAATAAACCTTCTCCTTCCAAGTTCCTTCCAGTCACAGTGTTTATCATAACAATAGAAAGCTAGACCATGGGGCAAAAGAGAGCCAGGGGCATTATGGGTACTGCGTGGAGACAAACCAAAGGAAGTGTGTTCTCCTTGAAACAGGCGATCCCCCATCTGGAAGGCGTCTGTGGCCACCACACAAGTGCACACACGAAGGCAGCAGGAAGGTTGCCAACAACCACTCCGGCACGTTTGCTGTGGCTATTGGTGAGACAGAGCACAGGTGCCCTGCTCATGGCCTCTTACTGTGTGTTTGCCAGTCAGAGGTTTCTCTAGCCTTAAATAAGATGTGACTTTGATGTTGCCCTCTCAGTCCTGTCCCTTGCTGGGATCAAAGTTCCGGGCCCAGAATGGCAAGAGGCTTTATGACACAGCCATGGTCACACTCCTTTCCTGTGACACTTGGTGCTCATTGTCAGCCTGGTGGTTTTGGAATCACCTGGGAGACACATCTCTTGGCCCAATGTGATGGTGTTTCCAGTGAGGTTTAACTCACGGAGCAGACTACCTTCACAGCAGATGGCTCCTTTGGGCACCCAGCCCAGTGACATGGAGGTCTGAAGAAATCGGCATCACTGTCTGACGAAGGTTTCATTTGCTGTGATGAAACCTCATGACCAAAAGCTAGTTGGGGAGGAAAGAGTTTATTTGGCCTACTCTTCCACATCACTGTTCATCACAGAAGGAAATCGGGACAAGAACTCAAACTTGGGACTTGGAGGCAGGGACTTGGAGGCAGGAGCTGATGCATAGGCCATGGAGGGTGTTGCTCACTGGCTCATTCCCCATGGCTTGCTCAGCTGCTTTCTTAGAGAACCCAGGACCGCCTGCCTGGTGATGGCTCCGCCCACAGTGGGCTGGGCCCTTCCCCACCGATCACTGGATCTTATGGAGGCATTTTCTGTTAAGGCTCCCTCCTCTCAGATTACTCTAGCTTGTGTCAGGGCTGACAGAAAACTCCCCAGCACAGTGACCTGCAGACCGTTGCTTCTTCAGCAACTGTCTGTTACTACTACTGCCAAAGCTGCCAACAGCATCCTTCCCTGACATCAGCCACCGGCATCCTCAGTCTTCCAAGGTGGACGGGAGACCCTGGGAAGTTTTCAAGCCTTCAGGGCCAGGTCGGGACCACCGAGGCATCCAGATTTGTGGACTGCGCAGCTGAGTGTTCTCAGCCGTCACACTGCAGATGGCCGTGGTTGACTACCCCCTACCATCTAGTAAACTCCCCTTAAATATGTATTATTATTAAATATGTTAAGTATAACATATATATGTATTTAATCTTCTCCAAGCAGTATTTTCTTCCCTGCTTTACTCTTTACTCCTGGGATTGTATCTTAGATGAGGCAATTTTGTTTCAATCCAGGTTTTGTGGGATTGCTTCTGTGAAAGACAAAGCAAGAAAATTGATTCTCTCTTGCAGATGGTGCTGATTCAAAGGACCCGATGAGAACCACCGTGTTAGAGTTTCTTCTTCTGTGACCATGAACCGTAGGGCCTTGGCAAGTTTGATGTTAGTTGCTGTGATAAACATCCAGGAAAAAGTAAGCCAGAGGCAATTATTTCAGCATATAACTCGAGGTTCCATAATCCTGACGCTGTCAAGGCAGGGGCTTCAAGGAGCTGATCGTATCTGTAGTTAAGAACACAGAATGAATGTACACATGCTCACTTGCTTGTTAGTGCGCTCTCAGTTTCCCTACGTTTGTACAGTTCAAGGCCCTCTGCCTAGGGAATGGAGCTGCCTGCAGTGGGCTGGGTCTTCCCACGTCAATTAACTTAAGACAGTCTCCTGTAGACACACTCACAGGCCAACTGAGTGTAGACAATCCCTCATTAGGACTGTCTTCCCAGGTGATCATGCATTGTCTCAAGATGGCAATTAAAGCTAACAACTGCAGGGCATAAATAAGGAAAACACAGCTGTTCAGGTCCGTATGTTCTACTGAGATGTCAGTCATTGCTGTCCTTGGAGTACCTACTTTGTTCACACTGCTAGTCAGTGTTTCTCGCAGTCCCTGCCCTGGATTAAGCAGGACGGGTGGATTCCTGGCGGTGCTCCACTAGGCACCACTGGTCCTTGCTCCGAGACTGAACTTTCACACTGGAATCCGCAGCTCATGAGCAATGGCCTCAGAAGTTGGATATTAATAATTTGTGCCCCATCTACGACCACAAAAGGAGCCTGAGAAATTGCTGCTTAGCTTGTGAATTTTAGAACATGGCGGGTCAATTTATCTTCTAGAATTACTTGGTCAAAGCAGCTGCTGTTTGTAACGTGGAAGATAAGATGTTTTATAACCAATCTCGGGCTTGGCTCTGAAGACACACCGCAAGCCTGTGACATATTTGGGTCTATTTATTTCAGATCTTATTCTTCCCATGCACTGCAGGGTTGGTCTAATGTGGGCTGGAATTAGGAGCGTCAGTGTTGTGGGGATAGATACTGGCTCAGGACACTCCAAGACCAAGTGCTCAGCACAGAGGAGATTCATTTGACCCCGAGCGACAAAGGACAGGGACTAAGGGACGAAGACAGGAGATAAGAGGATCAGAGAGAAGGGAACATGGGCGGAGGAAGGGGTGGTTGTCCTGGACTGCCTCTGGAGATAGAGGAGACAGATGTGGCTTGCAGGCAGATGGCAATTTATAAGGGGAAAGAGGAGCCCCGTTAGGATGAGGTGTTTCATTTCAGTTGTGCATGTTAATTAGGTGAGCCAAAGAGGCTTCTCATTGCTGGCCTTCAATACCTGGTAGCTGGACCTTGGAGATCAGTCTCAGGAGGAGGAAGTGGCCAGATAGGGGAATAGACCTTGGAGATCAGCCTCAGGAGGAGGAAGGGGCCAGATAGGGGAATAGACCTTGGTGGTCAGCCTCAGGAGTGTAATATGACTGTTTTTAGCAAGGAAGAGAAAATGGGGAAAAGAGAAGAGAAGAGCCACATTTGCCATGCTCCGGCCTGCTGAAGTCCCTTCAGGTATGGTCACAGACAGTACAGTGAACATCACTGTGCCGCCGCCGTGTCCTTCCCATTTAGGGGAGAGGCCTGGCAGAGGTTGTCTACAGAGGTGGACTTGTCCAGGGGAATGTCCCCAGGCCACCTTCGAGCTGGCCCCACAGTGCACTGAGAGAGCTTCCTGGTGACATGCCGTTAGCTGCACAGCTGACACTGGAGGCTGAGGGTTGGCAGCAGCTGTCACGAGGCGCGTGGGTGGCAGGCTCTTGTCACAGATGCTCAGTTTACTCAGGAGCTGCAGAAATGACTTGTCCTGAAGGGAAACTGTGGTTAAAGGGGATCATTTCTGTGGTGTATTGGCCTATGTTACCCAGGGTCCGACACCTGATAGTGTTCTCAGTGCTTGGAATAATATCTGCAACATGTCAAGACAAGAGCCTTGAAAGAGGTTTGGTCACAGAGTCACACAAGTTTTCACAGAATGAGTCCCTGTAGAAACCTACATTGACACAAATCACTGCGACTGTGTTCATTGTCACAGTTTTGTCCTCACGCTCATCCACATGTTGAAAAAATCTAGAAAGCAACCATGTCGACAGGTGTCTCTGGTTGACAGGTGGGGCCTCTGTTGACAGGTGGGGCCTCTGTTGACAGGGGGCCTGTGAGAGGCGCTTACTTCTCCTGGGCTCTCCTGTGGACCTGTGCATGTCGATGCTATGCCGTTGTGCGGCAGCAGAGACGTCAGCTCTGCTCTCAGTCTCCCCTTCTCTCTCGCCCGTCCTACATCGGTGGGTGATTATGAAGCAGGATGGCTTTCCTAGTGTCATTTCTGCTTCTGTGACAGAATATCCAAACAGAAAACAGCTTGAGGGAGAGAGAAAGCTTATTTGAGCTCACAATTTCTGGGCACAGTTCATCATGGCAGGAGCTTTCGTTACTCAAGAGTGGGGGGCAGGAATGCGCACATGCTTAGCACTCAGCTAGCTTTCTCCACTCCTACACAGTCCAGGGTCGGAGCCTAGGGAGTGGTGCTGCTTGCAGTGGGCTGGGTCTTCCCACATCATTACTGTAACCAAGGCAACCTCCTTCCCAGGCCAACCAGACCTAGACAATCCCTCATGAGAATCTCTTCCTAGGGGATTTAGGTTATGTTAAGTTAACAATTAAAACTGTCAGAAAGGTCAGCAGATGTCATCCTTGGTCCCCACCTTGGCAGCTTGTGAGACAAGTAATCTATTGTTTGTAAGTTCTCTGTTCTATGCTGTCATGTTACAGCAGCCGACCAACGGACTAAGACATCCATCTTCTTAGTCTAAGAAAGGCCTTAAGTCCTTATGAAGAATTTTGGCATTAAACACCAGAGTCACAATGGTGAGTGGTGTGTCCAACATTCGTGCAGCATAAACCAAAGCTTTGTGGAACACCAAGGCCTTTAAGAAGGCCCCTCAGTGCCCAGGTCTGTCCAGGGAGCATCCCCCTCAGTGCCTGGGTCTGTCCAGGGAGCATCCAATATTTCTAAGTCCCGCTGACAACATGCTCGCTTGCGGGCAGTAGGACATGATTCTCAGAGCCCAAGTTAAAAACTGCCAGGTGTGGTGGCGCATGCTTGTAGCCCCAGCCCAGGAGGTGAGGCCTAGCGGATCCTCGGGCTCACTGCTCAGCCAGCCTGGAAGACCTGGTGAAGCCTAGGCCAGTAACTCCTGGGCTGGTCCTCTGGCCTCTGTGCCACGCCCACACCCACGTGCACCCACATGCACGAATACGCACTCGTTAAACCACGCACCTTGTTTCCCCTGGAGGAGCCCTGCTGCCCTGCTTGGTGGGCCTCTACCCAGGCTATTCCCCTAGAGCGTGTCACCACCCCATGTGTCTTCCTCGACAACCCTCTTAACGTGTTTCCAGACCGCCACGGCTGAAGCAGCCCGCCTTCTCTGGCCTCCTCACAACACCATGATTCCTGTGTGTCCCAGCTCTCTATCTCTATGCTAACGCAGCATGAGGGCAGAATTACTGACTGACACTATCTTCACGTGCAGGGCCAGGTGTGGCACAGAGGGATGCTCTCGAATTGTGGGTGAAGGAACCAAGGAGAGACCGTGTCTGTGTCTTCATGCACAGTGAGTGGCTGAGGGGTTGCCCTCCACTCACGCAGGGCTCCGCCAGCTCAGTTAGTGACATGGAGTCGCCTGAAATTGTCAGGGGACCCCAGGGAGCACTGAGGGACTCCAGGAAACCTAGCTGTGTATGAAGTACACCCAGAGCGAACCTTGCCTCTGTCTGTTCTCTTTTCAGCTTGTTCCCATCCTGAGGCGCCCCCCTTCAGGATCGCCTCTCTTACTGAGCAGATTGCCTCAGCTTCCTCACCTGCCTGGTCACTTGAGAAATATTTACGTGGTTCCAAGTACATCACTATATAAAATACAAGTGTCGGCCAAACAGTCACAATAATAAGTCATAAATTTATTTCAAAAAATATCTTTAGTGGTACATGCAATCTCATGTTATTAAAATAAAAGCAAATCTGCATGCTAACGACGTGATGGGCTGGTTTACTTTTCCATAAGAAATAAATCTCTGCTGAATCTTGACGCTGCAGAATGTAGCAATTCTTCAGTGTTCCTCAGAGTCTGTCAGTCCTGGTTTTATGATTGTCAAGGCCAAGAATGCTGGTTCACGTAAGTCACATAGTTCAAAATGTTGAAGTATGTTTAGGGTCATTTCAGCAGTTACTGGAAATTCTTTCATAATCTCAACCCAAATTTCATTTAACAATTTTCTTTTTCTTTTCTTTTCTTTCTTTCTTTTTTTTTAAATCAAACTCAAATCTGAACAGAAAGTCTGAATGTCAAGTATCCTAACAAGACCCAATCCAGAGATAGACCGAGGACGGATGGGAGAAGACGAAGGGGCCTTGGTTTTCTGTAAGTAAATCAGTCTGTTTCTGTACGGAAAGCACACTGCTGCTCATGACCTGACTTGGCCTTGAGAATGAACCAAGTCTTTCCACAGTGTGACGTGAGTAGAATGGACAGTACAGAGCGCATGCGTGCTCAGAACCAAGGCTGCAGTGAAGCCGTGGGAGGCAACTCGGGCGAACACGGCCAGCTGTGGAGTGTTGTTTTGCCCCTTGCATGTCTGGAAACCTTTGTTCTTGTGAGTCCTGTGTTCAGCCACCTGTAGGTCCTGACCCAGAGTTGAATCTTGGATTTAGGAAGTCATCATGAGCAGCATGATGGTGGCTGAGGCTGAGGAAGAGCAGCTATTTGAATGTGAAGGTGGTTTGGTGAGATATTTGCAGCTGTAAGACTGATTGTATGCACAGGAATCTGAAGTCACCAGGAGCAAAAAGGACCAGTCATGAAAAATGGGGTCAGGGAGTGAAACAAAAAGCCCTCTGCTCCACGTGGAAAAAACTACAATAAGATGAGAAAGGGCACAGGGCTGCTTCTGGCGCGTGCCTATCATGTCCACACTTTCATGGCTGAGGCAGGAGGATGAGGAGTCTGAGACTACTTTGGGTCACTTAGACAGACCTTATTTCAAAAAAAAATTTAAAAGCAAACATACAAATTAACAACAACAAGAAAGGACACACTGAAATATCTTGTCAAATTCAGATTATTTTTAAGAACAAGGGAAAATTGCAAGTCATTACACAGATAAAAATACATGAACTTGATCACAGTGACAGCTCACTTTTTCTCTGCAATTCTAAACATCAGAGGAAACTGGGACACGGTTACAGACAAGCGATATTTCTGGGGAAGGTGAAAGAAGTGAACTTTCCCAAAACACAAAGCTCCTGAAGAATACAGCCCGCCTCTGCTTTTCATTCTGTTTCCTGAAAAACAGTAGACTCTGGGTCTTAAAAACGTCATAGCTAGATGAACTGACATGCCTGTGTTTTCCCAGGACTTGGGAGGCTGAGGCAGGAGGATTGCTTTGAATCTGCGGTACACCAAGGCTGAGCCTGGGTACAGAGTGAGACCCTGCCCAGGGAGAAGCAAATGAGGCCTCTGCAATTCTTCCTTTCCGTTCCCCAAGGTGGGAAGCCCTGGGCGGGGGGCCCAGGAGTCCACGAGTTCAAAAGGGCCCAAAGTGACTCAGACAAATGCCTGGAATTGTGAAAAAAGGGCCAGGCAACAAGCTCAGGGCACTCCTGTCCGAAGACGACTAGAAAGGACCAGGACGTCAGCCATGCTTGGGAGTGAGCCTGTGAGTGTGCCAGGTGAGGGTGTGTAAGGCGCCAGTGTGTACACTCACTGGCTCACGTCTGCATGGGACACGGTGTGTTTTCTCCAACCAGTACTGACATCAGCCACGTGCCAAGCGCTTATGGTACATGCTACAGAGGGGACCTTGGGTATACATGTATACGTATGTATCAACTGAAAATTCACACATGGTTCTGACCCTGCATTCCTCCTCACCCCTCCCAGATCTGCCCTCCCCTCCCTCCTACCCCTCAACTTCACACATTCACTTTCCCCACCAACTCCAATCTGTTTTGTCCGAGTATGCCCGGCCCGGGTGTGGGGCGATGCACCGGGGAGTGAGCAGCCTCCGGGCCACACCCTTAGAGAAAGCTATTCTCCCCTAGAAGCCGTCGCGGGTGCACGGCTCCTCTGTCACGTTGAGAGCTCGTGGGCAGCTTCCCCATCTGTGGCTTTATCCTCCCCACGAGCACTGCAGCCTGCCATGTCCACACTGTGTCCATCCTGTCCTAGCCTCTGGCTCTCACTCTCTGCCCACACTTCCTTGATGGGCCCTGAGCCTTCATGTGTGCAGGCGTGTGTGTTGGTGAGGGTGGAGGGTGACTAAGGCTTCTTGAACATCCCTCACTGATGATTTCTTTCCTCCCAAGAAACTTTGTGTGACCCAGATAAAAGAGTCCATGAAACAGATGAATAAATGAAACCCTTACCACACTAAACCACAAAGCGGTTTATTTGAAAGCAACCTGCTGCCGTGCGTATATCTAAGCTGTGTGTGTGTGTGTGTGTGTGTGTGTAACACGTAGCTCACAGCACACAGTGGTCTGGCATCTGGGCCCAGGTCACTCAGGCGGTGCTCCTGGCATGAGGCTGCACAGCGCAGATGTGTTGCATGCTCGAGGCTGCAGTGACCTCGTGTGCACTGCCAGGCGCACCCTGGCTTCTGAACTCATGTGTCTGTTGTACAGTCACTGCTCCTGAGCTTCGTGACCTGCACCGTTCCTGCCCGAGCCTGCATTTGAGAAGCCTTGTTTCCCATCAGGGATCGCTAAGCCTTTCTGCAATGAGCCAGACTTCTCCTACGGACCACCAGCCTCTCTGTGGGCCACGCCATCCTTTATAGCTTCAGAGCCCTGCTGTAGCAAAATGTTAAGAATAGGGTAAGCCAGGGACGTGGCTGTGTGTCAGTAAAACTTCATTTAAACAAGCCATGGCTTGCATTTAGCCTGTGCTCCCGCTGTCCACTCTTTTAGCTGTGTCATATGTCAGAGATTCTGAAGGGGCTGGCCTCCCTGGCACCCACAGGGAACCTCCCTTTACCCCACATGTTTCAAAATGTCTTCTCTTATTTTGATTCAGCTCCTGTAGGTTTTGTGGTGGGAGGCTGACGCTGGCAGCCGGGTCTCAGCAGCAGCATGCTGGGGCAGGCTGGACCTGTGCCTGAGGCACACATGGCTCTCACGGGACCTTCTGCTGGTGGCAACCCGGTGGGAATGGGGGCCAGCCCGCCTGAGCACACTGCAGACATTCCCCCGGGAGCAGAGCCCCGCCAGCCAGCCCATTTAACAGGCTTCCTGCACACACAACAGCCAGCTTCAAATTGCGGGTGGGAAAGGAAGGGGCAGACAATTGGAGGAAAACAGAGAGGCCTGGGCTGGGGGGGAGCCACAGCAGACCAGCTAAATATAGTCTCCTCCCCAGGCCTGAGAGGCGGGAAGTCGAGATGCTGGGCAGGCTATAGGAAGAGCCCTGCACCCAGCAGGAAGGCCCCCCTGTGTGACCCCACCGGGGCTCCATTAACCCTCAAATCTCCACAACACTGGTGTCAAGACCCCGCTCCTTAGTGGTGCCAAAGGTTCTGAGAGATTAGCCAGATTGCACTAGGTCGCCTGAGCGGCACGACAGATCACCATCCCACTGCACACCGGGATTTAGGCATGCGCTGACACACGCAGCTTCGCCGTGGGCCCCCGGGGAAGCGCCTGGTCCTCGGGCACACAGCGAGCATCTTGCCGACCTGATCCCTCTGCCTGCTGCCTCCCACTTGTTTTAGATGGTGACAGCTCTGAGACCTGGGTTGAGGTCAGCGGGGACCAGGCTTCGGCTGCGAGGAGACTCTTCAGGCCATTGCGCTTTCAAGGAGACACAGCAGAAAGTGGTGTCCTCTGGCTCCTGCATCACTCTTCATCCCTGAGCACCGTAGGGTGCTGAGCCAGGGAGAAAGACAGAGGGAAGGCAGCTAGTGAGGTCAGGGCAGTCACAGTTTGTTTTGGTTTTCACCCCAATGCTGAAAGAAAGCAGCTGGCCCTCCCCTCTTGTCCAGGCTCCCGAATGCTCCCACAGGTCCAGATGCTCTGGTCCTCCCCACCCGCGCCTTCGGGCTGCCCCAAGAACAGCCACAGCCACTCAGGGGCAAGTGTGTGGGGTTCACGGTGTGTCTGTCCTTCCGGTCCGAGTGCTGGGGGTGGAAGGCTCCTGCAGGACTGCGGTGTCTGCCACCCTCTGCTTCTCCAGCTTTTGTAGCGGCCACTTTCCCATCTGCCTCTGTCCAGAGCTGTCCACAGGCCTGACTCACAGGAAACCATGGCCAAGTCACCTGGCACTCTGAGTCACGCGCCTCCGGAGCATCGCAAACAGTAATAGAAGGCAAAGTGCCTGCGGAAGTTTTGCAATGAACTGAGTTAAGTATCTTGGGGTGTGGTTGTTCTGGGAATTCCCCACGTTGTCAGGTGGCTTCATTTGGCAACTGGGACACAAGCCAGCTGCTTTCTCTCCTGGCACCTGCCTTCTCCCCCACCCCCCCTTCCCTCCCTCCTTCGTTTCTACAGATACTTGCTGGCTCCCAGACAGGACTTGAGACCTTGTAACTGGTCCCAGCTCACAACCCTGCCCCATGCCAGCTCCTGCACACAGGACGGCATAGCAACGGAGGAAAGCAAGCCGGGCAAGCCTGTGGGGGTAGTTGTGGCCCAGCGTGGCACTGAACTCGATGTGGGAGTGTCTTGCTGGCCTGTGAGCCAGGTGAGAGCCTCAGGACATTCCAGCAAGGTGAGGTGACCTTGCCACGGCCCTCTGTGGTCAGCTGCAGGGTTCCCTGTGTGTGTCTCTGTGTGTGTGTGTTGGGGTCAGAAGGTGACCTCTGGCCTCTGTCACCCTCCCTCTTGTTCTCTTGAGCACAGCTTCTCATGCCTGGAGCAAGGCTGGTGGGAAAGCCTAGGTCCTCCTGTCTCTGCTACCCACAGTCATGACGTCACTTGTCAGCGAGTGCTGGGGACTGGAACTCAGAGCCTCACGCTTGCGCAGCCGGTGTCCTTACCCTCTGTAGCCCCAGCTGTAACATTCTCAGGGAGTGCTACTTTCTTTGGGGTCATTTGAGGCTACAAATGTCCCTCAACACAGATGTCAGCAGAGGGAGGATGAGGAGCTGACAGGCCAGGAGTAAGATGGGAAGCGGTCCTCCCCCTAAGTCTCCTCCCATGGCTGAGGCTGTCAGGGAGCTACACCCCAGGCAGGGAGGACCGAGGAGGCAGGAGGGACTATTTGCCACCTGTGACTCACCTGACTTTGCTCACATCTCAGGGAGCAAAGCTCAGAGTAGGTTCACACGTCAGCCTCCTTCTCAAACACAGGGGAAGCCCTTCCCTAACCCCGGTTCACGCCTAAAGTGGGGATCACTCAGACTTCAAGTTACTACAGATTTTATAGTTGGGGATGGGGGAGAAACACCACAGCAACCTATTTAGCCAGTACAGACACACCTGGCCTTCCATTCTCTGGATGGAATGTTCCAGAAGGCAAGAGGCACTAACGGCTGAGCCCAGGTGCCCATGGCAGCCACCTTGATGCCACGAAGTCAGCAGATCTTCCTCCTTTCCCTTTGGTCTGAGACGCTGAGAAGCCACCTGGCCAAGCCCATCCTCCAGCCCTGATTCTGAGGAGGCCGGACAGAACACCTCCCTCAAGCCACGGTCATGAAACGGAGGTGTCTGCAGCCCCTCTCTGCCCTTCCAGAGCAGCATCGCTAGCATTTGCACCTAAACCAGAGAGAAGGTGGGCTCTTGTCTGTTTGTTTTTATTGGCTTCGGAAACCTTCTGAACCACAGGAAACAGCTGTCATCAAGTCAAGCTGTGAAAAGGACTTAGAGAAAACCAGGAAGGTTGGTGGGGCTGGGCTGGGGGCCGGCTTGTGAGGTGGGAATCTGAGCTCTTCTCAGGGGAAGGTGCTGTGCTTATTTTGTTTTCCAAGACCACGGAGCTACAAGGAAGGGTCAGTAGCCAAGAAGAGGCTGGAATCACGGATGAGGCTGGATGTGACTCTAAAGATGCTGGGAAAACTCTTGACGTTCATGAGAGCATATGACAACATGAAAAATGGAATTTTAGACTTCAAAAGCCAAAAGTTAACAGAAAGTTTACACCTTTATTCTCAAGATAACATGAAAAGTTGATGCAGGCACGGTTTAGGAGAAAAAAATATGGGAAGAGACCCCTTTCATCCCCAGGGTAACTTTTAAAATTCTTAATTTTTTTTTCTGTAGGAAAAAAAAAATCCACAGATGGGAAGAAAGTGTGTGTTTGGCAAGGTGTGGTTATATCTCAACAAGATAATTAAGGATATTCCTAATTTCTCTTTGAAATGTTGGGGCTGGAGAGCTGGCTTTGCAGTTACCACCTCGTGCTGCTGCGTTTCAGCCAGTCCAGGGTCAGTTCCCAGCACCTGTGGCTCAGAACTGCCTGGAACTCCAGGAGAACTGACTCCCTCTTCCGGCCTCTGTGGGTACTACACCACACACACACACACACACACACACACACAAATGATACTTGTTCTCAGTGGCTATCCCAAACCTTCAGTGACCCTGCTGGCCACATATCACTGCTCTGGCTCTTTGGGTAACAAGAAAGGAATAACCAACCAACAGGAAGGTTGATGTCGGGGCGAGGCAGAGCCAAGCAGACAGCAGATGAGGAGGTGAAATGAGAGTCGCTGTGGAAGGAGCCTGGAGTGAGGGGACACATTTGACATTCTCTGCTCTTAGAAATCTCCAGGAGGGGCTTCGCTCCTGGCAGGGGTCTCAAGAGTTCACTTTTTTTTTTCTTGGTTCTGTGTTCTTGGATTTTAGAAGACACCAACCCTGGGTAGGGGAAGCACGATGCAGTCAGGTGTGAGAGTGGACTGGCTGAGCCTCAGAAGAGAGGCAAGGAGAGCTCACAGAAACTTCTGGAACTCGTAGTGTCATGACTCAGCCCAGAGCCCACCATTTTGGGAAAGGTTTTATTCAAGTTTATCATAGACGTGACAACTGAAGTTTAAGTATTACCTTTTTTTAATCCACCACTTTTTAAAAAAGATTTTAATCTTTGAAAAGAATAATTTTTATTTTAAAAGTTTAAAAATTAATTTTTAAAATATTTTCAAGTGTGTGTGTACAAGAGTGAATACCACGTAAGTACGGTGTCCCAGAGGCCAGCATAGAGCAATGGGCGCCCCAGAACAAGAGTTAAAAGCCATAGCAAACTGTCATGAGAGAGCTGGGAACTAAGCTCAGGTCCTCAGCAAGGACAGCAGGTGGCCCCTCCCTCCACCTCTTAAAATGTGGGCGCTTCTATACGTCATCTAGAGAGTGACAACAAGATGATGAAGTAAGAGGTCCCAGCGCTTGACTCCATGTGATGGTCTGACCATCCTTCACAGACAAAAGAGCTTTTACTTCAACTTTGGGATTCAGGTCAGAGGTTGTAAAGCATGTGGGAGAGCAAAACTGAGGTGGCCACTAGCCATGTGACTGTGGCGTCCTGGCTGAGGGCCACAGGGAGAGGTGGCCACTAGCCGTGTGACTATGGTGTCTTCCTGGCTGAGGGTCACAGCAAGATCCTCCAAACAATTTTAAAACTTGAAATAGTGCACTTTGTTGAGTCGGCCTCCATGGAACACCCAGCCAATGAATGACACAGAGATCAGAGAAGCCTGCAGACACTTGGAACAAATGTCTAACCTGTAAGCCATAGCGGAATGCTCAGGACAGTTTCTAGAACTATGGAGTTGAGTGGAAAACGGAAACACAAAAGTTGGAGTGTTCCTCTGGCCTCCCAGGAGGCCATGCTCACTGTGGGCAGGACCTGGCTTACAGGTGTGCCCAGGCTGCTGGCATCTCCTGTGCCACGGGGCAGCCAAGCACAAGACACTGACGGCAGATTCAGAGAGAGGGCTGACACAGCGCAGAGCCAGCTGACTGGAAGCAGAGAGAGGAACCCAAGAAACAGCAGTCCACACCCGCCCACAGTGCAAACGCAGTGTGGGTCGCTGGGGCTTGCTTTACCCCACCCCCCACCCACCCCATGGGAATGTGTGACTTCCTGTGGTGACAGGCGGCTACAAGGCTCCTTTCACCCTAATTTCCTACTCTCTCCTCAAAACCTGCCCGGAGATGACACCGCAGCCTGCTCCCTTCTCCGGATCTTCCCTGGGCTCTGTCAAGTCTCCAAAACACCCTGAGCACCCTTGGCCTCACCCTTCAGAGCCGTCACTGAGCAGGTCTACCTCCCCACCCCCCTCCCCTTGGAAGTTCCCTTAAAGGAGAGCAGAGTTCTTTGTGTCCTGCTCTACTTTATAAACCGGTGGTTCTCAGCCTTCCTAACCTGCGACCCCTCACTACAGTTCCTCCTGTTGCGGTGATGCTCAACCATAAAATGATTTCATTGCTACTTTGTAACAGTAGGTTTGCTACTGTTAGGAACTGAAATGTAAACATCTGATGTGCAGATACCTGACATGCAACCCGGAGGCTGTCTCGAGCCACACGGTGAGAACCACTGCTTTGGCCATTCACCGCAGACTGCTCAGCTTTTTAGATGTGATCAGAATGAGACTGTGCTTTTGGTCACGTATGACTTTTACATAAGTAGACTCATTAGTTCAGTCTGAGTGATTTTTGTGTAACCACAAATATCATATTACTTGTTTACTTTTGTATTTTGGGGGACTGGTTGTCAAGACTGTGTGTGTGCTATGTACCATAGAGGTACACTACCCAAGAGCACTACACAACCAAGAGAAAAATATAGTTTGTGTGACCAAATTTAATTGGAATTATTCACTGTGTTTTAAAAAGCCAGGCACAGTGGCACATGCCTGTAATCCCAGCACTTGGGGAGGCAGAGGCAGGTGGATCTCTATGAGTTCAAGGCCAGCCTAGACTATAAAGTGAGTCCAGGATAGCCAAGGCTACCCAGAAAAATCCTGTCTCAAAAAGCCAAAGCAAAACATAAAAAGCTATCAATAAGGAACTAAACCTTTAGATATTTTAAAAGAAGAAGAGGAGGAAGAAAAGAAGAAAATGGAAACAGCCTAACAAAATTGCAGCCAGGACTGTGTCGAGAGGAAAATTCATAGAATCAGTTGCTTGTTCTAGAAAAGTCTGAGATCAGTAACTTAAGCTCACATTGCTAAGAAGTGAAGAAGAAGCAGGTTGGGAGAGGGTTCGCTCGAAGCACGGTCGGTTCTTGCAGAGAACCTGGACTCCGTTCCCAGCACCCCAGCACACAGCCAACTGTAACCCCAGTTCCAGGAGCTCAGTGCCCTCTTTGGGTTTCTGTGGGCAAATATGTGGCATACAGTCACAGATGCACAACCCTCTGGCTCCCTCTTCTGGCCTCTGTGGGCACTGCACACACAAACACAATCACTAATCATTAAGAAACTACATTAAAACAGCTCAAATAAGTAGTGAAAATACCAAATGCTATCAGTGATTTGGCGAGTTGGGAAAAAGCTCTTATACACTGTAGGAACGTAAACTGGTATGTGCCTCTGGAAAACAGTTCAGCACTATCATCAAAAAGTAAATGTGCCCTTGCCACATGGCCCAGAAGTTGCATTTCCAGAGAAATCAGAACTGATGCCAACACCGAAACCTCAGCCATATAGGTTCGCATAATCACAGCAGATGCATCTGTAAAGGCTCCAGACAGGAGACAAAGCGCCTTTTTGAGCAGGACTAAACAAACAGCCGTCACAAGCCTTAGTCTCAACCAACAAGCAGGAATCAAACACTAATTCACCCAGCAGCCTAGACGTTAGTTCACTCACGAGCATCATGGTGGGTGAAGAGGGCCAGACTCTGCTGCTGTGGTATAGAGAGAGTTTCAGACTCACCTAGTTGAAACCTTGTCTTAGGTTTTAAAAATACGAAAGGACTTGGTGCCTTCCCAGCAAGCTGGAGGCCTAAGTTCTTGCTGTTTGTGATGGTTGGAATGAGACCTGTTTGCCACAGGCTCGGGTATTTGAACTCTTGGTCCGGTTCCTGGTGCTGTTGGAGGAGTCACTGCGTCCTTGCTGGAGGCAGAATGTCACAGGGCTTTGAGAGTTCACAGCTCACGCTGCTTCCCACTCTCACCCTCTGCTTCAAGCTTGCTGGCCACCTAAAAAGTGATCTCTCCACTTCCTGTCGCAGCCACCTGCCACCAGGCCTTCTGGCTTTTATGACTGTCATCCCTCGCGAACCATAAGCCCAAATAAACTCCGTCTCCCTTAAGCAGCCTTTGGCCACAGTGTGTTACCACAACAGAAAAGGAGCTAAGACCCCCGCCATGCAAAGGAATGAAAGAGACAGAAAGCGGGTTTCTCTCTTTGTTCGTTGTTGTCACTGATGCTCAGGAATCATCTAAACTCATTAGGAGAGCAGAAGAGAGA
This sequence comes from Pachyuromys duprasi, assembly GCA_028658305.1. NCBI lineage: Eukaryota > Metazoa > Chordata > Mammalia > Rodentia > Muridae > Pachyuromys > Pachyuromys duprasi. Next base: position 2,907,960 of record CM053749.1, read on the forward strand.
ACGGAAGAGATCACCCTGAGAATCTCCGTGCCCTGTGTCTGTCTTTCCTGGCTGAGGATCAGGATGAGATACCCTGTGGTGTTTCCTTATCTTGAGCAAATGTAAGGTCCCTAAGATTACATGTTTTGTTTGTGCTCCTTGGTTCTCAACAGGGTTGCAGTGTTGAGATCCTATGGAAGCCCAAAGTTCAGCAAACTGCTGCTTCGTACTGACACACCTGTGTCCCTGCCACACAGACACAGACATACACACATGCACACACAGCAAGACATGTGACAGCAAGACACTGACCTCCTGGTCAGAAAAAGTGTGGCCAGCTTTTGAGGAAATCCCCTGTGATAAAGAAAAACAGTTTCTCACAAATCAAAGCTGAAGTGGGGATGGTGTGGTTGTGGCTTCCCCAGTGGTAACAGGCACGGCCCATCCTCACAGCCACACCTCACGCTCACTCCCAGGAGACACTCGAAGCTGCAGTGTTCAGATGGTGCATCTCCTCTGGCCCCTGAGAGCCACAATCTGAAATGTTGAGGCCGCTACACTTCGGGATTTGTGGCTGTCCCTGAGTGATGGATGGCCGAGCCACGCGGCTCATGGGCACAGTGCCCTTCACCATCCTGAACCAGAAGTGAGAAGCTGCTATTTACTTAGCCTGGTTCTCTTCACACCCGGTGGTTGGACTCAACTTGGTCTCCACCCGGCCGTCCAGTGCAAGGCTGGACACTTTGTCCCTTCAAAGAATGTGTTGAGGAAAACAGACCTTGAGCAAATAAAGAAATATGCGCAAGCCCAGGCCTTCTGGGACTCTCTGCTGAGGTACCAGTGGCAGAAAAACAAACAAGGGAAGCAGGAAGGAGGCCCAGAAAGCTCCCTTAGGGTTGGGGGTAGCTCTCGAGCAGGAGGGAGCCCACCGCTGGCGAGGTGTGAGGTATGGAGGCGCTTGGTCAGAAGGGCACTGGTCGGCAGGAGAGGGGCCTCCGGACGAGATCTGCCCGCTGCTCCCAGTGAGCAGAGTGCCCACAAACATTTGCACAGACCCTGCAGGCTGAGCTGCATTCTGTGGGGGTGCGGGATCATGTCTGAGCCCTGCCCTTGGGGAATTCTCAAACCACAAATGAGAAGTGCAGTGGGCTTCAAGGGGACCTGCTGGTCTCGGTCTCCGAGATGGGGCGGGGGGGGGGGGCTGCTATCTACAGACTGAAACTATCACTGCAAGAGCCAACCAGTGTCTGCAGCTGTTGGGCATTCCTGGGGCCCAGGGGTCTCCCTCTCCTCATCTCCACTCTCTTCCCCTTCTCCGTCCTCTGCTCCCATGCTGTTCCCCTCCCCCACTTTAAAACAGAGAAGAAAAATATACACACACAACCCCCTTTATGGCAGCCTTGTTTGCTTTCTGAGATTAAAGAGCTCGGGCCACCCTGGACAGTGCGGACAGGTCTTTAAGTGCTTTGTGGACAGGTGCCTCTTCGCTGAAATGTGGGGTGGGTCTGTGGGACTCCGCACGGAGCAGTGCTCGGTTTACTCTGCTCGTAGAGGCCGGATGGTGACTTCTGAAGCTCAGCACGCCATGGGCAGTAGTCTTAAACCTCCTCCCTGGAGCAGGCCAGTCCAGGGCCAGACAGCATCTTCACTGTAGCACGCTGAACAAGGGCTCTGGTGACCAATGAACCAGCCTTGTTACAGGGATGCCAGCGAGTCTCTGGAACACACACAGTAGACGGGAAGACCTGGAGCCAGCGGCTGCGTCTTTCTCTTCCTTTTACTGATGTCAACATCCCACGCCATTCTCACTGTTCCCTGACCTCTGGGGGCTGAGGGTACCACAGTCTCCTTACATAGATCTGACCGGCTTTGAGCTTGCAGCAATCCTCCTGCCTCTCCCTCCCGGAGTTATAGATGGAGGCCATCATGCCTAGCTCATCTCTTCTCCCAGTTTTAAGTTTTGAAGGTCACAAACCTGCCTGCCGTGCCACAGCTGTGACTTTTTGCAGTGTGGATCCCTGAGACATGGCTGGGGGTCAGGGACAGAGCGTGAGAGGAGAGAAGCCTGGATGATATATTCTCTTCCCCTGATGAGACTCCAACATGTCCATGCTCGTGCTCAGCCCAGACTTTGTGGGTGGGGCCTAGCTGTATTTTCAGAGGTGATGCTCTGACATTGCATGTACTAAAAAGGTACATGTGAACAGTGACCATTTCCTTCTGTCCCAGCTGCCTCCCATTCATGTCTAGAGGATCTCATGCCCCCTGCTGGCCTCCACTAGCACCTACACACACACACACACACACACACATGCAGTGTTAAAAATAAATTTTTAAAAAAGATACTCATCATTTATTTTTATAATCACCATTGATATTTATAATTCTAGTTGAATTAGAAATAAATACTTTTAATTAATCAACCAATCAATTAATTAATTAAACTTGTCTCTTTGAGACAGGATCCAAAGCTCACCATGTAGCCCAGGTTGGGCTTATACTCATGGGAAGCCTCCTGTCTCAGTTTTCCATGTCTTGGAATTACAGGCATACGCTATCACCCCCAGGTTGAGATAACTTTAGATTCAACAAATTCACAAATTTAATATTATAAACAATGAAAATCAATGGTTCTCAGGAAAAGCTTTAACCCAGAAAAATGAACATTTAAGTAGGAAGCCGAGCACACTGAGTATCTGCTCACAAACACTTGAGAACGTGGAGTGAGTGGTATCCGTAAATGGATCCAACCATCACATCATTCAAGAACCAAAGATTCCAAGATGTACATATAGGATTAAAACATTTTTTGATCAAAGGCTCATGGGGGAGATGGGGACAGGGGGTCCAAGGCTGCACAGAAAGGAGACACGGAGCAGAGCTCATCCTTCCTCTCTCTCTGCTTCCTGAGGACGGACGCACTGTGACCAGCCTCAAGCCCCTGCTGCCTTCCCCACATGATGGACTGTACCTCTGGGCTCCGAGCCAAGATGAGGTCTTCCTTAAGTCGGTTGAGTCAGGTATTTGCTCCCAGCAGTGAGAAGGGTATCAGGCTGCATTCTAGGAAAAATATAAACCAGGAACAGAGAAAAGAAAAGAAAGAAACTGAAAACACCTGCAGTTTGTCATAGTTGCATTAACTACCAACTTGACACAACCTGTCGCCTGAAAAAAGAAAGTGCCTAAACTGAGTCATCATCTTCATCGATTTGGCCTGTGCGCATGTCTGTGAGGGACTGCCTTGATCTCTGAGTGATGTAGGAGAGCTCAGCCCACTGTGGGCGACACCATTCTCTGAGCAGGAAGTGCTGGATAAGGAACCACACAGCGAGAACCTGAGCACAAGCCAGCCAGTTTCTGCTCCAAGTGTCTGCCTTGGATTCTTGCCCTCACTTTTGTCGGTGGTGGATTGTGACTTGGATATGTAAGACAAACGACTCTTTTCCTCCCCTAATGCTTTTGGGGGAGGTGTTTATCAAAGCAACTGAAAGGAATGAGGACGTCACTTACTCCACGAATCACGAGGGATAGATGCCTTTAGAAACAAGGTGAGAGACTCTAAACAAAATTTGCATCCACATAGTTCATGGAGACGAACACACTTAAAAGCAGATAGTGACTAAGTGTGAATACGCACCAGGAAAACACAAGCAGTGGAAAAACAAGAAAAAGAAAGCATCATTACAAAACTGGATTCAAGGCCACAATGAAGAGAAGGCAGGCCCTGAGCAACAGCAAGAAGACACTCAGACCACAGCAACGTAGGGCTCTGCCTCTCTCTTTCCTCGTTTGATGTTATCAAGGAGCTAGAAAATTTTCACAGTGAAAAGGTTTCAATTTCACAACGGTAAACTAGTTTGGCGGCTCTCTGTGGTTCTATTCTACCATGAGAAACACACGCTAAACTTTGCGTGCACTGCTGCGTGGGACCACGCAGTCAGCACGCAGCTGGCGGCACAGCAGTCAGGCTTGACCAGAGCTGGGCACGGGATGTGGGCCTGGAGGCAAGGGGGCTGCCCTTACTGCTTGCTGGCCAGGGGATCTGAGCCTGGAGCCCTGAGTCTCAGTGAGCACGCCTGTCTCCTAAGGACAACAGCCTTCGGACAACAGGGTCACCTCTGACAGCCACATGCACACCCATGCACGCATATACATGCATGGACACACATGCACACATTCCACACTCTCAGCGTGCATGTTGTCTTAGTCGCTGTTCTACTGCACTGCGCACACGGCAATTTTTGTAAAGGAAAGGAATTAATTGGGAACGTGCTTACGGTTTCAGAGGCTCAGTGCATTACCGTGGTGGGGAGCACGCGGCAGGCAGGGATGGAGAAGTGGCGGACAGCTTTGAATCCTAACCTGCAACCCTCAGGCAGTGGGCATGAGCTTTGGAAACCTCAAAGCCCTCCCCGAGTGACACACCTCCTCCAGTGAGGCCACACCGCCTACTCCTTCCCTGGCCCTCATCAGCTGGGGACTAAGCCTGCAGAAACATGAGCCTCTGGGCTCATTCTCACTCCAACCACCACACTTGTCCACAGGGAAACTTAGACAGCTCCCATCCCTGGACCACACTCCTTGAAGACTGCAGCTGGCTCTGTTCTTGCCCATCCGCGCTCCAAGAATGAATAAATGAAGGCTTGATTGGCAGAGGAAGGGAGAACAGACGAAACTGTTGCAGCAGAATGGCTGCTGTGTTCTGGAAGCTTCCGTGTGCTGCCCGCATCCCTGAGCTTTCCTTTCCCCACACTCCGCAAAGCCCCAGGTAGAGGCGGTTCTAACCCACTGGTCGAGGACACAGTCCCTGGACATTAGGTTCCCTAACGCTCCAGCACGCTCCATTGCTGCCTGTCCCGGGAAGGAACCACGGTCCCTGCTGGCCTCAGGTTCAAGGCCAAGTTCCTTCCCTGGAAGGCTCTCACCCACGTGGGTGTGAAAGGGGAGCCCCCACATTGACCCACTTCCCAGCAGGGCCTCGAGATGACTAATTACAAAGGCTAATAAAATATTTACAGAGCGCGCGGCACACTTTGGGAGAGTGAGCGGCAGCATTAGATCAACACGGCTCGGAGCCCAGCGCCACTCTGGAGGAGGGTAAACAGCTCGCCAGAGCAATTTCAAGCTCTATTAGATGCCGACCGCAAATATCACTGTTCTCCAAGAGGAGACAAAACGTGTCGTGTAGGAAGTCCTCATGGAGGCCATGGCCCAGCCATGTGAGATGATGCCTCGTGATTAAGATGATTGGTGACCTTTCCTGCAAGTGCCTCTCCTCGGGTCTTTTCCAAACCCAGGACACTGAATGTGAGTCAGCTCCGTGTGACCTTGGCCTCACACGCCAGGCATTGCTTGCTTCGTAAGAGCCTGCTCTCTAGGGATCTAAAGTCGAATCCCACTTGGGTTGGCCAGGACCAAGGGAGGGCAGTCTTGGTGACAAGTGTGTGATCTTTTGGACCCTCTGCAAGCATGGGGGTGGGTGGGGGCAGGGTGGGGGACAGGAACAGATGGACATGAGACCATAGAGTAAGTTACACACCCTACCTTTGCAACAAAATAGGTCTGAAGCATGTAAGACATTCAGACAGGGAGCAGAGCCCAGATCGGCTATTTGTGGCAGGGACTGGGGTGCAGCAGGAGGAAGCTGAGCTGGCCTTCAGGGGTAACCCCCAGATTGGTTAGGGCTGGATGAGCAAAGGTGAGGGAGACAGAACTCTGATCTACTAACAGGCTCAGCACTGCCAGAGAACTGGGCAGACAGTGACAAAAGCGGGGCTCTCTACCGCTCCCCGTGTCCTGCCCGCCCCGCCCTCCACTGGCCCAGACAGAAGTGGGCAGAGAAGAGGCCCAGGAAATGCAGGAAGCACAGTCTGACCCAGGCAGAGCTGAAGGCTGGAGCCAGATGCAAAGCAAAGGTACTGAAGGGGGAAGGAGTGGGTGCCAGGTCCTTCCTGGGCGCACTGACAGATCTTTAAGCAGCTTTCCCACTCCGCACATTCCGGAGAAATAGCAGAGTGGAGCAGGCAGAGCTCTGGACTCCTGCTTCCCAGTCAACTTATGGCCCCTCTTATGCAGAGCCTGGCCCTAGCTGCATCCCCGCTCCAAGAGAACAAGCCTCCCCTCCAAGGACATGCTCTAAGAGTGCTGGCCACAGCTCAGGGTTGTCTGAGCTTTTTCTGAGACTTGGAATTGTAGTCTTTCAATGCCCCGAAGGCCCCACGCATGGGCTACACATCTTAAACATGGCCACCCAGCTTAAACAAACACTTTGTATCACATAGATGCAGAAGTCTGTTCAGAGAACCTTACCCCAAATTATAAACCTCAGCCATACCCCACGGGTTGAAAACACCAAAACATGTCCGTCAGCAGGGTGAGCTTAGGAAGTCCCAGGGGCGCTCTCATCTTGTTTTCTTTCTCTAGAAGAATGTTTAAGAAGTAAGCTCTTTTTCCAAGTGAGAGAGAAAGGGTAAAGTTCATGGTGTATAGTGGGTTATGGGGAGCTGGAGAAACTGTTTGCCTAAGATTGTGTAACTTGTTAATATCAAAACCAGAGACCAGAATTGGAGCCTCCAGGCCAGGATCATGTCCGTGCGACAGGATGAGTTAACAGGGCCTTCTTTCTTCATGTTCTACACAAGTTCCTTTTCTTTGCCTGTTAGCAGATGAGTAAGACCCCAGGGGAGAGGTAAATCAGGCCACCCCCTCTTTAGATTCCCAACAGCAAACTAAAATGAGATCCTACAAGGTTCATCCTGGGAATCAATGTTATTTCTTGGACTTCTGTGCAGAGCACGGGTACAAAGTCACTACAGGAGCATGGATGAGCCTGCAGAGCTGTGCTGAAAAGTCTGTCCAGCGTAGATGGCGGCTTCGCCATTGCCTCATAGATGGAGCTTCTCCAGCCTGTGTGCTCCTCTGCCTCCTAGGAGCACATGAAGCTACAGCAGAACTGCATGCAGCTGGCTGGGGGGGGGGGGAGGCTGGAAGCTCAGGCGAGGGCCCACTGACCCTCCACAACCCCCCTTCCTCTCAAGGAAGATCAGTGGTCCACAAGACCAGCCGTGATGATCTTTCGCATGTGGGCACGGTGAACCTGAGGAAGATGGTGGCGGTTTGGCTTGGAGGAGAGTCCTATACAGCAGGCGTGGAGATGACCAAAGGCTGTAATCTACATGTGTGGGATGTGTCCTGTGTGGGCACCGGGGCGTGAACTCGGGTGCTCTGCTAGTGCAGGAAGCGCCCCTGGCTGCTGAGCCATTTCTCCAGCCCCTGGTTCTACTTGCCTCTTCTTCATCCAAGCCAGTGACTGACACCAGCAATCACTTACCTATGCTTGGCGGCACCCTGGAAGGGATGGTCCCCTCTATGTCCTCACTCATTTTTCCTCTTTCTCCTGTCTTGGGGACAAGACAGCAGGTGGCCACATCATCTGAGGGATGATGCTGAGGACGTGGCTGTCCTTTCTCTTCTCCCATCCTTGTGGGGGAGTGGTGCTTCCCTGCAGGAATATGTCATGGTGATAAATGACATTTTCTTTCTGGGTTATTTTTAATTCCTCTACTTACAAATAACATGTGCAAAATCTAGGCTGCCCGGATGTAGCCCTCTGGATCTAGGTCAATGAATACTTGCATTTCTGACATTTTCAATAAAGCAGTAGGGATTTTGAAAATAACTTATTTATTTTTGGTTTGTTTTCATTTTATGTTATGTACACTGATATCTTGCCTGCATGTATGTTTGTGTGGGGCTGTCAGCCCCGACCCCCCAGAATTGGAGTTATGGACAAATGTGAGCTGCTGTGTTTTAGAGCGGCCAGTGCTCTTAACCACCGAGCCATCCCCAGACCTTTGTTTTGGTTTGTTTGTTTGTTTGTTTGTTTTATTTTGAGACAGGGTCTCTCTTATGTAGCTCTGGCTGTTCAGGAACTCACTATATAGACCAGGCTGACCTTAAACTATATAGACAGGCTGACCAGAAATCCACCTGCTTCCGCACCCCCCAAGTGCTGAGATTAAAGGTATGTGCCACCATGCCTGGCCGTAAAGGTGCAGAGTTTTAGATAAAGCCCATCACGTAGGCCAGCCCATAACATCAGTATGTGGTAAATCTTATTTGTTTGTCTTTTGGGACAGTTTTTCTGTGTAACCCAGGCTGGCCTTGAACTTGTAGTCTTTCTCTGTTAGCCTCCTGAGTGCTGGGATTGCAGGCATAGCCCATTATGCCTGGCGCTAGGTTTTTTTCTTAAGTTGATTTTTGAAGTTGATTTTATTTTTAAGTTTTAAGATGATTCAATCAGTGTCATTTTATCAAATGCAATTCATGTTAATATTTTATACTTTTGTTCTTATTAATAAAGTGAGGACTTTGATTCGATAATGTAAAAACAAAGCAATTAGTACACTTATGCGATCCTGATTTGAACAGATTATCCTACTTTTGTTTTATTAGATAGTATTGTGACATGTGGCATTAAATTTTAAGGAAGTCAATGATGTCACTGCAAAGGCCATCATTTTTAATGACAAACTCCCTTCTGTCTCGTTGCCGTGTGTAATTATCTATAAACAGCCTGAGTTTAAATTAAATATTTAAGAATGCTGTGTTTGGGCAACCTGTGGGGTCAGGACAGTTATTATTCATGAGACAGTGGTAACCACCTCCTACACTCACGCGTTCTCTGTTTTTAAGTAAACTCTAGATTAAAATATGCACAATACCGAGAATAAACAAATCCCAGGCGTTTGTTTCAATGAGTCTTGTTATTTAAATTTTGATTTAAAGGACACCCAGGTTGTGCATGCTCCTAGCCTACTCTAGAATGCCAGTGAAATCAGACCACACCCTGTGTTCTCAAAACACGGGTGGATGTTTCTAATATTGCTATGACTTGTTATTTACATAGTCTTAGTGACCACGGATCTGAAAATACTAGTGGCCAAACTTGAGCACGTGAGGGCAGGTGACACCTTCTCTCCCAGGACTGGGAAATGTGAGCCCAAATAAACACCTCCTTCACTGAGTGCTTCCAGTCCGGTGTTCTGTCGTAGCGCCCTTGTGCCCTTGTGAGACGGAGGTAACTCACCTCTCCCAGCTTACCCGAGCAGCTGAGGTGGGAGCTGAGCAGAAGCCGAGAGGGAACGCTGCACCGTGGCTTGCTCTCTGTGGCTGGCTCAGCCACCTTTCCTACATGGCGCAGGCCCACCTGACCTAGCTCCATCCACAGGGGGCTAGGCCCACCCACATCAGCTAGTGTCCACAGGCCAGTCTGATGGAGGCATGTCCTGGATAGAGACTGGTGTGTCTAGGTTTGTGTCAGGTGACAAAAGCAAAACAACCACAAAACCTACTGAAGCTCACACACCTAGACAGTGCCCGGACATGATTAGATGAATTGCCAGGCTGCAGGGACCCTGCCCATGCCTGGGTGCCCCCGATCCTGCCTTAGGGAAGAGAGAGCCCTGTCCTGCCTCCGCTGTGTGTGGTTAGGCTAGCCTCACTGTAACTGTCCCCAGCAACATGCCAAGCATGCAAGGCAGGAGTTCTTTGTCCTTATTCTTCCTCCTTGGCTGAGAGCCGAGGGGTGGGCCTACAGAAAACCCCCCATGAAGGCCTGTCACCTGTTTGCTACCAACTCCTGGAAGGCCAGGACGATTATGGTCCCTTTGCGGCCTCTGTCATTGTCTGGGGCCCACAGCAGCAGCTGTGCCCACGCTTCCCCTGCCCTGGTGGCAGCTCCCCTCCGCGTCTAAATCCCTTCGAAACAAGTTCCTCGGACAGCACAGGCCCTGGGATGTGGCCGTGAGCAGCTGTCTCGTCTCTGCTGGCCAGCAGGAAGGGTGCCCACAGCGCTGAGCGGGTGGCAGTCTGGAGCTGAGCGCGCAGGCCTGTGTCTCAGCCCCACTTTCTGGGCCGGGCACCAAAGCAGACTGTGGTCGCCCAGTGCCTCTGCTGCAGAAATCCCTCCAGTGCCAAGCTGATTTATCCTGTAAGTGCCAGTCTCTCTGGCACAAACCTTCCCTTCATTTCAAGTACACAATAGGTGGAATCCATCAACGGGGCACAATGGCGGATTAAATGTGTAGATTTGGATGTTGTCTCTGTGCTGAATGGAAAAGATATGGTCCATGCTACTTGGAAGACTTCCAGAATATTGCTCTGAGGCCTCATCTAAATGAAAAGAACTAGATCCAATTGCCTTTTCCACAGACATGGGGGTGGAGAAAATTTCATTGATAAATCTTGACTACCACTTTCAAAATGGTGGATCTAAACAAATCAGCTGCCTGAAGGTGCAGTAAGGATGCACTCCAGTAAAGGCAGATTTCCATGACCTTTATGAAGTGAGAGTTTGAGGTACATTTGGGGAAAAAGCAAAGATTCAGAAGTAGCATGCTCACCCAAGGTCACGAAACAAAATTTGAAGGAAGGTCCACACTCCAAAATTCCTGCTGTTTCCACCACACAGGAAAGACTTTTTATGGGGGCTGGAGAGGCAGCTTCATAGGGAAAGGGCTTGGCGTGCAATCATGAGGACCTGGGTTTGAGTCCTTAGCTCGCACGCAGCCTGGGAAACACATACCCGTAACCCCAGTGTTAGGGGGACAGGTTGGGAGTGCAGAAACACGCACACACAAACACAATTGTTTTCTGAATTTTTACAATAGATGCCTGTAACTAACAGAAACACCAAGTGTGTGTGGGGGGGGGGGTGTGTGGGTGTGTGTGTGTTCCACCCCTATTTTGAACACAACTAACCAGAGTTTGAGGCAACAAATTGTCTGCTTTAAGCTTTATTTTCAAAACGTCCTATCTTTAGGGAGCTGCCATTCTCCAACTTAATGGAAAGAAAGAAATGAAGACAAAGAAGAGTAAATACACTGTGGTTCCATTTACTCTAAAACATTTTTCTGGCTGAAGCCTACAAGCAATGAGGTCATCAGGAGGCAAAAGCAACCACTAAGCTGGGATAAAAGTCAGTTAGGCATGCTCTTTGCTCCACCCACACCAGCAAATAGTAACAAACACAGGCAAGGGCGGGTCCCTGTAGCTACACAGGTGTGTTTGCTCTCTTTTGTTCGGTTGTGACAGGATTTCTCCGTGTAGCCCTGGCTGGCCTGGAACTCACTGTATAGACTAGGCTGGCCCAACTCACGCTCACAGAGATCCACCTGCCTCTACCTCTGCCTCCCGAGTGCTGGAATTAAAGGAATGTGCCACCCTGCGTGCCCACAGCAGCTGTGGGGGCTTCGTCTGACATTAAGTCCTTCTGGTACAGGTGGCCGGAAAAGGGGCGCCAATAGGGAGTGTTACCGGAACCTTCGTCACTTCATCCTGGGTAAACATTTGTCTTGGTTGGGTAGACTTGTGCATACAGTGACTGCGTCTGCTGATAAAGGGGATGAACACATGACCTTGGATTTAAAATAAAAGCGTATTCTCACAGCCCAGCTAGGACCCTTTGCCTTCAAGGGGTGACTACTGAAGCCTTTGCTTTCTAGTTGTGGGTTTCTAGTAATCAGTGTTTCGAGGAGCGGCGTGATGTGGTCGGGAAAGGATCAGAGGGAGCTGCATCTGCAAGTGAGCTCTCCCAGAGTACAGTCTTCTCCTGGCCCCACTCGGAAAGAGCTGCTAACCAGTCACCCTGTGACTGACTCACCCCTAGATTCGGGGATGACTGTTTTCTGTTTTTGTCTGTTTCCTTTTCTTTTTTTTCTTTTTCTTTTCTTCTGAGACCAGATTTTACTATGTAGCCCTGGCTGGCCCTGGTTGGCCCTGGCTGGCCTGGAACCATCTATGCAGCCCAGGCTGGCCTCGAACTCCCAGAGATCCACCTGAGTGCTGGGATTAGTCCAGCCATGATGGTTGATCTTGATCGTCGGCATCACTGGTTTTAGAATCACCTAGGAGACATGCTTCCAGGCATGTCGGTGAAGGCAGTACCTGAGATGCAGAGGTAGGAACACCCACCCTGAGTGTGGGCAGTGTCAACCCGTGATCCAGGCGCTGGAACAAGTGAGCTGAGCACCAGCGCCCATCTCTCTCTCTGCTTCCAGATGGCAAAGACACTGTGACCAGCCTCACATGCCTGCCATAGCTGGAGCCACCCTTGACCCAATCTTCCTCCTGTGATGGACTCCATCCCCTAAATCATGATCAAATAAACCCACGCCTCAAGTTTCCTTTGTCAGATGTTTTATCATAGGAAAAAGTAACTAATACAGAGATTTTATCTGGAGAGAGGTCGTGTGAGAGGAAGAAACATCAGTTGAGGATAGGGCTGTATGCAAGCTTGAAGAGCATTTTCTTAGTGATTGACTGGGAAGGGCTCAGCCCATGGTGGGAGAGACCACCACTCAATGGCGGTCCTGGGTACTCTGAGAAAGCAACAACAGGCCAGCAGCAGCAGGTCAGTAAGCAGCACCCCTCCACTGCCTCTGTGTCAGCTCCTGCCTGCAGGCTCCTTCCTTGTTTGAGTTCTATCATCACAATGGGGAGCATGGTGGCACACAGACAGACTTTCTGGAGAGGGGTCTGAGAGTTCTGCACCTGGATCCGCAAGCAGCAGGGAGAGAGAGAGACACCGGGCCTGGCTTGAGCAACTGAAACCCAAAGACTATTCCCAGTGACACACTTCCTCCAACAAGGCCACACCTCCCCCCAGTGCTGCATCCTGTGAGCATATGGGGGCCGCTGTCACTCAGACTAACATACCTTTTCTCTCCAACTTGCCTTCGTCATGCAATGGTAACCCGAACTAGGACAGAAATGAGTGGTTCTTGTTTCAAGCCCTGGATTTGTGGTGACTTGTTATGTAGCACCAGTTAGCAAACACACCCCAAGACTTCACCTGTAGCCCCTCCTCAGTGCTAGACACAAGGTCCATGGGGACAAGTGAGGCAGACCTCCTGGCTTCATGAACCTCAGAGTCTGTGGGGATGTCAGACTTGGGTAGGGTTCGCTTGCTCCACAGGGTGATGAAGCTACAAAGTCCTCACTAACTCACTGCTGCTGGGTTAAACCCGTAGGTCCCAAAGGAGACAGAAGACTTTAACTCTCAAGGAACTATGTTCTCCGGGCAAGTTGGGGAAGGGTGGGTATGGAAGGCCCGAAGGATATTATAGGTAGAAAGGATGGAGAAATGCTGGGATGGCAGGATAGGAACAGAGCCCCGCAAAGATGCCCAAGATGGTAGGTAGTCTGTGGTCGCAGGTTGACAAGAGGCCATGAGACTCTGGGCTTCGGCAGTATCCATGGGAACCAAAGAAGACAGGACAGAATGACAGCCCTCCCCTGTCTGCTCAACTGAGTGATGGACAGATGTGGCTGGGCAGGGTCATGCAAGAGAGTGAGTGGCTTTGAGTGACTGTGGCTGGCTGCAGCCTTAAGCAGGAAGTGGTGTGGATGGATGGCAACTCAACAGGTTCAGACAGCTGGCCTCCCTGGGGTTGGAACCACCTTCTGCACGTGTCTGGTAGCCGTTCCTGGCATGTTCCACAGAAGGCTCGCTGGGCAGCAGCATTCCAGGAAATGTCATCCTTGCTGTCTAAGCCGGGAAGAATGCTGCCCCTTCTCTGACGTAACAAAACCCATAGGCTGGAAGGCTGGTTGGGAGGGCACTTCCTGGAAGCAGGTGTGCTTCCCAGTTCCTGAACCTGCACTCTGCCTCTCCCCGAGAAACTGCACCCTTCACCTCCATAGAACGTCTGGAGTAGCTGGTATCTCAGCCAGGTAATGGCTGAGGTTCAGGTGGATCCAGCCACATGTGGGACCGAAGGCCTGGGCATTGCTCATTTCCCACGAGGTAAGGCACTGCACACTGGGGCCCTTACGGATCGCTGCACCCCTCGGTAATCATTTCGGAAAGCAGGCTCTATTTTCACAATTCTTGTATCAGAGCCTTCCAAGGACACGATCCCCACCTCCCCACCCAAGGACCTCCAGAAGAAAGCCAGCCAACCAGAGCTGGCCTGCGACCACAGCACAGCCATCAGCAGGTCAACATTGTGAGCACCCTTCTGGCCCACTCCACACTTCAGGAGGACCTGAGAGGGTGGTCCTGGGAAGTGCCAAAGACCCAGGGCCCCAACCCCGCGGTGCCATGGGTGTGGATAGATGCCTGTGTCAGTGTGGAAGGTTACCCTCACTCTCCCACACGCTGATCCCTTGCCGTGAGCTCCTGTGAAGTGGGCTCTGTTCTTGGGGCAGGACCAGGGCAAACTGGCACAAATTCCTACAGTGGCATGTGGGGAAACTAAGACCGTCCAAACTGTCCAGGCCCCTCCTTCCCTCACAGCAGTCTCCTGGGACGTGAGCACCAACTCCTGCACCATGTCTGTCTTCCTTTTCCCTCAGCTCCAACTGCCCGACCTCTGTTTTCAGCTTTGTTTTCCTCTCTCTCTCCCCATATGTGGTGTGTGTGTGTGTATGTGCGGTGTGTATGCGTGTGTGAGTGTATGTGTATGTGTGGTGTGTGTGTGTGTATGTGCGGTGTGTATGCGTGTGTGAGTGTGTGTGTATGTGTGGTGTGTGTGTGTGTATGTATGTGTGAGTGTGTGTGTATGTGTATATGTATGTGTGTGTGTGTGTGTGTGAAGAGATTGTTTGAAGACAAACTCCACCAACCTTCTGAATCATGTTCTCTTCCTGTGGAACACTGTCCTGGCTGTGGGCCTTAGGGAGACATCTGAGATAGCTTACTCAATCCTCCTCCTGTTAGAGACTCGATGAGCTTCTCCAAGCTGGTCCCCTGGTGTGGGGGACGACCTGGAGATGATTTGCCTGAACATGGGAGCAGAGCTCAGTCATCTCTAAAAGCAGACCACTCTCGGATTGTAGGAGGCCACCCAACTCCACCCAATCCCACTTCCCATCACATCCAGCCCATTTAATCCCAACCCATTCAATATCATCTTATCACATCCAACTTCATCCTACCTCACCCCTCCCCATCCCAGCTTGCCCTTCCTACCCCACCTCATGCAGCCCCTCCCTCTCCTTCCCATCCCTAAGGGCACCCCAGGTACTGGCTGTCCAGAGAGAAGCTTTAGTCGGAACAAAGCCATCGGATCCATGGAGCACCTCACACCCACAGGAGTCTCCCCGAGGCTCTGGGCTGACCGGCCACAGCTGGCTGCGGCTGGTAGTGGTCCCTTGTTGCTGACTGGCTGCCTTCTCGTCTCTTTCTGCACTGGGGTTTCCTTGAATGACCCTCCCCACATAAAGTGTTTGTCCTGAGATCTTTGTTTCTGGTCCACCTGGAGGAAGAGAACCCACAGACACACTCTTGCCTCTTTCTCACTTCTCACTCAACACCGTCACCTCCAGGTGTGCAGAATTTTAAATCTACTTTGATTTGGGTGTGTGCTGTTTGCTTAGACATTAATAAGGGCTTCAAAAGACAGAGGGAGATGTCAAGATGATGGTAGATCTGGAAGCCCACAGTGACAGCAGATTCTTAAACAGCCATCTTCAGAAAGTAGGCTTTTCTCTGTCACTCCGGGGCTGGCCAACTTTCCCAGTGGTTGTTTGGCACAAAGTAGACTCCAGCTTGCAGCAAGGGTTTGTTACAGCTCCTGAAGCTTCTAGGAACTGTGAGCTCACTGCCATTTCCAGCCCAGACAGCTTACACCGCAAAATTAAGGAAGCACCCCCCCCCCCGCAAGTCTGTGGTGTTGTTTCTACCCATACCTCTTGTAACTGAAGTGGGGCTTTTATTTAAATGTAGATGGAGGCTGGGAGCAGAGTTTTGTTGTTGCTTTGTTTTAAGACAGGATCTCACATAGCATAGGCTGTCTCTAAGCCCACTCTGTAGTGGAGGATGGCCCTGAATTTCCTCTGACCCTCCTGCTTCCACTTCCTGGGTGCCTGGATTACAGCCTGCCCCTGCCCCTGGCTCATGCAGAGCTAGAAATAGATGGCTTCCTGCATGCTCCACAGGCACAAGCAGCCAAACTGCTTCTCCAGCCCTTGAGTGTGCTCTGCAGAGGAAATCCTGAAATTAAAAAACAAAACAAAACAACAACAAAAAAAAAAACAGGATGCCCTACTGGCATGTGTGAATGAAGGAGGACAGAGAAGAGAAGGGAAGTGGGAAAGAAGGGACAACAGACAACTGGGGGTCAGAAAACAGTCTAATTGGAGGGGCAGAAGTTACTAGGAAGAGGTTTATGGATGGACCCAGCAGAACACTCAAGATAAAAACTTTCTCTTTTTGTTCAAGAGACACTGAGGAGAGTTAGAATACGAACCAACTCCAGCAACCGGGCTTGCGCAGCTGGACTTTGCTACTTTGTGGGTTCTTTTTCTCACCCTTGTTTTCACTCCCTAACACCAGATAGGAGAAAAGAGGGGACAGAAGGAGAGAGGAATTAGGAAAATCTCTGAATTTAATTTCTTTCCTTTAGCTTCTTTGACCACAGCTACGAACAAACCAAAACCAACCTCTCTAGATGACCGATGACCTCCCACACTGCCAACTGGGGCTGTAGCATTTATGTGCCCTCTGAAAAGTTCTTGGAATTCCAAATGTCACACAACCGCAGAAATGATCTGCAGCTGGGGATGCCACGCTTCTGCTAGAGCATGAGGCAAATCATAGTCAGCTGCTGCCGACAGCTAATGCAGCCCCACATCCCCACACCAGGGATTAAAGCAAAACCACGTTCTCATGTTTCTAGGTTTTTTAAAGAAATCAAAATTCCAGAATTCTCATGACAGGTTTTTCATGTTGTTTTACTGTCATTAGTTTCCACTTAAATGACTGTCTGGGCATAGAAGCCAGACCGGGCAGTGTGGGCCTAATATCTATCTGTAGATATTAGGGCCATTGTGTTTTCCATATAGATGAACAGTATAGAGGCTGAGTTATGGGTGGGGGACTCACACGCTCTCTAAAAAGCATCCCCTTCTGCTGCAGGAGAAGGGAAGGTGAGAAATAAAATCTAGTGGTTCTTTTTGTTTTTGTTTTTGTTTTTAATGTGTATGGGTCTTTTGCCTGTGTGCACATGTATGTCTGTGTATCACTGCAAGCCTGATGATGCCTGTGGAAGCCAGGAGGGGGAGGGGACAATTGTGAGCCACCATGTGGATACTGGGACTTGAGGTAGGTCCTCTGGAAGAGCAGCCTTAACCCCAAGCTGTTTCTCCAGGCCCTGATGGTTCATTTTCAAAGGTGTCTTGAGCCAGGTTAGGTCCAGATGCAGATGAACAGGGAACTGTGGACCCCTGCTAACAGCTGACTTACTAAGCCACACCCCAAAGAATACTAGACGCTTAGAGCTGAAAATTGCTAACAGCCAAGCTTGCCATAAGGTCAGGCTCCTGATAACAGGATGCAAAATGCAGATGAACATAGGCACGGTCTTGTCTATGAAAAAAGACCAATCTAAGCTGCTGAGGGAAGCTAGGGCACAGAGGCCGGGTTAATGAGGGAATCAGGGAGGGCATTCTGGGATAGCAAGCAGCCTGGCAAGGTCATAAAATAAACTGCCTCAGGTCTGGGAAGGTTGATTTCAGTCTGGGGCTAGAGAGCGTTTCATTCTCTGAAGACTGCGGAGGAAGACCTATCTGCCCAACCTTCCTCTGGGACAGGCACAGGAGAAGGCCTGGCAAGTGGGAGGCAGAGAGGGACCCATCTGCCCCTGGCCTCCCAGTCATGACCAGACTGACATATAGGAGTTCTCAGCCCAGCGGCCATTGTGCGCTTCAGTGTCCAGTTCTCCGTGACAATGGTCAGCAGTGAACTACAACTCCCAGGCAGCTCTGCGACAGAGAGGAAGATACCGGTACTCTACCATGCTCTGTCTTCAGAAGATATTATGCTTAGAAAACTAAAGGTACTAAATGCACTGTGCAGGCCTGCATGTGTGTGTGCATGTATGCGTGTGTACACATGTGTACATGCCTGTGGAGGCCAGCGCTCTACATTAGGTATCTTCATCAATCCCTCCCCACCTTACTGTTTGAGGCAGGGTCTCTCATTGAACCTGGGCTCCCAGTTAGGCTGACTGAGCAGTGAGTTCCAGCTCCCTGCCTTGGACCCCACCTTGCATGCCCACATCCTGCTCTGGTTAGTTCTGAGCTTCAGGCTTACCCCTCCTGCGTGCTCGGCCAGCCATTTTGCCTCGCCAAATGTGTTTTGACGATCTTCACAACTTAAAATAAGTTTATCAGAACTTAACTCACCAAAGGCCAAGGGATATCTATCACATGTATGTCTTGTGCACATATGTGTGCATGTCCATGTGTGTAACATAAGATGTTAGTCTTGGCTAACGTGTAACGTGTAATACAAGTCCTCTTATGTGTAAATACGGAAGTTCTGTTGGGGATGGTGCATTTCCAATGCTGTTTATTTTTACACTAGCACACCCTGGAATTACACAAACATGCTGGGAGCCTCAGCTGGGCTTTTCTTCGGTCTTGGCCTGATTGGACACATCTTGGCTCTCATGATCTTGTGGTCAGCTGGTAAGCTGATGGCTCTGACTTCGCCGGTCTTAGCTGGGGCCGCTGCTACAAGAAGGGGCTGACTCTGCCCCAGCCTTTGGCTCACTGTCATTCACGTTTTTTTGGACTTGTTGACACAGCAGAAACATGAGTGTCAATGACCAAAGTATGTGAGGCTTGGGGAAGGGTGCTTGTCTGTCTCTGTTGCTGTTGTTGTGATACCTCTGAAGCTGGATAACTATGAAGAGCAAGAGTTTGTTTAGTTAATGGTTCCGGAGGCTGAAAGTTCAAGGGGGGGAGGTTCCCTGGTTCTGACTCTAGGAAGGGTCTAGGCTGTTGGCACGGTGCAGGAGCAAGGGATCAGAAAATGAGACAGCAGCTGGAGTGCACTTGAGGAGTGGGGGGGGGAGTCCCGAGGCTTGGTGGGGGTGGGGGTGCATGGGGGGAGAAGCTGGATGATGGGGAGCCAAATCTGCTCGAGTGCCCGTCTCTCCCAGAGAGCATCGCCATAACCTCTCAGCAGGCAGTGCATCCTTCTTTATAAAAGTTAGTGTAGACGGGTTATGCAAACCCATGGGTTCCTTGTGCCACTTCCTGCATATGGTACGCTTCGGTCAGACTTTTGCCTCACTACGCCCTCCTCCCTGCTCCTCTCTTCTTAAACGGCCCCTTCGGTTCCATGTCTGGTTTTTAAAATCTAGGTCCTATGTGTGAAAGAAACAGGTGATGTTTTTCTGAGAATGACTTTTATTTATTCATTCATTCATTTAATTTTTGACTCAGGGTTTCTTCGTACAGCAGCCGTGGCTAGCCTGGCACTCGCTCTGTAGACCAGGCTGGCCTTGAACTCATAGAGGTCAGCCTGCTCCTGCCTCTCAAGTGCCAGGACTAAAGGTGTGCACCGCCATCCGGCTCTTTTTCACTTAATGTTATCACCAGTTCCATCCATCTCCCTTCAAGGGGCAGGTTGTTCTTCATGACTGGATAATGTTTGCTCCGTGGATATACAGCATATTAAAAACCCACGCACCCACTGCTGGGCATCCAGCTGACTCCACACGTGGCCTCCGGTGATGGGGAGGCTGATTTTGTCTGAGGGTTTATCACAATGGACAGAACTGGTGCTGCCCAGTGGCCCTCACTGGCACAACTCTCACCACATGGTTCTTGGGTCTTTGAAACTGGTTTGCAAGGAGAATGTGGAAAAGGTTGGAAATAACTGCTTAGGTTTTCTTTATTTCTTTTGACATCACAATGACTGGCCAAGTGTCCCCATATCGATTTTTTAATTTATTTTAATGTTAGCTCATTGGCTCTCCTTTGCTATGACCTGCTCAACAGTAAGCAACTTAGATCAGGGTCTATAAAGTGGGACAACAGAGTTCCCCAAAAGTTCATTGCTGAGGCCTTGGTTCCCAGCTCGGGGCAAGTGGAGTTTTTACTGCAGGGGGCAGGGGCTGGAACACAGAATCACCACCCTCGTGACTACAGTAATGATGTCCTTGGTGGGGAGGGAGAGTCTGGCTGTCATGAGAGAGAATTAGCTCTGCAAGAGCGGGCTGCTCTGCAGCAAGGCTACCCTGGGAGCACCTACCGCCTTCCAAGGGGGCCGTTTCCTGTTCTGCTTCTCCTCTGTGGGATAAAGAGTCCAGGCTCAGGAATTATGTTACAGCAACATAGAACAGAGCGAGATGTTACAGGGAAGTACGGGTAGGTGGCTAGAAAATTGGATGGTGTTTGTAGAGTTTCCTAAGAGATGGGCAGCTCTCGAGATCAGTACAGGAAACGTGTGTCGAGGGCTATGACACTTGCTCTATTGCGGCCCTCTGGGCTTTATCCAGCATAGGTGGTGACACTTGAATGTCTCCTGATCGCTGCCTCTGAATCTCTGCCTCCAGGACACCTGCGGTGAGTGGCTTCTTTAAGTGAGGCATCATAGCAAAAGCAGAAGGGATCGGCCCCAGTGACCTCTGAGTGACCCCTGGGTTTTGAATGACATCAGCTCCTGTTGTAATTACCCGGGGCCAGCAGCAGCATTTCCTCGGCAGAGTTAATGGGAATTTATTTAGAAAGATCCAGGAAACAGAATTTGAAAACTCAGGGCTTATCTCATCTGCTACTGTCAAATTGGAATCTTTCATGGAGTGGGAAACGCAGTCAGGAATCGGGATGTGAACTAAAGTATAAGCTGCCCTGGAAGCAGGTTCCCTGAGGTGCAGAGGAGGCGGGCACAGGGGACAGGAGCGCCATCTATGTGCTAGCATGTGCTCAGAGCCCACGGGAAGCTGGCTGCTATGGCGGGTGCCTGTAAT
Source organism: Pachyuromys duprasi (assembly GCA_028658305.1). Lineage (NCBI taxonomy): Eukaryota > Metazoa > Chordata > Mammalia > Rodentia > Muridae > Pachyuromys > Pachyuromys duprasi. The sequence continues at coordinate 2,928,704 of CM053749.1, forward strand.
TCCGTGCTGCAGAGCTGGAGACAGATGGGTCCCTGCACCTGGATGGTCAGCCTGGGGCTCCTTGCTGGGCTGCTCACTGGTCAGCCTGGGGCTCCTTGCTGGGCTACTCACTGGCCAGCCTGGGGCTCCTTGCTGAACCCCAGCCCAGTGTGATACCCTGTCCCAAAACACTAGGTAAACAGTGCGTGAGGAATGACACTCGAGGCTGACCTTTGGCTTCCACACCCAAGCACACACAGATGCACCCCCCCCACACACACACACAGAGGAACTGGAATAGCAGAAGCAAAGGTAGCTTTCTGCACAGTTCTTGCCAGATTGTCTTTGGACCTGAGCCTACACAGGGTCATGGGGAAACCTTCTTTCTCTGACACAGTTTCTGACACTATTCTGTTATTATATCAGCTAAACATCTGCTTTTCGCTGTACGCAATGGCTGACACCACTGCTAGCCCCCATGAAGACCTTACTAGGAAGGGGGCCTCACTTCTGAGTCAGAATCTGTATTTTACTGAGGCGATAAACAGGCACACTGAAGTTCTTTAAAGCCCTAGACAGCTTTAACTCTCAGCTGACCACATCCTAGAGTCAGCTGAGAAGGTAGATGGCAGTTTCTCTGGTGAGACTGGCCTGGTGGACAGTCTGGATGAAGGCGAGCTTAGCCTGCTGCCGGCAGCACCATTCCTGGCTGTGTGAGGACGCCAGCCTGGGACAAAGACAGGCAGCAGCATCCCTCCACGGCTTCTGCTTCAAGCTCCTGCCCTGGCTTCTCTCCAATAATGGGCTGAGACCTGAAAGTGGCACCGAATACACCCTCTGCTCCCCTAAGTTGCTTTTGATCACAGGGATTTATCAGAGCAACAGAAAGTAGGACACCATCCTAGGCCAGAGCTGCGTCTCAGGGCTACTGCTCACTCATTCTGTAACTTTGGGTGCTTTTTTTTTGTTCTAGACTCTGTGCCAGGCAATTGGATGCCTTAGAATTCAGGGAATAGCACTTCCCTTTAAAGAACTTATTTTTTACATTTATTTTTATATGTACAAGTGTTTTGCCTGTGTGAATATATACACCACATATGTGCCTGGTTCCAATCGAGTCCAGAAGATGGCATTGGATCCCTAGAACTGGAGTTAAAGATGATTATGAGCCACCACGTGGGTTCTGGGAATCAAGCCCAGGCCCTCTGTGAGAGCAGCCATGCCTTAGCTGCTGAGCCATCTCTCCAGAATAACACACACAGAGAGAGACATACACACACACACACACAAAGAGAACAGGACATTGAAAATTAGGTCAGTAAGAGTTTTAAACTTGTGAATTTCCCATCATGCACCCCGATCTCCCCAACGCCTACTGCCTGCCCTCTACCCATGCAACTTCTCCCACAACAGAGAAAAGAAAGTCTTGTTATGGAGGTGCAGTGTGTCCCAGTGTGTCACACAGCACACCCTTTCCACACTTCTTTGCTTGCAAATATTTATTGAAACAACTTGTTGGTCCGTTTTGAGGCCTCTGGCTTATGCTGCTCTGTCAACACTGGATCCTCGGGGAGACTCCTCTCATCCTGTTGTTGCCCTGTGTCATGGAGACTTTGGATCTGTAGTACTGGCTCCTTCCTATCCTCCAGCAGCTCACTGATGGGGTAGATGTTGGGGTGAACCAATTCAAAGCTCTGGATCAGGGCCTGAGAGACATATGGCTGGCTCACCAGCAACCCCCACAACTAGGGTCAGCTCCATCCTGCTGCCCAGCTGAGGTGCAGGGCCCGTTCTCTCAAGTATGTGCCACTGGTGAGAGATATGGCCCATCTCTCCCACTGTCATGATCCTGGGGCCAGCTCTCCTGCTCCCATGACCCTGTGGAGGTCTCCCACCTGCTGCAGATGGTGAGAGACAGGGAGGAGGAGGGTACTGCTCCCTCATCCACACCACTGCATCTAGACAAGTGAGTGGCAGGGCCAGCTCTCCTGGTCACTGTGGATGGTGATAGGCAGGGCCAGCTCTCCCATGATGCCCAGATGAGGGTGAGTGCAGTTGTGTGCAGCCCTCAGATGCTAACATGTCCCTGGCTAGCAGCCCACATCAGGGACATCCTCCTGGCTGTTGGTGGTAATAAGCCAATGCTTCTGCAGGGCCGCGGGCCCAGACATGGTCCACGTGGCAGCACAGGCCAGGACCCCACCGTGGTCCCGGGTGGCATCACCGGCTACTCCCGCCAGGCTGCGCCTCACTGCCCCCGAGTCGCCAGCTCTGCCCCTCTTCATTGTGCCCACACCCTTCCGTTTCTCTTTCTCCTCCACACTTACTTGCTCCATTTGGTGGTTCCCCGGGTGTCTGGGTGTCTGGGGTCATCTTAGGAGAGCTCTGCTCTGCTCATGCAGGAAGGCTCAGCAGGGGCCACCTCAGGCATGGTCTCTACCCCCATCGGGACTGTGTGGCTCGGGACTGCTGGTGGTCTCACCCTGGCCCCCTGCCCAGGCCCCCTGGCACCGACTGGCAGTCGTATCTCAGGCTGCTAATCATTCATACGTTCACAGGCCAGAGCATGAGTGTAGGCGTAGCCTCTCTCCTCTCTGTGATGTGACAGGGCATACCTGCCACGCCCCTAGGGAAACCTCAGTACATTTTATAACAGTAAAATCCCTGAGGAGGGTGGAGTGATGGCTCCGGGTTACAGCACTTTCTGCTCTTCCGGAGGATCTGGGTTTGTTTCCCAGCAGCCACGTCAGGCCACCCACAACTGTCCGTGTCCTTGAGGCCAGCTGCAGGCACACGGCTCACACAATCACACGCAACCATGCACACACTAAAGTAGCAGATAAAGCAATCTTTAAAAGCAGTGTGTAACAGGACCGCAATTTTACATAGTGCCAACCTCTGCCAGGAAAAATACCCAGCTCAGGTTCCTGAGCAGAGAATATTTCCCAAACCGCCTCACCCTTGCCCTCGCTGCGCTCTCTCTGCGGCTTCCTAAAAACCCACCTGGTATGTGGGTAGACACACCATGCAGAAAGCTGGATTCCGGGTGCCAGGGAACCTCGGTAATTAGTGGTCGCCTTTGAACTGCCCGTGAGTTTGTGTCAGGTTGCCAGGATGGACGTAGTTCACCTTTGTGACCATGAGGGGAAATCCGATAACTAAACGAACAGATTGGACACAAAAGCAGGGGTACATTTAGCTACTTTGGGGTCTTTTCAAGCCCTATAATGAAGGCTACATGAATATACAATGAGTTAAAATATTAATCAAAGCAGTTGGTTTTTCTTCTTCCCTTATCTCACGTGTGTGTGCATGTGCATCTATGTGCATGTGTGTGAACATGTGTATGCTTGGCTGCATGTATGTACACATGTGTTTGCACGAACGTCAGAGGTCAGCGCCTGGATGTTTTCCTCAACTGACATCTATCCTTACTTTTTGAGACAAGGTCTCTTGTTGAACTTGGATTAGTTTCAGCAAGCTTGACTGGCCGGAGGGCCTGGACTCTTCTATGTCTGCCCCTCCCCCTCCGGCACTGGGATCGCGTGTGTTCACCTCCATGCCTGGCTTTTAGAGATTGTGCTCAGACCCCAAGGCTTGCCCAGCACATACTTTTCTGACTGAGCGGTCTCCCCACCCCTAGCCCTGGAGCCAGCAAGGAAATGGGGCAATTGGGTAGTGTGTGTGTGTGTGTGTGTGTGTGTGTGTGTGTGTGTGTGTGTGTGTGTGTGTGTGTCTGGGCTGTTTCCTACAGAGTCACACCTACCATGAACCTTATCTTCAATTTGATTGGAAGTCCTCCTGTGACTCCAGGAAGAGGCTGAACCCAGGTCAGACTTCTGGGAGGGCAGGTGTGGTCGCAGTCTGTGATTCCATCTGTTGTAGGGTGTGAGGTGGGGTGTGAAGCTTCCCTAAGGCCCAGGCCCAGGTTTCTTCCAGTGTGGGTTCCCCCCAGTCAACGGGTTGGCAGTCAGCTTTGGGTGAGGGGTGAAAAAAAGTGTCTTTAACTGAGGCTTTCAGAGCCCTGGGGCCTGGATCCCCCACCAGGCAAAGCTTTGTTTACCTTTCGCTTTCATGGTGGGAAAACACCCCTGGGCCAGCCCTTTACCTTGCACACCCAGGCAAACTGCAGAGTGGGAAATGTCTGGGGAAGCTGGTGTGCAACGGTGAAGGCACGCTCCGGCCCTGTGCACAGGCCCCAGAGCTGCATTTTCTCCTTCCCCCTCTCCCGCAGGAGAGGTGTCCCAACAGCACCCTGACGCTTTAGAAAAGCCAGGGACTGAACAAACACCTTTGTTGCACCGGGGTCTGCTCCCTTCCGCCCTTCAGAAGCCACACGATGGGCGGGGCCTGCTGCCTCGCACAGTTCCCTGAAAGTACAACTTTCTCCTTGTGGTTCCACACACAGCAAATTCACTCCCCCTCACAAATGCTAACGCTGGCAGGGCTGTTTGTCCGGCTGCAGGAACACTCACCAGGCTTTCTGTAGGCTTCGGTTCCTGGCCACGTGAAGCCAGGCCAGTTACTGTCCCAGTGTCCTGCCAGATGAAACAAGGACAGAGCTTTTCCAGAAGTCCGGCTTGTGACTGCGAGGCAACCTGGGGTGTGGGAGGCCCTGACCAAAAATAAATAAACAGAACAGAGAAGCGCTGCGTGCAGCTGCCTCCTTGGAGGCGACGGTGATGGAGAAAGACCCTGCCTCTCTCATGGGCCTCCCGGGTTGCCTTTCCGAAGCTCTCTAATGTAAGGCCACTAACCAAGCGTCCCTAACGCACACATGTGTTAAAGAAAGTTGTGTTTAGCACACACTTTGAATTCTCGGTTAAACCCTACATAAAGCATACTGCATAGGAGCAAATCTGACACTCTCCGGAGACCTCACGGGTGGGGTCCGTGTCTAGTGGCCACCACTGCCCTTGGCATCCATGGCTGCCTCTCTGGCAGGAGATGGAGGGCAGGCTTCTGCTCTGGGGTCTCCCCTGGAGTGGAGGACCTCCTCCTATCCCAGAATGCCTGCATTCTCACTCCTGAGAAGGTGTGCCAAACGCCAGAGCAACTGGTGTCTGACGCTTAAAACATGGAGATTTTGTCTCCTCCGGGCGAGGCGGCAGTTATTAGATATGGGACCCCAGAGCCCAGTGTGTTTTCACAGATGTGAGAAATAATTCAAGGGGATCATCCTTTCAAATATCAGTGCACGAGAGTGTCAGAGTTTTGCTGTTGTTCTTTTGGTTTGGTTTTTTTGTCCTTCGTTGTTTAACCATTGTTTTTGAAAGCCTGGCACACACTACCTGCAGAGGTTGTGGGAGGGGCGGGGCTTGGCTTCCTTCATAGTGAACAGAGCAAGGGACAAACCCCAGGCTGGTGGTCACCAGAGGTCTGATTTCTGAGGCCACTTAAGCCCCCAGGTCACACATATTACTTAAACTATCCTAGTTTTCTCAAGCCAGGGGGACTTCAAATAAATCAGCAGAAGCTAGGTACAAGGTATGTTGTGTGACAGGACTTTTTCATGGGTGACACAGCACACACGCCCACTAAGCCCAGAAAGGACCCCACACAGGCTAGAACACCACCGATGTCCGCTTGGGTGGGCCCGTGAGCTTGACTGGGGTTATTACAGGAATATGGAGGAGGGGTCACCTGCAGGAGCAGAAAGGACTCCGTGACAGCAGCCTAATCAAAGCCCACCCTAGAAGCTGGGAGCCTGGGGCACACTCATTCACAGCCCACAGGACCCTGGGGCACACTCACAGCCCACAGGACCCTGGGGCACACTCACAGCCACCGGACCCTGGGGCATACTCACACTCACAGCCCACAGGACTCTGGGGCACACTCACTCACAGCCCACAGGACCCTGGGGCACACTCACTCACAGCCCACAGGACCCTGGGGCACACTCAC
>CM053749.1:2935089-3028858 GCA_028658305.1 Pachyuromys duprasi
CACACACTCACACACGCACTCACACACACACTCACACACACACACTCACACACACACACATTCACACACACTCACACACACACACACTCACACACACACACTCACCACACACATTCACACACACTCACACACACACACTCACACACATACGCACTCACACACACACTCACACACACACACTCACACACACACACTCACACACATTCACACACACTCACACACGTTCACACACGCTCACACTCACACACGCTCACACTCACACACACACACACATACACTCAACCCCATTCTTATCTTGGTGATTTTAGTTTATCTGTGGTCACTCATTGCACTCATGCTGTTCTCTTGTTTGTTTCCCGGGTGAAGGAGCAAAGCACAGCAGTTGCGAGCTTGGCCTCATTAATATTGGAGAATACTGGCAACATTCCTGTTTATTTTTTTAAGTATACAAAGGATGAAATTTGCCCTTGGGCATACTGCTGTGAGTTTTACTTCAAATTATACCGCAAACAAGACAGAACTAATCCATTCTCCCCTCCTCGAACCCTTTCAGTCTCTGACATTTTGAAAGCTCGTGCCAGGATGTGATTCCCAGACTTTGTTGGTTTGTTGTTTTTTAGATGAAGGCACTGAAGCTTCAGCACTGCCTCTGGACAGTCTATAACCAAAACTGGGTAAAATGACAGGGGCAAAGGCTCTAGCATTAGATGGACCGTTTCATATTTCATGGAAACTTCAGTGATAAATTTTTAAAGCACCATGCAGAGTGATCTCACCTTGAAGAAAACTTTACTCTATCATCTTACAAAATAAAAAATAAAAAAATCAAACAGAAGCTCTGGGGCTGCAGAGATGCTCGGTGGTTAGGAGAGCACCAGCTGCTCTTGCAGAGGACCAGAGTTCAAGTCCGGCATCCACACAGCCACTCACAGTTGTCTGTGACTCAGGTTCTAGGAAATCTGACGCCCTCTTCTGGCCTCCCAGGGTACTCCCTGAAAACACATGGTGAATATACACACAAGAAGACACATACAAATGTACATACATATACAAGTAAAAAAAAAAAAAAATTAAAGGTTAAATTAAAAAAATAGAAGTCCTGAAAGGTTTGGTGTCAGGGCAAGAGCCAGAGCAGAAACCCAAAGCTTTTGTTCAGCTCTATGCTCTTCCTGTGTGCGGAAACTTCTTCTACCACTGGCCCCTCCCCTCCAGGTCCACCTTCCACCCTCCTGAGCATGGACCAGCCTTTGAGTGTGCTGTCACCTTCCAGCAGAAACTGAAGACACGGCCTTTCTCCAGGAACCATTTGGTGCTGGCTGACCTGCTGTGGCCTCGAGGCTTACAGAGCCAGCGACCTTCGTTGCTGGGAATTTCACTGTGCAGTGTGTCCGTTCCTTCTGCAGAAGTGTTGCCTGACTCTCTGCTCTGCCAGGTGCTGGGCCATTAGCTCTGGATTTGCCTTATCAACCCTAGGCCGGCCCACAGGCAAGGGGGACAGAGGGAGTAGCTGTCTGCTGGAACACTGCCGGCGTTTGGGGGCAGATGCTAGTTAGGGAGCTGAACTGTCCCTGCACTTTCCACCTGAGGCCCCACTTCCTTCAGCGCAGAGGTGCTTCTTCACGGAGTCCCTGGCACCCGTGGAACTTTTCAGTATCTTGGGCATCACGGCTTCACGGTCAGAGGACGTGATAACCCTGGTGTGACCCTGCCATGACCCTGCCTGTGTGAGGTGGTGAAGGAAAACTGTTGTTCCATTCCAAAGGAGCAGCCGTGGTGGTGTCGGAGGTGTGGTGGGCCCCCGCCCTGACGCCCCCGGTGCTAGGACCAGGTTTTGAGCTGAAGCTATGAGGTTAGTGTATCGAGGCAAAGCTGACACTCTCTTTACAAGTCGTTACCTCTGGGTTGTGTCTTTTCTGCCTGGCTGCAAAGAGAAAGTCTCTTCTCTCTGCTTGAGTGTAAACAGGAGCAGGGAAAGGAGCCTGCAGCCGATGGGCAGAGCCATGGGCAGGGCCTGTGCTTTCGAAGCCAGCAGCACGGCTCTGCCATCCACGGGAAATGTACCCAGCTCACCCACTGGTGTTTCAGCATTCCTGTGAGAGCAGGGGAGCTGTGACTGGTGGGGGGGGGGGTGTCAGCCATCATGGAGCCTTTTCAAGTTTCCCTTCTCTCAGCTCGCCACCCTCTCTCTGCTGCTGTCACCAGGACATCAGCGTCCAACTCAGCACAGCGCCCCAACACAAGCAAGCGACATCTGCCCTGACAGCCCCGTGAGCATCCTGCCCTGGGGACCCACTGTGGGCGCCTCGGCTCTCACCTCCCTATGGCCTCCCCGCAGCAGAGAGCCGGAAGCAGTAGCCAGTTTCTCCCACTTACAAGGTCAGGGAGACACAGTGAGGCAGACGGCTCTCCATCTCCCATTGGGCGTCCATACCTTAGCCCCAAGCGTGGACCTCTACATCCTGCCACAACTGCCATTCCAGAATGGGGTGGGGAGCCTGAAAACCGACATCCTCCCTGCAGGGCAACAGCGGCTGCCAGACCCAGAGTTAAACTGGAAAGGACTTTGAATGATGAGGTGGCGTGGTAGCATGATGCCCGTCTCCCCAGTGACTGGAGAAGTCACTGGTGACGTGGGAAATGCCAGGCCCAGGTCTGTGTTTAAGTCAGTGGCTCAGCGCAGTGTCTGAAACAAAGGGAATGAGGCACTTGTTAATTTTCCTGCTGTCCCTGTGAGGTGAGCGCTCCATTCTCAGAATGGCACGTCTCTCTCCAGGCTCTCTGGAGAGGCATCAGCAGACCCGAGCGTCCTTACTGTTTCCTTTGCTGACTTCATGGCTTTGTCCACATATATGAACAAAATATGTATATTTCATGGTGCACCTATAAGAATTCCAGTCCACAGTTCTCTGCAGGGTCTCCTCGACCATAAAGGTCACTCAGGTGGTGTAACTGGCCTGCACACACGGGTGTGTTAAAATGTGTGACTAGCCTGTCTGCGTGTGTTACACACATGGCGTCTGGCTCTTGGTCATCAGGTGAGCTTGGGCCCAGCTCTGACCAGAACCCAGTGAAATGATCATGATAATTTCACTTTTCTGTATCACCTTTCATCAGGGAAGATGAAAGGACTTGGCAGAGCCAGACGCCCTCTTTGATCTGGCTGCTGTCAGGTGCACTCACGTCCATTGTCCGCTCTGCACTGGCTCTGCAGATGGCCTGCCCTTCCGCAGAGCAGCAGAGAGCTCCAGCCAGCTGCTGGGAAGAGGACCTGGCCGGCAGGTCTGCAGCCCTGCCTCTGAGGCAGCAGGGAAGGTCCAGGAGCCCGAGGGCGGGCATCGGCCTCTGCTCCCCTCTGGGCACACCCAGCAGTGTGGTTCTTAGCTGTGTGAGAAAGACCCTGAAATATATATCCCAGGCTCAAATTCTCCCGAGTCCAGCCAGGCGTCCCAGCTGTCTCCCAGGCATCTCCAGCCCCGGGTGTCACTGAACACGGGCTCAGCTTCCAGCAAGTGTATGTGTGTGAACCGGCTCTGTCTCCACCGTCCCTCCCAAATAGTCCCTGTCCTGCTGTCCCCAGGCAAGTTGTTAGAGTGACAGCTGTGATGAAGGTGTTTTGGGCTGTGTGCTTCAGGAAACCTGCATTTCAGAGCGGGTGTGGGAGGGTGCCCGCTGAGGGGGAGACTTCGGGGCTGTGAGGTTGGATGACGGCTCAGGGCTGTGGCGGTCCTCGGAAGGCAGCCTCCAATGCTGGCTGGGAAGAGCGGAAACAGCTCCGAGGCAGCAACGGGGCTGTGAGGAACAGAAAAGCCCCAGACTGCTGGTGTTATCTCAGCTCCAACATGCCGGCCGTCGGTCCTCAACAGGCTGATTTACGCCATCTTCAAAACCAGTGGTTAAAAAGGGGGTGAAGGAGATTTGTTCAGTGTGGCCACAATGGGGAGAGGAACTGGGAAGCTGAGGGGTCCCCTGGTCCATTTGTAGGGTCTTGACCTGAGGTTCAGGTTTAAGCAGAGCAGGCTAGGGAGGTCGCCTGTCAAGTCTGACCCATCATCTCTGTCTGGTCTTTCTGGCAAGATGGCCTGACAAGCTGTCCCATGTGTGAAATCCTCCTGGGGCCAAGCTCCCCTCTGGCTGGAAGCAGGCTCCCATCTTTTCCTTGGCCAAGCATGAGATTCTTGGGAGAAAGTTCCAATTTCTTGGGGTCCGGTGTCTCAACAGTCTGAGAGCCGAAAGGAGGGGCACAGGTGTGTCTTTAGAATATCCTGGCTGCTCACCTGGACAGACGGACAAGGATGGGGTGAGGTGGGGCACCACGGTGGCACAGAGAATCCTGCACAGTGTTACACATGCCGCCCAACCCCAAGGACGGTGATTGTGGGGCTGGCGGCCATCACTGGCTCCCTTGGCTGAGACTTTAAGGGCGTGCCCCCCATCTGTCCTCTCCCACACACAGGCAGTGCCTGGCAGGAGCTGGGGACAAAGCTTCCTGTTCTCCATCTAGGGTCCTCAACAGAGTCCTCTGTTCAAAGGGATGAGCAGCCAAACTGAGAACAAAGAGTCCTCTGCCGTCCCTGGAAAAGCACCTCAGAGCCTGGGGCCTGGAAGCTGGGCAAGGTTAGAGCACCAAACCCTCCCCTCTTCACTCTTTGAGAACTTAAACCTCCGGTGCACCTGTTCAGGCTTGCCCTCTGAGGGAGGAGGAGTGGGTGGTCTCATGGAACCAGCTGCCCACCCCCACCGCCCACCTGCTGAGCATCGGAAATCACACCTGGGCCCTTTCCGGTCTGTGCAGGCCACACACACACACACACACACACACACCAAGGGCAGCAGGTAGCACGTGGCTCACAGGCAGAGGAGTGCCTCCATTGACAGCAGGCTGTGTGCTTTTCAGCAGGGACCTTGCCTCGGGAGACTCCATTTTTACAAGCAGCTTTTGACTGCTTTGAGAGCGGAGGCCTGCATGCCCTGGTGAATCGGGAAATGGCATGAGCCCTGGACACACTCGCCCATCGCAGACTGGTACACGGCTCCTTCCTGGGAACAGAAAGGGAGCCACCCTTCAAGCTTATTGGGGTGAACTGTAGGGGTGGTAGGGGCACACGTCAAAAAGAGACTCAAGAGTTTATCAGACATGCCAGAATAAGAAACAGGTGTCACTCCCCACCTGGACCCTGTGAAAGGTGGAGGAGGTGTGGGGTGTAGATTAGGGGAGTGAACTCTGTGGGAGCCCTGGGAGCCACCCACTGCTGCTTTTCTAATGATTTTGTACTTTAAAAGCCTTGCTCTTCTCAGTCTCCCAGGAAGATCTCCTGCCCACAGGGGGTGTGGCTCCTTCCCAGGACCCCACCACCACCATCAGGATTTAAACCATTCAGCCTGCAAATCCTTCATGGGTTCAGGATCAGCCTGGCTGCCAAAAGCTAAGTCTGGACCCTTGGCTCTTACCGGTGGTACCCTGCCAAGATATCTTAGCCCCAGGACACAGCCACCCCGTCACTGGCCAGCCCGGCAGGGGGTGGGCTATGGAGAGCAGGCAGGGAGTAGGAAGGACCAAGCCTAGTTGGTCCTGGGCAGAGTTCCACTTGTCTTCTCCTGGTCTGGCAGGTTTGGAGCTATCTGCGCGTCTCAGGATGCTCTCTGCCCTCCTTGACGGCCCTGTGCCTCCAGTGCCTCTATGTGTTTACACTCTTGCCAAAGCTCTGGGAGCCCAGCTTTACCCCTGCTGACCCTCTCTCCCCCACCCGACCCGTCCCTCTACCCACCTTCCACCCATCCTCCACCCATCCTCCACCCATACTCTACCCATACTCTACCCATCCTCCACGTATCCTCCATCCATCCCTCCATCTGACCCATCACTCCACCCTACCCATCCCTCCACCTGCCCCATCCCTCCATCCATCCCTCCATTCATCCTTCCACCCTACCCATCCCTCCATCCATCCCTCTATCCATCCCTCCACTGACCCATCCCTCCACCTTTCATCAAGAACCAGGCTCTCATCCGTGTGACCTGCTGTTCCCTCCCACATCTCCCAAAGGGCATCACTCTGGGAGGCCCCAGGAAACCACAGAACCATCTTGGTAATTTTGAGGCAGATACCCTCTCCGTCCCCTGATGTAGAAAAGGAAGGCCCAGACACGGGATAGGAAAACACTGTTAAATGCACAAACACAAATGCTTCTTCCTGCTCCCTGCTGTGTTCTTGGAGCAAAGGAGAGAGAACCTGGGACTCTGGAGGCCGTCCTGACAATCTTCTTTCAGTGTCCTTGCTCAGGGTTGTGGGTGTGTGGGTGGTATGGGGGTCAGATCATGGTATCTTCCAGCTGCAGCTCATTTGCTACTGTACATGCTTTGCTTGCTGTTGCTGGGGTTCTGTTTGGTTTGGTTTGGTTGAATTTTCTGAGACATAGTTTCTCTTTGTAGCCCAGGCTAACTTCACAATGTTAGTCTACCCCAGCCTCCCAAAGGCGAGGATAAGAGGCAAGAACCACCCTGCCTGGCCATGGCCAGCTGGTTTTTATCTGACCCTTCAAAGACACTGCAGAGGAAATGACACATGTCTCAGTGGGCCCAAAACCAGCGAGCATAGCCTAAGGAAAGAATTGAGCACATTTGCTGCAAAGTTCTGCTGGTGACTTCACCGTGAAAACATGTGACAAGGGCTGGTGAGTCAGCACAGTGGGCAGCGATATGTGCGGCCTGACCTGTCGTCCTGAGCCCCATCCCTGGGCGCCTGTGTGGCGGAAGAGAGAACAGACACGCACACACCAACAGAAAAAACAAGTCAATGTTAGAGATTGTGTGTGACTCTGGTTCCCCGGATCATTGCTTCCCTGCATGTCCCGGCGCTCTAGCCTGGATTACAAAACAAGTCCCAACACTCTGAAGTTTGGGAAGCTGAAATACCTTTAAAAGAGCTCTGGGAGTGTTACAGAAAAGCAATTTTCTAAAAATACCTGTTCCTTTAAATCTCCATTCTGAGGGGCCAGCAGGAACCCTCCGCCCCCACAGCCAGGTCCAGCACATTAGAGCGAACGAAAACACAAGTCAGATGACTGATAGAAGCCAGCCTTCCCGTGGCCTTCATATCATCTGTATCAGCCCAGCTCTGCCCTGATGTGGCTGGTTCACATAACACATAAATCAGGAAGCGCCGGACGCCGGGAGGACCAGCTTTGATGGCATGAAACAGCCATCATTGCAGGCCAGGGAAGACTCGGATTAAACACCCCTGGTGACCAGAGGAGCTTCTGAAGTAATAGTCTCAGAACATCGAACCTGGAGTAGCCAAAGCCAAGCAGCCCTCCAAATGAAGGTCCTCACAGCTTTCCGTGGGCCCGTGGTCAGCGCTGCCTCCTGAAGCCATGCTGCCACCAGAGGCCTGTGCTGTCCCCAGAAACCACGATCCATGCTGCTACCGGCAACAAGGGGCAAGGAAGCTTCTTTTGCAGCTGTGCCGGTGACCACAGACTCACAGTTGACAATGATGGACGTAGAAGGCTCCTGTGACAACCTCTCCCCCAACCCCCCCCCCCAAAAAAAGAAGCACTCTAGACAGGAAGCAGTTGGAGAGAACTCTTAAAAACTGTGACTGAGGATGCTGATGTGCGGCTCTGATGCTTGGGTGGGGGAGGGGTGGCCACTGGGAGTTAGACCTCCTCCTCTTCCCCTTCTTCTTTCCCCTCCGCCTCCTCCTCCTACTCCTCCTCTTCTTCTTGGTGTGGAGGGCACAAGGGTAGGTGGTGGACCTGGGAGGACTGGGAAGTGAATGTGATTGTGTTGCACTATGTGAAATTCAGAAATAACAGATAGAAACATTGTGCTAAGAGAGAGAGAGAGAGAGAGAGAGAGAGAGAGAGAGAAAGAGAGAGAGAGAATCCTGGCTTTGGGCTGGGAAGGCCAGGGGCTCAGGAGAGAGTGCACTGACCAGTGTTCAGTCCCCAGAGCCCTTGTGAAAATGTCAGGTGTGGTGGTACATCCTGATACCTTCAGTCCTGGGGAGGCAGAGACAGGACAGTCCCTGGGGCTCAAAGTGATGAGTGAGCTGTAGGCCCATTCACAGCTGGTGGCTGCTGTTACTGTGGATGAGCCCTGAATATGCAGGTGCACACATATGAGGAAACCTGGCCTTTCTTCTCTCTGTGCAGACTGGACACACCATCCCCTGGATCAGAGGCTTTCTTTCCTCATCTCCAGACACAGGGAGCTTCAGCATGGGCTGGCTCAGCAACAGGCCCAACGCCAGGATTTGCACGGAGATGATCTCAAGGGGGAATCCCAGGAAGTCCTGCTGGGGTGGAGAAGACAGGCGGTTAACAAGATGGCCAACAAAGCAAACAGGTGCATCCTCAGAGCAGCTGCCGTGCTGAGGGGCCAGAACTCCTTTGTTAGGTCCCCGGGTGGGCAAGGTGTTTTATATTTTATCTGAATGAGTGCTTCGCCTGCACATACAAATGCACACCATGTGTGTGCAGTGCATGTGGAGGCCAGAAGAGGGCATCAGTCCCTGGAGCTGGAGTTTCAGGCAGTTGTGGGCCTCGTGTGAGTGCTGAGAACCAACCCAGGGCCTTGCAGGAGCAGCCAGTGCTCTGTTCAGTGCGGGCCCATCAGGCACAGCATCTGAGTCCATGACACATCTGAGACCCTGTGAGTACATGTCACCAGTCCTGGTCATGCAGGCCCGTAGGACATGCTGAAGGGACAGAGGAGGGATCAGTATTCGAGGCCAGCCTGGGAGACACTTTTTTTTTTTTTAAGCAAGGTGTGGTGGTGCACACCTTTAATCCCAGCACTCAGGAGACACAGGCAGGCAGATCTCTGTGAGTTTGAAGCCAGCCTGGTCTACATAGTGAGTCCCAGGACAGCCAGGCTACACGGGTAGACCCTGTTTCATACACACACACACACACACACACACACACACACACACACAGTTTCCATTTTAATTTCAATTAAGATCAGAAGAAGAGCTAGAAAGATCCCAGGTAAAATTTAAATATAAGTATGAAAGGTCAAACAAATTATTTTTTAAATAATGTAGGGAAATACACACACACACACACACATATGGTCTTAAGTTAAAGAAGAAACAAAACCACAGACTGACCACAAAAGAAGAGATTCTAAAAGTGAAACTCAGCACTGAGCTGTGGTGGAGAGAGCGCTCGGCTGATTGGTGCAGGGGGCCTAGGCTCTGTCCTAGCACTCATGTGTGTGTGTGGGGGGGGGGTCTGTCACCTCTGAGGCACTGCAGTCACATGACAACATACACACGTAAAGGAGTGATAAGTGATAAAATAAATCTCCTTTTTAATGTGTTCATTCTGGCCATTGAAAAAGAGGAGGAAAACAGACTCCCGGGTGGAGAGAAGAGCTGGGAGTTCTGACAGAGGCCATAAAGAGCTATGGGTTGTTAAGGAAAGTGTGCAAAGCCCTGATGAGCAAGCCTGAGTGTGTGTAGAGAGCGTGTCCAAGCCACCAGCAGCAGGGAAATGTGGTTCTCCCAGTGCAGCGAAGGAAGGACAAGCCACCACCAGGCAGACGCCAAAGATGCACCCGAGGAGGAAGGCCGCTCAGAATGCTTTAAAATTCCGTTATCACTGGGGCTCTGTCACAGCAATAAGAAGAGGGGCAGGTACAGAGTTCAAGTCCATGGCAGCCGTGGTCAGGCGTGGGAGCCGAGTAAAGTGTGAACAGGGCGGACATTTCAGCAGACAGGAATGAAGGGAGCAGGCCTTGAAAGCAGTCTCCAGGAACAGCTATGGCAGACGGTGCTAAGCTGGCCCCAAAGGCAATGCTTCAGGAGCTCAGTGCTGGCTGGTGACATCCGGGAAGTGACACCATGATGTCATGAAGGCTCCAGCCCCATCGGTGGACAATTCCATTGACGCTCAGAGGACTGTTGGGAGGGGATGGAAACTGAGGCTGAGAGGAGGGGCAAATCCCTTGAACTTTGAGGTGTGTTTCTAGGGACTGTGTCTTATGCCTCGTTTGAGTGAGCATGCTCACTCTCATTCTCTCCTTCTCCCTCATTCTCCCTGCTTCCCCTAAACATGGGGAGCAGCTTCAGTCCCCCGTACTGTCTCCCTCATGGTACTCCACCTGTCCTCAAAGATGGGGCCAAGTGGCTGCCATCCCTGAAACTGTGAGCTAAAACCTCCTTCTCTTCCTTTGTCTTCCTCAGTGTTCTGTCACAGTGGGAGGATGCACTCAAAGCCTTTGCCTGGATTGTCATGGGCTCCCAGGATTGACTGTGCCATGCAGAGATGAGGTCACCGTGAGTTTGATGTGTATTGCCCACCTGGGCGTGCCCGGCATGTTAGCCTTAGCAGACCTAGGTGGGAGCAGGTGCTGCTCCCGGCCAACTCGGAGGGAGCACCTCCTCTGGCGTCAGGAGACTCTCCAGCTGATTCTGTCCTGTCTCTAGTAAAGGAGACACCACCCCAAGCTGTTTGTTTGTTTGTTTGATTGTTTGTTTGTTTTGCAAGACAGCATTTTTCTGTGTAGTCCTGGCTGTCCTGGACTCACTCTGTAGAGCAGGCTGGCCTGGAACTCAGAGATCCGCCTGCCTCTGCCTCCCAAGGGCTGAGATTACAGATGTGTGTCATGTACTGGCCCCCCTTTCTTTGATGGCAGGAAGAGGTTGCTGCCTTCAAACCTTGTCAGAGTGAGGAAGCCCACAACCACCCAGTGCAGGTGTGTGGATTGTGACCCATTAGTGAGGCATTAGGAGACAGGAAAGCCAACTGTCAGTGTGGAAAGGCAGGGAGAGGGGGCAGGTGGTGCATGTTCCCTGGGTGTGCAGCCCCATGCCCCAAGGGAGACTCCCATCCCCTGCTGCCAGAGTTCCCCTCAGCTTCCTAGGCAGTGTGCAACCCTGTGTGGCTTGCTCACTTCCTGGAGGAACTTGCTTGCTGATTCTTTTGTCTGTCTTTGGGCCACTTGTGCCTACAAGTGTGAGTGCCTATCTATGTGGTGTGTATGTGTATTTGTGTGCATATGTGGTGTGTGTGTATGTTCATGTGCGCATTCAAGAGTGTGTGTGACATATGTGCAGGATTAGAAGGAGGTAGGAAAAGAAGCAGCAGAAACAAAAGAAGAGGAGATGGAGGAAGAGTGACTCTGAGGAGCTGAGTTACATGATTTGGGATTGGCCAGCCTGTTGCCTGCTGGTTTTCCCCTCAGGCTGGAGAGGAGAGCCACAATTCAAGCACAGGGCAGTCTGCTGGTTTAAGTCCACCACTGTCGGAATGGAGCCCTGGACGGGTTAGATGGGGACCACACGCATGTGTGCAAAGGCCAGAGGCTAGAATATTGTCTGACCAAACCTCTGGGTGCCACTGCCCAGCTGGGGTGGCACACAGGGCTCACAGGGGGACCGTGGGCCAGGGCCTCAGCTCCAGCTTTGTACCACAAACATGCCATCTCTCTACCCCTTCATCTCTGGCACGCATACACATGTATGTATAATCATTCTGTAGTCATAGATTGCTATTTCTGGTTTCCTTCTGTTTTGTTTTCCTTTTGGTTTACTGTGTAGCCCTGGATAGCCTGGAACTCATGTGCACCAGGCTAGCCTCAGACCCACAGATCTACCTGCCCCGTCTCCCAGGCATGAGTCTTGATCTGGTGCAATGGTTAACCCCTGATCACCATCTCGGCTTTGAGTTCTCCTCTATGCAAAGTTGGAATTTAAGGTTATGCTGGGACAATCCAGATTTCAAAACCACTTTTCTTAACCATAAGCCCAGCTCCCAGAGCCCAGCTGGCATGTTTGGCTGGTGGTCTTTGCTTTTCTCAAGGATATGGTGTCTTGGGAAGGGCTGCCTATTGGAAAGATGATCCCCAAAGTCTAAGAGTCCAACACTGCTGGTGTGTCCAGGCTTGACCATTGCCAAGCTGGGCAAGCCCCTCTGCCCTTGAACCTTTGATGGCACAGGGGTGGGGAGACAGGAAGAGAATGTGACCGCCTTTTTGAAGGAGCCTGCTTTGGCTGTGAGAACTGAGAGCTATGAAGATCAGAGCAAGTCCATATTTCGAGTCTTCAATGGACCATGTTCTTTGAACATGAAAGCCCTAACTCAGGCTCCCTAAGGCATGAAATCCCTTAAGTGATGGTCACCCTGGGCTAAGGTCCAGCAGAGAAGAAAGACAAAGCTTCAAGGCTCAAAACTTTGTAAGAATGGGACATTTAACTACACCATGCATATCCAAAAATATGCTGAAAGCCGGAAGCTGGGGAAGAGACTGTGGGTGTTGGTTTCCCTGCAGACACCACCTCAGGCTAGCAGGGCCCTGCCTCCCTGCCTTTCTACTTCAGGGCTGGGTGGGTGGCATCACTCCAAGGCAGTGGGCTCTGGCCCTGATATCTGTCTAGCTGTCATCTCACAAGTTCTAGAAGAGCATGCTTTGGGAGGCCATCTGCTCGTGGGTCTACTCGCCGCCTGTGTCTTTCTCCCTCCCCTCTCCTCCTCTCCTTTTCACCTCTCCCCTCCCACCCTTTTATTCCCTTCCCTGGGGTTTATCTCCAGTAGCTGAGATGTCTCAAGGGTGTGTCTCCACAGGTACGGTGTCCTCAGGTGAAAGGATACCATATGCCCCAGGGAATTAGCAAGAGCTTGAGACACAGCCTGAGGATCTAGACAGAAACCCAAAACCAGGGACAGGAACTTCTGCCACTGTGGTGCTTATTTTTGACTGTCGGCTTGATGGGTATTCCCATGGAGTTACTGTGGTTGGCATCACTATGGAAACAAACCTTTAGGCATGTCTGTGAGGGAGCTTCTAGGTTCAGCTAACTGAGGCGGGAGGATCCCACTAACTGGGAGTAGTCACACTGCAAGCTCAGATTGGATAAAAAATAGAAAGCCACAGGAGAATCAGTACCCATCCATGTCGTTCAGGGTTCTCTGGAGGAATAGAACTGAGAGAATGAATGACTATATGTACATATATATATATATATATATATATATATATATATATGTGTGTGTGTGTGTGTGTGTGTGTGTGTGTGTATGAACATATATATAATATGGTATTTATATGAATATAACATATGGTATATACACATAATATTAATATAATATAATACATGGTGGATTAGTCCATCAATGGCTCTGACAGACCAGGAATCAGTAGCTGTTCAGTCCTGGAGGCCAATGTCTCAGCTGCTCTGAGGTCTGTGTTGGCTCCTGAGGAAGGGTGTTCCACAGCCTGTGAAGAGAAGCCTCAGTAGCAGGAGAGATAGACTTGCCAGCGAGAGTGAGTGCAAACAGGCAAAAAGCAAGAGCTTCCTTCTCACATGTCCGTTTGACCCGGCTGCCATCAGAAGGTGTGGCCAGACTTCCGTGAGTCTTCCGACCTCAGGAGATCCCTCCAGAAAAATCCCCACAGGTGTGCGCAGCTGCTCCGGCTGCCGAGGGTTGCAGATGTTTTCGGGTTGCAGATGTGGTCGGGGTGACAGCTTGGGTTGGCCGTCACACCCCTCTGTGCGTCCCGTGGAAGCCATGTGCCCAGCTGCCTCCCGCCCTGCCCCACGCCCTCCATGATGGACGGCAGCCTCAGCCTGTGAACCGAGGGACACCGGCCTCTTCAGGGCGGCGGTGAGAACAGTGGCTGACAGCCCGCTGTGCACTGACTGTGAGGCTCACACTCAGGGTTAGGTATAAGGTTAGACGGTTGTGGTTTGAAGAAGTGGCCTCTGTTGGCTCCTCGGGGGGGATGGAGGGGGTGGCTCTGTGGCCTTGTTGTGGGGTGTCCCCAGGAATGGGCTTTGGGTCTCGGTGCCCAGGCCAGGCATGGCATGCTCTGCCTATTGCCTGCCAGCCTGGACGAACCTCTCAGCTCCTCTCCAGTACGTGTCTGCCTGTCCCGCCATGCTTGCTGGCCTGATGACAGACTAACCCCTGAGCATGAGCCGGCCCCAGGCAAAGGCTGCCTAAATGCTGCCGGCCACCGTGTCTCCTCAGCAACACAGCACAGACACACACAGCTGCCGTGCTCCGGCCACTCTGAGCCGGTCTCCTTATTCCGTGGGATTTACCTGTGTCAGGGCTGACAGATGAGAATCCTGAGGACCCTTCATGTCAGAAGTGCCCCATCCTCCGTGCATACGGTCTGAGGAAGTTTTACTTATAAACATGAGAATCTGTGGTCTGTGGAGTGTGCACTTGTACACATGTATGTGTGTGTATGTGTGCATGCATGTGTGTGTGTGTGTGTGTACTTGTGTGTTTTGTGTGTGTGTACTTGTGTGTTTTGCACATACATGTGTATGGTGGCCATGTGCCTATGTAGGGAGGCAAGCTCTACTTCCTGCCTGGCAGCCTGGTGGCTGGAACACAGAATGCCAGCCTGGAGGTGGGGGAGGGATAGCTCAGGCTACCCCCCAGGGGGGCAATGCTTGCTGGACTGGCAAGCAAAGATGACTGTGCACCATAGTCTACAGTTACAGTGTCTGCTGGCCAGAATCACAGGCAAACATTCCAGAGACCCCAAAATCAGCTTCCAAGACACAGATCCCTGTCTGTGTATTCCCCAGTGTGACCTGTGCATGGCAGAGGCTGGCACAGCAGACACCCACTAACCAACGAGGATCAACGTTTATAAATTGACCTTGTAAGTCTTTGTGGAGGCTCCGGCAGACAAGGCTCAGAAGGTCACTGAGTAGGTGTTCTAGTTGGGTTTTTGCTGCTGGGATAAAATGCCATGACCAAAAGCAAGTTGGGGAGGAAGGAATGTGTTTCTGCATCACAGTTCATCACTGAATGAACTCAAGGCAGGAAGCTGAAGCAGAGGCCAAGAGGATCACTGCCCCCTGGCTTGCTTCCCCTGGCTTGCTCCTGCTTCCTGGTAGTACCCGAGACCACCAGCGCAGGGGGTGCTCTGCTCACAATGGGCTGGGACCTCCCACATCAGTCATCAGTTACGCAATGCCCCACAACCTACCCACGAGCAGCCTTACGGAGGCATTTTCTCAATCACAAGCCCCTCTTCCCGGCTATGTCCAGGTTTGTGTCAGCCCAGACAGCTCACCAGGCTCCTCTGAAGAGCACTGTCCTCCGTTGCCTCCTCTCCATCAGGTGGCTCCCTGGCCTGACTCTCACGCAAGTGTTGGTGAGGATGACAAGCTGTTTCTATGCTCTGCTTTAAGTTCTGCTCTATCTGACAGGGCTTGAATAATTTAAACTGTGACTAGTGATTCTATTTTTATATTATATCTCCTGGAACACTTCCACCCACTAATCCTGCCTAATTGTCAGGTTATATACCCACCCCTCATTTAAGATTAATGTGTACACAATTAAAAACAAGAAAGCCTTTAAATGACTTTCTGCCACTCTTTGGTAGAATTACTTAGAATGTCCTTTTGGTAAGAAAATCTCATGGCGATGCACACCTTTAATCCCAACACTGAGAGGCATGGGCAGGCAGATCTCTGTGAGTTCCAGGCCAGCAAGGGAGTATACAGTGAGGCTCTATTTCAAAAACATAAAGAAATAGATAACCGAACAACCTATAACATCTGTTGGTTGGGAATATCAGTATCTGTGTCGACAACCTTAGTCAATAAATAGACATATGGCTAATGTGCTAGCTCAGCATGTTGGGACAATTGTAGCCTAATGACCCGAGTTCATCTGGCCTGATGACCCAGAGCCCATGTGAGAGAAGGAGACTGACCCCCCCACACACATATGCTTGTTCTGTGTGTGTTCACTCACAAGAAAGAGTAAATAAATGGAAAAATGTGTTAACACTCAGGAATGTTTACACCTGCTTATTTTCCTCCCTTTCACCTACATTATCCTGTTATCTTATCTCAAAGTTCTTTACATCAGTACAATCAGCATTGCAGCTACCGACAGCTGGGAGCCAGCCATGAGTCTGAGGCTGCCCCTAAATACTTGAAGTGTGACCATTCTAAGCAGAGATGTGTGTGGTCATCTGCATTCACTGATTGATTCTGGATGCTTGAGAGGTGTGTGATCTGTACTACTACAAAAAGACTCCAAGACTTTTAAATCAATCAACTAATGTGTGTATGTGTGTGTTATGAGGTGTGTGTGTGTGTTATGAGGTGTGTGTGTGTTATGAGGTGTGTGTGTTATGAGATGTGTGTGTTGTGTGCTATGAGGTGTGTGTGTGTGTGTGTGTTATGAGGTATGTGTTATGAGGTGTGTGAGTGTGTGTGTGTTATGAGGTGTGTGTGTGTGTGTGTGTGTGTGCTATGAGGTATGTGTGTGTGTGTGTTATGAGGTGTGTGTTATGAGGTATGTGTGTGTGTTATGAGGTGTGTGTGTGTGTGTGTGCTATGAGGTATGTGTGTGTGTGTGTTATGAGGTGTGTGTGTGTGTGTGTTATGAGATGTATGAGGGGGAACCAGAGGATGACTCCAGGGTACCATCTCTGTCACCTTCCACCTTATTTCTTTTCTTTTAAAACATAATTATTTATTTTGTGTGTAGGAATGTTTTTCTCGGCACGTATGTCTGCACCATGTGCATGCCTGGTGCCCCTAGAGGCCAGAAGAGGGCATCAGATGCCCTGGAACTGGAGTTACAGTTGTGCCAGGAATGGAACTTGGGTTCTCTGGAAGAGCAGCCAAGGCTCTGAAGCGCTGACCCGGCTCCCCTGCCCTCTGCCCTGCTTCTTGGGGATGGATTCTCTCACTGACTGGCCCAGCAGCTTGGAGGCTCCTGTATCCCTGCCCCCCCTGCACCGGGCTTGCAGGCGTGTGACCCCATCACACCCAGCTTTCACGTGGATGACGAAGGTCCTATCTCAAGTCCCTGGGTTTCTGCAGCAAGCACTTCCCTGGCAGAACCATCACCCCGACCTCAAGACTCAACTGTCTGTCTATCTGTCTGTCTGGGGCTTGAGGAGAGGGTTGGGTTTTGCTGTTGTTGTTTTGTTTTGGGTACAGGGTTTCTCTGTGTGTAGTCCTGGCTGTCCTAGAACTCACTCTGTAGCCCACGCTGGCCTCAGACTTGCAGAGATCCACCTGCCTCTGCTTCCCAAGCACAAGGATTAAAGGCGTGAGCCAACATGTCCAGCTAAGACAACTTTTTAAAATCCACAGCAAACCATGTCTTTAAGGAAAGGAAGAAGAGAAAAAGAAAAAAATCAAAGAAGAGTGTGATCGAGAAGCATGGTCTGGAGAGGTCAGGTGGAAGCATCCTTCTGGTCCTTTAAGACTCACTCAGAAGTCACAAAGTAACAAGAGGAATACAAGGGAAGCTGGTTTCCTGCCTGCGTTGCACACTTGTGGGCTGTGATTCCAGGCCTGCCCTCTCCAGATCCGTGGGCAGCCACAGGCCTGGTGGCCCCTGAGCACTTGAAACGCAGCTGGTCCACACAGCTGCTTTGGTGACCCAGCGGGGTAGCAGGATTCTCGCAGAGGGAAATTTAAAGAAATCTAATTTCTCCCAAGAGAACGCCTGAATGCTTGGTGAGTCCATTAAATAAGAATGCAGGGCTGCATGAAGGAGCAGGGAGGGCGGGGCAGTGAGCTCCTGAGAGTTAGTTAATGTGACTGGTCAGTGGAAGCAGCATCCCGCCACAAACTTCCAACACAAAAGCTGGGCTTTGAATGTTAGCGAGAGGCTGGGAGGAGAAGATCGCCGATAAACAAAGGAGAGGAGCTCCGGAAAGGAGCTCCTTCCTCCTCCAAGAGTGCTGAGGGCCAGCAGGAGCCAGGACAGAGGGGCCGGAAGGCTGCCTTCCCACAGGGTGCCGGAGGCTGCTGTCTATCTTTAGGGACTAGGAAGAGGTAGGGGAAGAGGGGAGGGGAGGGAAGAGGAGAGGGGAAGGGGAGAGAAGAAAGGAGGAGAAAAGAGGGGAAGGGAAAGAGGAGGGGAGGAGAGGGGGAGAGGAAGGGGGGAAGGGAGAGGAGAGAGGGGGAGAGAGAGGGAGGGGAGGGAAGAGGAGAGAGGAGGGGAAGGGAAGGAAGTGGGGAGGGGAGGGAAGAGGGACGAGGAGGAGAGAAGGGAGGAGGGGAGAAAAGAGAAGGGGGAGACAGAGGGGTGGAGGGGTTAAAAAGGAAAGGAAAGGGTGGGCTGGTGAGAAGACTCTCCGCTTATATTCTCATTTTTCAGCGAGACTTTAATACAAATGTTACAGTGTGAAATGAGAGAAGGATGGAATGGGCCATGAGGGGAAACAGTGTTCTTAACAGACTCCTGACTTTGAACAAACGGCTTGGGAAACTTCAGATGCAGAACCAGAAGTTTCCAGGGAAGGAAGAAGGAGTCTAAGAAGAGGCCGAGCACTGGCCGACCCTGGGGCTATGAAGTTGGAGAATCAGGAGTGGCCCAGTCTGTGAGACAATATAGGCCTGTTAACATATTAACCTTCCTCCTCTTCATCTGATTGCACCACAGCCAATGCTCTGAGAAGAATTTGGACAAACATTCAAAAGTGTCTCTGAGCATTGATTTGAAATTTGATTCCGTTTTCACCCAAAGGAAAAGGTGAACAGTTTTGTGCCCTTTAGACACGTGTTTATGCTTCAAGTTGTCTTTGTTTTCCTCTTTATAATACCACACTGTTAAAGAAACATTACAGGACTTGCCTCAGTTTCCCTCTGATGATCAGTGGCCATGAGGACAAGAGCAAAATGTCTTCTTTGGTGGTGTCTAAAAGATAAACAAACAGAGGCTTGGAAGCTTGGTGGAGTGTTTGTCTTCCAGCATGAGGACTTGAGGCTCACGCCCCAACCCCAACTTAAAAACAAGCAAAAAGAAACTGACACACACTTGTAATCCAGTAGTGGGGAGGACGGAGACAGACAGATACCTGGAGCTCACCAGCCAGCCAGTCTAGCTGAACTGATGAAGTCCAGGCCAGTGAGAGACCCTGTCTCAAAGACACAACATGGATGGTGCCTGAGGAACAACACCCAAAGCTGCCCTCCAGCATACACACACACACACATCTGCACACACATGTATATTAGTGCTTTGAGACATGGATTATGGAAGTTACTGTGTTGGGGCTCCTAGTCTTAGCTTCAAGTGGCCACATGAAGAAGCCCAGCACAAGAACCGCCTTGCTGAGCACAGCCCGAATTCCTAGGCTAAAGAATTACAAGGAAAAATGTTTTCTGTGTTAATCCATCAGATTTGGGAGATTGGAGGATCAACAGATAAATGATATACATGATGTTTTGTTCCCTGATATCAACTCGGGACAAAAAAAAAGCTTTTTGAGAACAAACAAGGCCATTTTGATGGAAGAAACTACTTTTTACTGATATGAAAGTGAAGTCTGGGCAGGTTTCTTTCTGAAGATGCCTTTCCTTCACTGATGCCCAAGATGGTGGAACAGTGGCAGTGCGGCAGGATCGCACAGGCCCGTGGCCAGCGGATTCTCTTCGGAGATTCCTGGTGGGCACTGGGGGTAAGCCCTGATGAAGCCTGTCGGGTCCGAGGCCTCGGGTCTGTGCAGAGACTTCTGCTCTGGCAGCTCCATTCGCTGACCCTTCCCTGATCCTTCTGCCCCATCTCAATAACGCCTGGTGGTGACACACGGGACGCGGGGCGTGGGTCTGTCCTGGCCACCACTGATCATCTCACTCCTCTCACTGCTGTGAGGAAGGAAGGAGGGGTTTATACTGGCTCATAGGTGAAGATCGAGTCCATCATGGGAGCTGTGCTGGGCAGTTTTATGCCAACTTGACACAAGCTAAAGTCATCGGAAAGGAGGGAGCCTCAACTAAGAAAATGTTTCCACAGCTGAACAGCCTGTTGTGGGGGGCCCAGCCCCAACAGATAAGCTACAGCCGGATTCCAGGACCCCAGGCACAGGGACTCCCCGGAAGAGAAGCAAAGGGTTGTGAGAACCAGAGGTCTGGAAATCTGCTGTGACACTGGACCTCCTAGAAACGACAAGGGAACACATTAATGCACCAAAATAGTGGAACAGTCTAAACAAGACCCAAACGACGACAGCCTAACACAGACATGCTGACACGGGGAGGGGAAACTGCATGTCCACCTCCCCCAGAAGACTACTTCCCCAGACATAAGCCTCCGAATTGTTCATCCAATACCAGGAGTCAGGTCTGAAGTAAAGTACATCGAAGTAACACTAAATAGACTCATTCTGCTTGTAGCCACGTGTGTGTGTGTGTGTGTGAGTAATAATCGAAGGAGGAAAGATCATAAATTTGAAGAGTAAAGGGAAGGAGTAATGATGCAATTATATATAAAATTATTTTTTAAACGTCTTGTCTGTTAAGGCTGTGGAGGCCAAATGGCACTGAAGAAATAAAGCGTTCTGTATAGCTAAGGTTGGAGTGTGAATCTGCAGAGTCCCCTACAAGTTCAGCTTCCTGGAAGGGATGAGCACCCACGCTGCTCTCCCTCATCCTTGCCAGCCCGCACCCTCCAAACGGCAAGACTCTGACACAGCCTGGCTAATTCTCTGCTGCTGGTTTGGCAGCCTTCGCAGATAGGAGAGGAATGAACGTGGCTTCCTCATTGGGTCACCAGGTCAAGTGAATGCTAATGGGGAAAAATGTTTGTCTAGTAAATGCTCCATTGAGCCCTTTAAATATCAGCTATGTGTCATACATTTGGATTAATGGGTGAGAAGCAATCTTTACCGCATGCAAATTACATGGGGCTGGGAGCCTCCTTGCGAGTCCCAGCTGTCTCCTCACACCATCACTTTGGCTTCATTTAACTGCCAGGCACTCTCTCGTACTTGGCTTTGCGTTATGACTTGAAGCTCATTATCCCTTGGACAACAGTATCCTGCCCACGGCTGACCTGTCCGTCGCTTCCCCTGGGCAGACCTGGGAACCTGGGTGTCTGGCCTCAGTCACTCCACCATCCCCTGACGCTGGGTGTTGACTGTGATGGCAGTACCTGTGGCAGAGAGCGGCGAGAAGGCGGAAGTCTCTGCTACATTCTGCCTTTCTGTGGGCTAGCCTGCAGTGTAGACGAGCCTGGGAGCGCCTGGACCGGCTGAGAACAGGATGAGCAGCACGAGGAGTGGCGGGCCTAGCTACCTGCTAACGCAGTCCGGCTGTCTCGCACAGCGCTCGTTGCCAAGGTCTCCTTTAGAGCATGGAAACTGAGTTCACGGATGTTACGGCACTGGCATGGCAAGATCCTAAAAGCGGCTGCACATGGCATCGAGTGCCTGCAATCTCCGCACTCATGATGCTGAGACAGGAGGTTCTGAGTTCAAAGCCACCCTGGGTGGAGGCCAGCCTGACCAGGTAAAACCTTGCCTCGGAAAACGGAAACAAGCAAGCTTTTTAAAAACGTGGGTGGGTCTGGCGGGATGGCCTGTCATGCAAGAGCTGAGCTCTGATCGGCAGCAAAAGGTGTGGTGTGGTAACAGCCCACAGTCCCGGGGCTCTGTGGTGACAGTCTGCAGTCCTGGTGCTAGGAGGCAGAGACTGGGGACCTCAAGAGCACACTGGCCCACCCGTCTAGTCAATGTGTGAACTCTGGATTCAGAGATACCCTCTGAAAGTACGCAGAGAAGGGGAACAAAAGCCTGGCATTGATCTCTAGCACATGCATGGACACACACACACACGTACACATACCAAACACACAAAAATATCTAATAATTCCATGGTGAAAATATATATTTAGAAAATAAGAAATCTAAAAATAGATTTATAGGCTGTTAAGTTTAAAAAGTTATATATAATACTGAGAAAAAAAAAAGAACAGCCTACATGTTCCCATACAGGGAGTGTCTCAAATAAATCATATTAACTTATTTATTATATTAACAATAAAAATTATATTTATTATTAAGTGAATTCCCTAATAATCCCTGACTCTCAGGCTCCTGATTCTCATATCAGGATATGGAAATCAATCCACTATACAATATTAAAATGTTAAGCAGAGCCCAGCTTTGCTGTATCTGTGTAAATTCATGGAAAACAAGGTGGAAGGGACACCTTCAAATGTCCTCAGCGTTCACACTGAATCCCCCCTTTTATTTTTCTCTTTAATATACAAATACCATCATCAAAATTTCCATAAGCCTCCTCCCCTGAATGGGATTCTGGTTCCCTCCCTGCCTGGCTCCTCCCCGTGATCACCCCTTTCCTCCTTATTAGCCTCATTCTGGCATTTTAACTCTGTCCTTTAAAATTTCTACAGAAACTCCTGCTGGGTAGAACACTCAGTCTCCCACAAAGGATGAAGCAAGAGCAATGGTTCTCCAGACCCCAAAACTTTTCAATGGTGCCACTCTGTGTCAGGTGGAAGCCTGACAGAAGGGGCATGCCCTATCCTTTATACATAAAGGGTCTGGAATAAAGGACTTCCCCCACCCCCACCCCACCCTGACTCCAAAGCCAGGGCAGAGAATTCTGCCACACTGGGAATTCTGGGAAACAGTCGCCATCAAGTGCTTTGGAGTCCAGGTCACGAAAACAGGCAATGTGATGTTTTAGCCACAAAAGCAGTTTCTTCCCCCAGAAGCTGGGACCTTCCAGTCCCACTCTTCCCTCCAAAGCTGATTCTCAGACCCAACACGGCACTCTCCTGTTCCCTCAGACATGGAACCACAAGGTTTGGGGAAACACCCTCTCAGCCAACAAAGTCTGCTCTCGTGGGTTTGCGGCTGAAAAAAGTGACGTAAGGGTAGGAGACTGGAGAGACGCTCAGCAGCTAAAGGCCACTGTTGCTCTTGCTGAGGACCCAGGTTCAATTCCCAGCCCCCACATGGCGGCTCCCAACCATCTGTAACTCCAGCTCCAGGGATCTGATGTCCTCTTCTGACCTCTGTGGGCACAGATGTGACCAGGTCCAGATGTGGCAAAGCACCTATGTACATAAAATAAATACATCTAAAAACATTTTTTTTAAGTAAGCAAAAAAGTGAAGAGAGCTGTTGGGATGGCGCTGTGGGTAAAGGCACTTACTGCCATGGCTGTGCCCACATGGTGGAGGAAGAGAACTGATTCTTCTGTTTGTTTTGGTTTTTGAGACAGGGTTTCTCTGTGTAGCCCTGGCTGTCCTGGATTCACTTTGTGGACCAGGCTGGCCTTGAACTCACAGAGATCCTTCTGCCTCTGCCTCCCTGAGTGCTGGGATTATGGGCGTGTGCCACCACACCTGGCCAGAACTGATTCTTGACAGTTGTCCTCTGACCTCCACACGCGCACTTTGGGGTGTGCGCCCATGCACAGGCAAACAGAGATACAATTAAGAAATGCATGACCACGCTTTCAGTTGCTCATAAAAAATTAATGACGCACCGTGAGTTTGAGGCCAGCCTGGTCTACAAAGCTAGTCAAGGGCAGCCAAGACTACACAGAGAAACCCTGTGTCAATTTAAAAAAAAAAAATAATGACAAAATAGAATCTGAAAATATGGGTCATACCTTTATACCTAGAGTGCTTTTGATGTCAATGAAAATGCACCAAACACAGTTATTTTCACAAAACTGTTTTGCCCGTTTCTACCTAATTCGTCTTTGAGGAAATGAGGTCACTGGGTCTGCTGGTGAGCCCTGGGAGGTCCCTGCGTCCTGTCCTCTCCACAGCTTCCACACTCCCCTTTCCTTCACAGAGCCTGGTTGGTGTTTGGGAAAATGACTTTGTGAAAGTTGGTAACTCGGTAGGTAAAACCATTTTCTGGGATAGTGGTAAGTCTGGCCCTTCAAACACCTGAACCCCACCCCTACCCCCAGGGCTTAGCTCTCAGGTGGAGGAGGTCTGATACCGGTCCTGGAGATGGCTCTTGTCCTGGGCTCTGGGTGATGTGGAGGCTGGGTGGGGAGGAGGGAGAGGCTGCAGCTGAGGATCGAATCCCTGCTGCTCCTGTCTGAGCAGGGCACGAGGAGACTGTGACGAGACTCCAATTCCAGCATTTTTGTTTTGGGCGTACTTAAATGTTAATGTTTGTCTCTGTAAGTCACTTGGCTCGGTCAGCTGTTTTGAATGTGATTTTTGTCAATTCATCTGGACTGTGCTTGCTCTTTTATATGTTTTTGGAAAATTCATCTAGAGTAAATATTAATGGTTTTATTAATAATCCTGCTGCCACTTGTCAGTGTATGAGGAACGAACTGAGTCACGGGCACACGTTACAGTAGCCAGCCTTCGAGGACACTGAAACTGTGCCTCAGAGACGCTGAACAGGGAGCCCAGTCCCTTCAGCCTTCTGTGGCTATCACCTGCCTCATAGACCGCATGGCTACCCTGGGCACTGTAGTGTGTGTGTGTGCGTTTGTCTGTACATATATGTCTGTGCATGTCTGACTCATGCATATGTGCCTTGTACGCCTGTGTGCATCCATGTGCATGTGTGTATGATCGTGTGTAATAACCACATTTAATACTTCAGCATAGACCACACAGCCCGGCTACATTAGAACAGCTCATGGACACTGCTCGGTGAGTGGCCACTGAGTTGGGAACGTCCCTGCAGCCCCTGTTCCATGGCTCCTGGGTCTTCATGTCAACCAACAGCTGGTCTTAATGCGTTTTCTTGGCTTCAGCATCATTCTCAGCTGTTCTGTCTGTTCTTCAAGGTCCACTTACCCCTCACCGTGGGCTGGACCTGTCCTTGTGTGTCAGCAGAAGCTGGCTTTGCTGAGGGGCCATGGCTGTCTGGAGACCATCCCTTTCGCTGTGTTCGTTTTCCTTCTCTTTCCATGCCTTCTTTTACCCTATTCCTACCTGATGACTGTACACTGTGGTTCCTGGAGACTAACTCTCAACACTAAAAATGCCGAATGATGGGCCTTCCATACCCAAGAGTGTGTGGGCAGCGAATATTAGACCTGATGGTTTATTTTGTTTGTCCTATTGTTTTAATGTGTGTGCATGTTTCTCCTGAGCATGTGTCTGTGCACCACCTGAGTGCCCAGTGGCTGCAGAGGGCAGAAGAGGGCATCTGACTTCTGGAATTGGAGTTACAGATGGTTCTGAGCTGCCATGTGGGCACTGGGAACTGAACCCTGGTCTTCAACGAGAGCAGCCAGTGCTCCTAACCACTGAGCCATCTCTCGAGTCCTGACAGACAAGAATTCTGCTGCATAAATTCAAGAACTAGACCACAGAATGGAGCAGGAGTCTCAGACTTCCTGAAAAGTTCAGACTCCTCTTGCTGAATACCATTTTGGTTACGTCATTTGCTCATTAATAGATTTCTGTTTTCTCTCATTTTGTCCTGTTAAACTGGTCACAATATATTCTATACTACTGTTTTTCTTTTCTTTTTTCTCCAAAAACCAGCTTTTAAAGGTACTTATCAGTTCTACTGTGTGTCTGCTGTCTAATTAACTTCTGCCTTTTATCATCATTGGTTTCTCCTCTCCATTTGATGTAGTTTATTGAACTTACTGAATGGAACTGGGAACTCATTCAGTTTTGTTCTGTTTATTAATAACGTAATGTAGGAATAGTGATTTCCCATTTGGTTTTAAAAAGCTTTAGGGCCCATTTCATAAATATTAGGTTATATAATCATTTCATTGTTTTTAACTAAAATTTGGGGTTTCTATTTGACCCAAGAATTGGTTATATTTTTATTTGTTTATTTATTTATTTGGTTATTGTTGAGACAGGGTCTAAACATACAGCTCTGGCTGTCCTGGAATTCCCTGTGTAGACCAGGCTGCTCTAAACTCACTGAGATCTACCTGCTCTGCCTCCTGGATGCTGGAATTAAAGGCATGTGCTCCCACACCTTGCTAGCTTTGTAGTACTAGATTTTTTTTCTGTGTGTTACAGTGAGTTATAAGCTAGTCAGAGCCACGTGATAAGGCTTTGTCTAAAAAATAAATCCCTATGTGTTTAGGGCAGTCTATTATTACTTTTGCATTGTATATGAATGTACAGTGTGGAATATTGTGTGTACAAGCATCTTTATAGAGGTGTATTTTATTATTTAATTGTGTGTGTGTGTGTGGTATATGCACGTGTGCATGCAGTGCCCTCAGAGGCCAGAAGAGGGATTAGACCCTTTGGAGCTGGAGTTAGAGTCCGTTGTAAATCATCAGATGTAAACTGGATGCTGGGAACAGAACTTGTGTTCTCTGCAGGAGCACCTAACTGCTGAGCCACCTTTCCAGCCGCTTGGACACCGATTTAAAAACATTCCGCTTTCATTACTCAACTTGCTCCATCATAATTGTTGTTGATTATTAATATTTATTATTGATTTATCTTTCAGGTAAACAACACTTATTCCTAAACCAGCTGTATACCCAAATCACCACACAGAGACTAGGATTTATTTCATTAACCTAGAGCACAAGGCTGGGCAATCGTTACTCTATCCTAAACCTCCAACCCCGCATAGTTTCCTACTATTTAGATTTCACCCATTATACTTGCTTTTAGTTATATCTTAGTTCATCCCTTCTTATGGTTCCAAGCCCTCTCTTCTCTGATCTCTCCTTCCCCCCAGGACAGGATGCCCCACCCTATTCTCTCCATTGCTTAGCATTGGCTGAGAACAAATGGTGATGTGTTTACACAAACTTGAGACAGGTGATGCTTAGAATAAATATCGCAAGGCAATGTTGAAACCAGATAGTGGGGTAGAGAAATCACATGTGAATGAACAAGGGTAAATGTATGCATTCCACAGGAACATTATTCCAACACATAATGAATTTCTAAACTTTCAGAGATGGAGAGATAGTTATTAACATTTTCCAATTTTCACATAAAGTGACATCTAATTTAGGTCAATATTGGGAGACGGTTCTTTTCATCTTCATCTGGGTGATGTATGACGTCCTTGTTCTCTTACGTGCAACCTTTTTTACAGTTGTGTCTCAGGTCAATTCTTGTTCATCACATGTGCCTGCCTGTGTGCCTGCACGAAGCCGTCACTGCTTCTTAGAACAGCCCTTTCTCTTTTGACTCCATTTCTATTTCTGCTGTATGGGCTCTGCCTACCTGTGGGTGCCAGTGCTATGTGGCTGTGACTGACCTGATATTTGACTAGATAGCTCAGGCTGGCCTTGAACTCTTGGCAATTATCTTAGTTACAGTTTCCATTGCTGTGAAGAGACACCATGACCACGGCAGCTCTTATAAAGAAAAACGTTTAACTGGGGATGGCTTACAGTTCAGAGGTTCAGTCCATTATCATGGCAGGAAGCATGGTGGCGTGCAGGCAGACACGGTACTGGAGGAGGAGCTGAGAGTTCTACATCTTGATTGGCAGGCAGCAGGAGACTGTCTTCTGCAGGCAGCCAGGGGAAGCCTGTTCCACACTGGGTAGAGCTTGATGCTAGGAGACCTCAGGGCCCATCCCCACAGTGACACACTTCCTCCAACAAGGGCACACCTCCGAATAGTCCCACTCCCCCATCCCCCCCACTCCTCACCCTGCCCCCCACTATGGGCCAAGAAGAGTCTACGGGGCCCAAACCTATTCAAACCACTACAACAACCATTCTGCTTCAGCCTCCTGAGTGACTGGGTTGTAGCCTATCCCACCCACCAAGAAATTCAACTTTAAGGACATTTTGGTGTGTTGTTACTTGAGGACACAAAGCCATTTGATTGACCGGCACTGATGTGCATTATCTTTGATGTGGGAATCCAGCCTGTGCTCTTCACGTGTCCACAGATCACGCCGAATCCAGCATTCCTTTTGAGTAGCACGGTGTGTTGCTCTGCACTTCCGGGTTTGTTGTTGTTGTTAATGATGATGTTGTTTGGGGTTTTCTGAGTCTGCTGCTGTCTAAGCTGGCCTGGATCTCACCATGTCAGCAAGGATGACCTTGAGCTTCTGAGCCTACAGCCTCCACCTCTTAACAAGAACAAGCTGAGGAACTGGCCTCTGGTAGCGGCGAAGGCTGTGCACTGGCACTGCGGACCCACACTGCCTCCAGCAGCGAGCTCAGCAGAGTCATCCTGTGGTAAGAATGGACTAAGAGCACAGAGAAGAGAATCCGCAGATAAACCCTCCGGCTCCCACTCATTCCAGGGAGTGTGCCAAGATGGGTCTGAGAGGAGAGATTCTACAAGTGTCTCAGGCTGATCAGATGAACGGCTTTGTCACCTAGGGGCAGATGCTGGAGAGGGATTCTGTACCAATGGCTGTGCATGGTTACCTAGGGACAGATGATGGAGTGGGATTCTGTATGAACAAAAGCAATTAAAACTGATCATAGACCCCAGTCAAAAGCAAAAAGAATATGACTATTATAAGAAAACTAAAGCAAGTCTTCATGACTTCAGCTGGACAGCAGTTTCTTAGCTGCAGCATCAAAAACCTGGCCAACTAAACCTTAATCAGACTTACGAACTGCTTTTCAAAGAACACCAGTAACAACAAGAGCCAGGCATGGCACATATCTTTAATCTCAGGAGGTGGACTTTGAGGCCAGCCGAATCTATGTAGTTAGTTCTTGGACAGCCAGAGCTATAGAGTGAAACCCTTCTTCATAACAATAAACAAGCAAACAAGCAAACAAGGAAATGACCATAAAATGAGAGAAAGTATTTAAATATCACCCCTTGCATGTAAATATCATAGAAAAAGGATTCTTAGTAATGAAAGACAAGCCAACTTCGAAATGGCCAAGGAAGCTGAGGGTTAGCCTGGGAAATGAAAACTAACTGGGGAAGCTACAAAGCAAAGCAAACTAGACGCAGCAACTGTGCAAGGACTTTGCAGAAGCAGAGTGATCCTCCAGCGCGGGTGGGAAGCAGCACAGAAGCTGTTGGTTAGCCAGTCCCTCTTAGCCCTAAAAGGCTAAACCCAATGTTACCCTCTGACAGGACCTTCTAGTCCTGGGTGTGCACACGAGGCAAAGAACACTGAGGCCAGAAGAGTTAAAGTCAAATAGCAGAACTCGTGGCGTTATCCAAGCGCCCATCAGCTGGTGTCCATAACATGAATATTATGTCACACGAAGGAGATTGGTATAGCGAGAAAACCTCTAACAGGCACGATGGGCCATGACCAGGACAGCTTATGAGAGAAATAATTTAATTTGGGGCTCACGGCTCCAGAGTCAGGGACCTCCTGATGGGAAGACGGAAGCAGCAGGCAGGCATGTGCTGGACCAGCAGCCGAGAGAACAACCACAGGGGGAGGGGGAGAGAGAGAGCTCCAATGATGTGAGCCCACCCTGTGACCCCGCCTAACGCTTCCCAAACACTCCCACCAGCTGGAAGCAAGCACTCAAACACTGGATCCTTTGGCGGCCATTTTCATCTAATCCATCATGTGGACCTTGAAGACATACTGATACATGAATTAAAAAGTCACAAGAGCCACATGGCACTTTGATTATATCCACAGAAAGTGCCCAAAACCAGCGAATGCAGCCCGACAGAAAGGGGGCCAAGGGTTGCCTCAGTGCAAGCGTAGAGAGAGCCGTCCTGAAACGAATTTTCTTTCTTTTTTTCTTCAAAGAGCTAATCTGTTTTGTTTTGTTTTTTATATGTGTATGTGCACATACAGGTGCCCGTGGAAGCCTGAAGGAGTCAGATCCTCCGGAGCTGGGGTCAGAGGCAGCTGACCTTTCTGACTATTGGTCTGTTTAGAATTCTTGTCTCTCAGAGGCTGAATTTTGGAAATCTCTGTTTCCCTAAAGTAACGCTTTTATCCAGTTTCAATTTAACATGCACCTAAGTGAATCAAGGAGTCCGTTAAATGCCTTTTAATGCCCCGCAATCTCTCATTATGTCTCCTGTCTAATTCCTTATTTGTAATCCCTTCATCTTTTCTCCTCCCCCTCTACTTCCTCCTCCTCCTCCTCTTTTCCCCCTTCCTTCTCCTCTTTTTTCTTGGTTTGGTTTTCAGTCTCCTCCCAGCCCCCACCCCCAGAATCCAATTTTCTGGCTGGAAACACCCTACAAAAACCAGGTTGGAACTAATCTCGCAGCAATTCCCCTGCCTCTGGCCCCTGACTGCTGGGATCACACGCACGCACCACTCCACCTGGCCTGTGCTAAATGTAAATAGTCTGTGCCAACTTTTTAAACCACTTCTCTTTTTTCTTATAATCCATTAATTTTTGTTTTAATTTTCATTTTCACGCTTCCCATTTACTCTTGATGTTTTCTTTTAACTTCCACAATATGTTTAAAATTAATTCCTAGTTAATATTTAATACACATTTGTGTTTTCCAGGAAATCAGCTTTGCTTATCTTTCATTAGGCTTCAAATGTCATAATTTATTGTTGCTGCATTCGAGAGTGATTCCAGCTTCAATTTTTCTTATTGACCCAAAAATGGTCTCAGAGAAAAATTCAAGTCTTTCTTCTTATCATGGCTTTATGAGGTATTTTAATTAAACTTGATGGTGCTTACTGGTTTATAATAAATATTATTTATCATGCTAAAAAGAATCAGGCCAAGCAGGAACACAGAACACAGAACAAACGAGACAGAGGAGAACTGAACGAGAAAACTTGAGGAGGGGATGAAGGCTGGGCTGGGAGCTGTGGATGGGGGCACCCAGGAACGGGGACAGCTGGGAGCTGTGGATGGGGGCACCCGGGAATGGGGACAGCGGAGCCCCGCTCTTGTTGGGCCTGTGGGGCCTTGGATGGATGTGGACCACTGGGGCATGAGAGTCAGCCATGCTGGGGCTGCCTGGGGAGGGGCTGAGCCCTTTCAGAAGCTTCGCACAGCTGTGTGTCCACCATTCAGTGCGGGGGAAGAGACAGGTGGGTCCTGGGAACTCCCAGCCAGCCAGCCTGGCCAAAGTAGCAAGCTTCAAGTTCCAAAGAGCAGTACAGACCGGCACCCTAGGTGAGTACTGGCCTCTGCATGTGTGTGTAACACACACACAGACACACGCCATCCAGCCAACTCCTTTCCACATCCCTGTTTTCTGCCCACAGCCGCTGGCTAAGCACAATCCAAAGGCTGAGGATTTAATAACCCAGCAGAGGCCACGCTCCAGAGCTCAGGAAGCTGAGAGCCAAACTTGAGAATAAGCGCTTGCCGGCTCAGGAACAAGGAATCGGGTGAGTGTCGCCATAGCCCACGAGACCCCCCCCCCCCCGAACGAGGCTTGGGAGGCCACAAGCACCCCTGGAACAAGGTTTGGGAGGCCAGGCTCATGGTGCCGCCCTGACTTCATTGTCCAGTGCAAAGACCTTTACAGGACTGAAGGGCCGGCAGACCATCCCACACCAGCCTCCATCACTCAGGTTAGTGCAACTACAGGGAAAGGTTGGGGCAAGGTCACCTTAGGGCCTTCCGCAGAGAAGGGGGACGCAGCCACCGCCCTGGCCCCAGATCCTTTCTGAGACCTCCCTAGTGTGCTGGCCCCCAGTGGATCCACGCTGTGTGCAGCCCGTCAGGAGCCTCAGGATGAGCCTCACGCCACTCCCCACGGGCCTCTGCAAGGCTTACCTTGACCTCAGACTGCTAAGACACGGAAACAGCGGGGCCTCTGGCGTCCCTGCGTCACAGGCACCATCTCTGACTGCGGGAGCCCTGGGCCCTGCTTGGAACCGCGCACATTTGTAACGTGCTTTTAAGTCGTCATCTTCCTATTTAGAATGTTTGTGTCTACATTCGTAGATGAGACTGGATCGTTTTTATTTTTGCGTCTCATTTGTCTGCTCATTTATTTATTTAGT
The DNA here is from genome assembly GCA_028658305.1 of Pachyuromys duprasi. NCBI lineage: Eukaryota > Metazoa > Chordata > Mammalia > Rodentia > Muridae > Pachyuromys > Pachyuromys duprasi. The sequence goes on from CM053749.1 coordinate 2,966,654, forward strand.
GGGGGACAGGCACAATTGTGGCTGTGCTGTGACCCTGTTCGACAGGTCGGAGAACAATGTTGGGGAGTCAGTTCTTTCCTCCCACCGTGGGATGGGAGTGCAGAACCCAGGTTGTCGGACTCCGGGGCATTTACCTCCGGAGCACCTCACAGCCCGAAGATTTAACTTATTTTGGTAAGTATTATTTTGGGGTGGTAATTGTCACAGTTTTATATCAGAGTTAAATGTGCCTTGTGAAATGGATTGGAAATTCTCACCTATTTTTTTTTCTGAAATAATTGATCTAATGGGAATAATCCTTAAAATTTAAGGAACAAATCTATTCTATCACATTCTTGGTTTTGTTTTGTTTCTTAATTGTTTGTTTGTTTTTCTTTCAGGTAACTCTTGGGCAACGGCCCAGAGTCTTGTTTTGGAGAGATTTTTTTTCTACATTTTGAGCCAATTTTGGTCATTTGTAATTGCCTCTGAAGTGGCAGGTTTCCAGGACCCTCCTTTTCTCACGGCAGATGCATGTTTAATTCCCTTGAGCTTGGGGGCTCAAGGCTCTTGGTTCAGGGTCACTGTGGCTGCCGTGTGGCAGAGATTGGAAGGCTGGGCTGAAATGTTAGTAGCTTCACCCAGTAGATCCAAGCGTCCGGCTTCCCTCGCCGCCCCAGGGGCCAGCGCGCCTCTCCACCTCTCGGAGCCGGCTGCAGCACAACACGAGCTGGAATTGACTTTTCAGTGACTCACCAAGTGGTTGTTTAACCTCAGCACCTGCCTCCCCGGAACACTGACCTCTGGGAACTGCAGCCGCGATTTAGCCCTCGGGGTGGTAGAAGTAGCTGGGAAGCGGGTGGAAGAGAGGGAAAAGGAGCAAGGAGCCAGTGTGTGCAGGAGCCTGCTGTGTGACGGGAGAGGGGCATGCAGGAGCCTGCTGCAGGAACGATGCTTCCTGGCAAACACTTCCCTTCCAGCCCCAGCTCTGCCACTTGGATGTGACCTTGTGAACGGCCTCCTGGGCTGCAATTACCGGTGACACAAGAGACTCTGAGGCCACTCTGGATTTATGTTTCTATGGCCACATTCCACAAGAAGTAAGCCTGGCCCAACCCTCTATCACCTTGGGCTCTGTCTCTCTAATAAGAAGCAGATGCAACTGCTTGAGAAATTATGTCTGACACCCAACTCGGGAGAGACCAAAAGGCCTTCTGTCCCCCATATATCTGCCCACTGGGCTCTCATGCTCCTGCAGCTCTCTCTGTGGGTGCCAGACACGACTGCTGGCATCAGACTTTTGCCTTGGAGGAACAGTGCATCTGCTTGGTGAGGTTGGAGGGGACAGGGTGTTCTGACGGGACAGAGAAGACAAACACAGTTGCAAAGGACAGGTGGGCAGGCTGCTGAGCGACAGGTCACGGGGTTAAACTCGGTACTCTTCTGTCAGCTCTGTTAGGATGTAGGCCAGTAGACTAGAATGTGTCCTATTAGAAAGTCAGCTGAGCAGGCCGTGGACAGCGAGCCAGTGAGCAGCACTGCGCCGTGGCCTCTGCTTCAGCTCCTGCCTCCAGGTTTCTGCCTGGAGTTTCTGCTGGGCCGTCATAGAGGGGGAACTACAAGCTGTCAGATGGACTAGACCCTCTCTCCCCAAGTTGCTTTTGTTTTTATTCCAACAAGACAGGCTCCTTGCTGTGTTTACGGTCCTACTCCATGTAAACCATGGAAGAGTGTGAGCTCTCTTCCTGCTGCTAAGGCCACCAAGCCCATTACAGAGCCCACCCTCATGATGGAGTCAGAACCTTCTTACTCCCCAAAGGCCCAGGCACGACAAGCCAATTAGACTGGAGGACCTGGATACGCACCTGCCATGCACACTGGAGGCTCAAAGCCCTGTGTGGGCACTGCCCAGCACAAGAGAAGTCCTTCAGAAGGCGCAGGATGCTGTGTCCATGGCTCCAGCTGAAGATGGAGCAAGAGCAAAGGCAGGAAGGAGGCACTGGACGATCCCATTGGGCAGGCTCATGGATCCCACCCACTGAAGGTCATGAAAGGGAGTGGCCAGAGGTTTGAGGCCAGGAGTGCACTTTAGAAGTAAGGAGTGTAAGCGGGTGTCCCAGCTTCCCTTGCCAGCACAGCGAGTGTGGAGATGGCGAAAACTTTGACTCTGGGCCTTAGTAAACAGACCACTTAAGCATCTGTGCAGGCATGTGGACCTGAGTATGAGCCCTAGAACCCACATCTCACTGGGGAGCCAGAGACAAGTGCCTCTCTCAGGCCAGCAGAGTACCCTACCTCAGAAACCAAGGTGAACAGCACCTCAGGAAAGACACCCAAGGTTGATCTACACACATGTATGTACAAGCACACACAGCACACAAAAACAGAGAATCCTCAAGGCCACGCCTGCTTCTCACCTGGAGTTCCCCAGCACAGAGTGTCTTGTCAGTCAGAGGGCCTCACTCCTTTACCACTTCTGCACGGAGAAGATTTTTGAAATTGTCCTCTGTGACAGGCTACATTCTGAAAGGAATAGACACAAGCTGTGATTAGATATGCCTGGCTTTCTCGTACAGACAAGGCCCATGAAGAAAACGTGAGGAATGAGGGGAAGCTGGAAAGGTTGACCGAAGTGCAGCCTGACCCCCAGTGAGAGGAAGAGGGAGAGAAGGAAGGGTCCCATATAGCTCGGGAGGAAGGGTCCAAGAGCCAAATCTCCTGAATCAAAATCATCCCAGGGCCTCCGAGGGCATTCTTGTCTCTGTGTTGATGTACCCCTGGTGATCACAGCAGAACAAGGTCTCCATGTATGACATTGCGTGTCAGAGTATGGCCAGTGCCCTCGGTTACCAGAGCGCTGTGAGCCCGTGTGTAGAGCTGGCAGCAGGTGAGGCCAGACCCAAAGCTCCTCTCCAGCCCTTCTAGACCTCACCCATGGCAGACACCCCCAGGCCTGAGTTACAGTTGATGCCCACCAGCTCTGGCTCATCTTCATCCCTCCTCACCACAATCAGAACTTTCTACAAAAATCTAGCGTGTCAATCCTCTGCTTAAAGCCTGCTGTGCCCACTGTACACATTCCTTTCATATTCATAGACAGATTCATTGAGCATTTGCCCTAAAAGATGCCCTTTGAACTAGCGACCTGCGCGCCTTTCAGCTCTCCGGCTCGGGGGAGGGAGGGCTCTCGGAGACTGAGAAGAGAGCCCAGCCTCTTCTCTTTGGCCTTTGCTGTGGGCCATTCAGCTTCTGCTGTTCTTGCTCAGGAGTTAAAATCTGGGTAAAACGGGACTTGGCTTATCACCGCCACTTATTAGTGGCTTCACAGCAGCTCACAACTGAACTCCTCAAACTGTGCTCAGTTCTTAATTGGAATTTTGTTGGCATAGAGATGATCTGATTCCCTCTCTCTCTCTCTCTCTCTCTCTGTGTGTGTGTGTGTGTGTTCGTGGAAGCCAGAGAACAAAGTTGAGCGTCATTCCTGACTCCATACTCTTACTCTTACTCCATACTGCATGCTCTTTGGAGACACGGTCTCTCATTGGCATGGAACGTGGGAGCCATCGGCTGCTACAGCCTCGGGGACAGCTTCCCCAGCTCTGTGGTTATGAGCCCACGCGGCCATGCCCAGCTTTTCTGTTGTTTTGATGGGTTCTCAACTTGAATGCAGGCCGTCATGCTTGCTTTTCATGACTGCACCCGCCCATCCCAAGAACTCCGAACACCCGCATCTGAAATCCCTGATAGCTCAGCCAACTGTAAAGCACATTTCAATATTCTTCCATGTCCTGTCATAGAATAGCCTCAATAATTACATAATATTTTTAAAAATCTCATTATAAATTATCATTACTCATTACTATTAAGAGTTTTATTCTGAAAGCTGGGCGTGGTGGGGCACACTTTTAATCCCAGCACTCGGGAGGCAGAGGCAGGTGGATCTCTTTGAGTCGGAGGCCAGCCTGGTCCACAAAATGAGTCCAGGACAGCCAAGGCTACACAGAGAAACCCTGTATAAAAAAAAAAGGGGGGTTATTCCATTTTCCTTTAAGGGAGAGAGGGAGAGGGAGAGAAGGGGACAGGAGGGAGGGAGGAGACCTCCCTGAGATCCTGAGTCCAAGACCATCATTTGAGGGACATTCACTGGTGGAGAAGTTAACAAAATGACACCGCAGAGATGGGAAACCCTAGGACAAAAAGGGGGAGCCATGTGTTATAATGTCAGTGAGGAATTACACACCCCAGCAGGTCTGCTACACATAAGTTTATTTACAGGGATGGGAAGGGGAGAGGAGTTAGAGCCTGAGTGAACCCTCAGGGCAGAGAGAGACACAGAGAGATAACAAAAGTAAGAGAGTGAAGGGTGGCCATCAGTCCTTTTTCACTGGTGGGTGGCAGCAGCCACAGGTCATGACCTTAGACCTTGCCAGGACCCTGCGGGCCAAGCCAGCTGAGTCGCCTGTTACTACCAATGCCATGAGAGAGGCCGGTAGAGGCCATACCAATTTCAGCCATGGTGAAGGGTAATCCTCACTGGCAACCTGACTGGATTTAGAATCACCTCAGAGACACAGTACTTGGTGGCTGTGGAGATATTTCCATAGAGGTTTAACTGTGTGAGAGCCCACCAAGTGTGGGCAGTGGGGCCCCATGGGTCCTGGACCAAATAAGGCGAAATCCAGCTGAGCGTCGGCCTCCATCTCTCTCTGCTGCTGATGTGTAGGCTGCTGCCACTGAGTCTTCCTCCTCAACTTTGAGTCCGTCCACTGCCCTTCCTTAACTTGCTTTTGTTGGATATTTTGTCAGTAGTGAAAACAAGGAGCTAATACATCAATATTTAACAATTGGACACATTTATGGTTTAAGGGGTATTTGTTCGAGTATGGTACTTATAACTATGAAGGCAATCACAAAAAATGTATGCAAATTTATTTTATTCACCCACGCAGAAAAACAATAGTTTCTAGGTGCCCCGTCTGACATTTTGGGAAGATGTTTGAAATGTCGCGCTATTTGCAAATGAAAACGAACCACGTTCTCAGTTTCAGACGATACGGGCTGCCTGTGAATGAGGTGAGGAATGGAATGATTTGTCTAAGGAACTCAACGGTTTAATGCATTAGGGCATGGAGATTACAGCCACTGCAGAGTGGGGCCAGGGCTTGCTGAGGAGAGCGCGAGAGCGAGAGAAGTCTTCATTGAGGATTCTGCTCAGGTGAGGCCCATTACCCAGGGAGTGGTGATCCAGTTTGGGGATTTTCACGCCTCTGGTTTCTCCTCCCTTCTCCTCTCTGCCCTTTGGCCACATTATAGATTAAATTAGCATGTCTTTGAGGAGATAGAAGGGGAAGGGACAGGTAAAATTTGAGTTGGTCAATTTTAGAGCTTGTTCGTGGCTCTAATACATAGTATCAGAACCAAAAGCTAACATGGGACTTTGAATTATCAGTGGATTATATTTAATCTGTAAAGACTCCCCCCACCCCACTACTGGAGAAGCTGGAGTCTGAACAGGGAACCACGGCATGCACTTGGATGTCAGGGTTTGCCAGAATCTCCAGCACACACCTGTGCGAGGCTGAGGCTTCATGGATGGTCATCAGAGGGGGAGAGAAAGGGGGTGGGGGAGAGAGCTGAGGAGAGAGAAAGCCCCTAGTTTCTGAGGTTTCTGACAGTGGCCTCCACCCTCATGCCAGGCCGGACCAGCTGAATTTGCTGAAGCCGGTACAGGGGTGGGTGGGGGCGGGGAGCGGACTTCGCCAGCAGGAGTGGTGTGGGGGAAGGCTTCGGGCAGGGAGAGCTGGCACACTGTCCACAGTTGCCAAGTGAGTGAAGTAGCTCAGGCAGGCACACGTGGGTAAGGGCACGTTCACAGGAGAAGAGACCCAAGGCAGAGTTGGCCAAGTTGACTCCCAGGGAGCTTTTTGAAGACTAGACCTCCCAGCAGCCACACCCCCACACACAGCCACACCCACAGCCACACACCATGCCACACCCACAGCCTCCACAGAAGGCAGCTGCATAGGAGGCTGCTCCCCCTGCTCCTGAGAGGTCAGGATTGAGGGGAGAGGCAGGAAACTCCCCATTGTCACTAGGTTATGGCTTGTTGCCAAATTTCAAGACCCTCTACTAACCCTAGGAACAGCTGCAGTCCTCCCGTGTCCCCAGTTACTCAGGGGTGCCTGGTGGGCTGTTGTCACCATGAAATCCCAAACCTTAAACCTTCCTGACCGTGCAGGCAGCCGACCTCTGCCCCCTGAGAACCAGGGAAGGAGAGAATTCGCCTTCAACTGCAGCTGGGGAGCCTCAGGAAGAAATCTAGGACTCAAGGACAAGAAGGTGGCAGGAGCCAGTCACTGAGCTCAGCACCTGGTGGGGTGGGGGAGGGTACCTCTGGGCCTTGTATTCTGGGGACTGATCCAGATCTCAAACACTGGGCACTCACAGCAGAGGCTCCAAACACCAGAGCTGTCCATCCAGGCTGGCATCAGTGTGGTACCTGGCCCTTCTGTCTGCCAAGACCGCCCTGTACGTGGGCTTCCTCCTTATGGGCCCCATCTCAGCCCCTGTCCCCCAGGGATGCAATGGTGGCCCATATGGGGGTCAGGGACACGTGTACATTGGGGGAGGTGCCTTGTTCCACTGAGAGGCCCGTTCTCCCTTTGAAGGATGCACAAAGCATGCCCAGGGTCCGGGCCGAGAGCGGTTCCTTGGTAGAGCCCATCCCTTTGAGGGTGGCTGGCAGAGTAATGTTGACACAGCCGGCTCTGGACGAGTTCCGGGAAAGCAGGCCGGAGCATGTGAGATGAATTTTCTCTGCACTGTGCGGTTTCCAATGTGTCAGAAAAACAAACTGGAGAAGTCTGTTTGGATCATGTGAGTGTGTGGACCAGCCCATCCCTACAATTCGGTCCTCTCACAGTGGAAAAAAATGAAAAGGCCATCTCCCAGTGTCTGGTTCCTGACTCGGGAGGTGGCGTGGACACTTCCAAGCCACACAACCCTTGACCATGTGTTTTGTGTGTGTGTGTGTGTGTGTGTGTGGCTACCTCTGCATCAAGGCAGAGAAGCCAGTTCAGCCTCAAGCCCTCCTGCTTCCAGGCCCTTGGCTGCCCCTCCTCCACCCAAACATCCAGTCCCTGTTCCCAAAATAACTGCTGCAGGAAGCAGTTGAGGAGGGGGACTCTGCGGTACATGACTTCCGGGCCCCCCGCCGGGATGCAGAGGCCTGGCTGCCAGTCATGGGCCATGGCCATCCCAGGGGCATCAACACTCACACCTTGTTCCTCCTTCCTGGTCCTCTCTGAGTTCTCTGTAGTAGCAGTAGGCCAAGACCTGCTCCTTCTGTGACTTTTCCGTGCTTGGAGAGGGGCTCCCTGGGGGCCTGGCCTGAAGGTCACAGCCAGTGGGGCTTCCTGGCCCCTCTGCTGCCAGAGCATCTGGATGTGGGCAGACAGCCTCACCCACCGCGGCCGTGAGCCAGGCCTTCCTCTGCACCTTCCCATAAGGACCCTCACACTGCAGCTCATGAACCCTTCTTCCTTGCTCAGTTACTGTCCTCTGCCATGACTAACCCTGATGAGGGCAACTTAAGGATGGTTACTTTGAGTCCTGGTGTGAGGAGTTCATCACAGCAGGGGTGGAGTTTGAGGTCACATGTGTCTGCAGCCAGGAGGCAGAGAGAGAGGCATGCTGTGCTCAGCTCCTTCTCCTTAGTACTCAGTCAGGGATCCAGCACCACCCACGAAGGACATCACACGGGACGTCATCACACAGGATGTCATCACACACAGGATGTCATCACTCACTTTTAGGATGGGCACATTTAGGATGGGCAATGAACTAATTTAGAAACTTCCTCACAGATGTTCAGGGAGGGTCTAGACCCTGTTAGACTGGCCGTCTCTAAGAGCCATGGAACATGGCTGCTTCTTCTCATCCATTTAACACAGGAGGGAGAGAAGCCTCAGCGCAGCGGGCTTTCTGGGAAGAGCAGAGAGCCACCCGTCCACGGAGCCATGGCGTCACTCCCCATCCTCCATCTGTGGAGCCGTATACACTGACAGAGGAGTCTCTCCCCAAGGACAGATGGAAATTGGGGAGGCCGCCACAGGCCCGCCCGGTGGAGCCCATGGGCTGCTGGAGTGGAGGCAGCTGGAGGTGACAGCCAGCTCCAGATTCTCTGTCCTGCCCGTGTGTCTGGGACATTCAGGACTCCCAGTGGCTGCCGCTCTGCTCTACGTGAGTCTGCCCTGACGTGTTTTAGGAGTCGCCCTCCTGAAGAGCTGTGGGGCACTTCTGTTTGTTTTCACTGAGTGTCTGCTTTGTGCCCGGTACTGTGTCAGACGCTTGCGGTCTTGTTAGCTTCATCTCTGTAACAATCGGCTAACATTTGTACTCCTGTCTAAAGCGGATCTCCATAGATTTGCATGTAAATAAGCAGTTATATGTGTGTATGAATGTAGATGAATGTGAATATTCATAGATATGCAAATACTCCAACTCTATACTGTGCCAACTCTGTATACTTACCAGCACAAACGCTCACATGTTCTGCAGAATACGACTCAATCTTCAGTCCTTCGCCTGGGGAAAAGTTGAATGGCAGAGGCTTATTTGAAGCCATAGCTCAGGGGGCTGTTCAGGCCCCTCATACTAATGACTGCATCGTGGGAGAATGAACGTTGAACGGCACATCTGGCTCTCAGGCCTTGAATCTAAAGCAGTGGTGCTCAACTTCCCTAACGCTGTGACCCTTAGAAACCATCCCTCATGCTGTGATGACCCCGACCGTAAAGTCATTGATGCTGCATAGCTGTGATCTTGCTGTGTTATGAACTGTGACATAATGTCTGATGCACAGGATTTCTGGTTTGTGGCCTCCGTGAAAGAGTCCTTCAGCCCCACTAAGGGCTGAGAACCACTCCTCTAAAGACTCCCTTAGCCAAAGCTCAGTGGTTCTCAGGCACTGGCCCAGCACCACCTTCCCTGCATTGACGTAAGGACAAGGACCTTAGCTGTTCCAACCACGGAGGCTCCTACAGAAGCAAGGGGCAGGCGTGGGAGGAAAGCAGTTATTGAAAAGGTAGCTGCAAGCCAGGCATGGTGGTGCATGCCTGTAGTCCCAGCACGTGGCGAGGCAGAGGCAGGATCTCTGTGAGTTTGAGGCCAGCCTGGTCTACAGAGTGAATCCAGAACAGCCAAGGCTACACAGAGAAACCCTGTCTCAAAAAGCAAAACAAACAAACAAGCAAAGAGGTAGCAGAGACGGGAAGGTGGTGACACTCAAGGCCAGCAGACATGGGTCACACATAGCACTCAGAACTAGCCTGTTAGAGAAAGAAACAGAGGGGAGAAGGAGAAAGCACGGGGAATGTCAGGGCAGGAGTGGAAGATGATGTTGTAGACGCAGAATGATGACGCAGGGTCCATCAACAAGCACCCAGGGCCCCAAGGACAGCCTGGAAAGCAGTGGAGCATGGGAACGTCCAGACATGCAGCAGAGCTGCCGGTGGCGGCTTCAGAGCTATCGTTCAGTCGCCATGCAGTAAGCAGGCCTTGGTAACTTCCATTTCTATGAGTTCCCAGGGGAGGCTGCCTTGCTGTCCTGGGGACCACTGGGAAGGTCCCTACTGCCCAGGGACAAGAAGCGGGGCTGCATCTACCAATCCCAGGTTTCACTGGCTCAAAGCTGCTGCTGGAGGCTGCACTCCTTGACTCCTAGATGCCAACCTTGTGGTACTCTGGAGAGAGAACTCTGGCATCCCAACAGCAGCAAGCTGTGCTGTCAGGGAAAGTGGGAGCTGACCCCTAACCCTAAAGAAATGTTGTATCCCTCATGTCAATGAGAAAGAAGGAAAGAAAGAAAGCAATCAAACACAGTAACACAGAAACAAAACAAAACAAGGCAAGTGTTGGCTAGTCACACCTCCCAAGGGGCGGGGAAACCTTCCCTGCCATAGACTCCCTTCCGTTGTATACTTTGTCTACTTTGCAGGAAAGTGTCGGGCTCCTGCCTGAGGAGCTTCAGCAGTCAGGCAGGGCCACTTCAAGTTTCGCCTCTGGGCTCCCCTACATCTTTCCCTGGGTGACCCCTCTTCAGCTCTTCAGCTCCCCTGGGTGCATCCCCTGAAAGGGCTGCGCAGATCTTCGGGATGTCCTGCTGGTCCCTCTACACCTCCGGACAGCGACACCTCAGGACCCCAGAGCGGCTGAATCTCCACAGCCTGGGGCTTGAGATCAGACACCTGGAGAAACTGAGAGGCTGAAGCCACAGAGAAAGCAGCAGCACCTGAGGCCTCAGTTACAGCTGCTGCTGACAGGGAACTCAGGGAGAGGGAGGCGTGTCCAACCGGAACTAGCCTCAGAGCTCAGTCGCCACCTCTGTGGCAACTGTCCAAACTAGCCATTCTCCACTGACCACCCCCACGGCCAAGCAGGGAGCTTTGTGTAGTTTGGCACTGTCCGCCAGGGACCAGGACCAGGAATCTGACCCCTTAGCATAAATTCATAGTTTAGTAAAGTTGTTTTATTTAGCTGAGGGTTCAAGTCTGCGTAAACCCCTTGAGGCATGAGTTAATAAGCCCCTCCCCCCACCTAACTGTCACAATGGCAATCTCCAGCCCCTCAGTGGGACCCCTCCTAGATTATGCTAATTTTAGGAGAAAAGTCTGAAAAAAAAATCCACCAATCCCTAAATTCGCCCAAGTTTAGGACTTGAAATCCAACCAATTCTCACTCTGGAAATCTCTGCCCTAAAACACTCCGCCCCCTAAAAAATCCTATATTAAAGCTGTGTCTGCTCAGTTCCCTGCTGCCTTCTACCAGGAACAGAGGCAGCCGCTCCTGGATTCGTCCCTCCAATAAGCCTCTTTTAAGAGATTTGCTGCCTCGTGAGACTCTCTCAGAGGAAGAAGTCCAGAAGAGAAGCAAGGAACAGGGCTGAGGCTCCTGAGCTCCTCAGCTCGGCTGGGCTTGGGGGAACCCTCCCCTGACATCTGAAACGCCTCTGCTGAGGAGGCCTCCTCTCAGAGCTGTGTGGTTCCGAGTCCCAGGACACCCTCCCATCTGAGCAGGAAGGCCCACAGCAAGAATGTCAGTTGCTCTTGTGCTCACAGCTGAGGAATCTCAGATGGGTCCCCTGTCCTCTCTGGGTGTCCCTCGGCTGTCCTGGGAACCACCTACATCCATGGCCATAAAACCCTGCACCCTGGCAACTTAATCCAAACCACCCCAAGGCCCTTAGAAATCACCCTCGCTGTAAGGCTGTGACTCTTGCGAGCCAGATTCGGGTCTGGCATTTCTGCCTTCGTTCCCTGTGTCTGTCTCCTCTGCTTTAGCCTGACTCAGCATAGGGACACCTGTGTGTGTCTATCTACCATAGCTCAGCCACTCCCAGGCTGAAGGCACAAGGACAAGTCACTGTCCTAACCCTGTACTCACCCTGGATTCTAGGAACAGCAGAACCAGCTAGAACGGAACCCCCAGGAGAGGGCAGCTGTCTAGGAGTCAAAGCCAAGGCCACACCCTAGACGATGAGCTTGTTCCGAGCCACAGTTGACATCATGGTAGGCAGGGCCACCCTGGGATGTGTGCTCCTGTTCTTCCCGTACTAAAGCTCCCATCTCTACCTCAGAGATGGGCCAGGCTCACTGGACCTTCCTACCTGTTCTCTCACATCGAATGAATTCCCTCTTTGTTTTTCTCTGCGTTTTGATTGCTAAATGGGGTCCAGGGGCCAAGCCTAACTTCCTGGGGCTAGCTGAAGCCAGGCTTTTGCCCAAGAGGCCAGCTACATCACATCAGTCATAGCCCTGCAAGCAGTCCCCAGCAGAGCTCTGGGAAAGTGGCAGTGTTTGGCCTTGCCACCCTGCCCAGTGCCCTCACACGCCGTCACCGTCGTTGAGGCAGGTGCTGTCTCTGCTGCTCTCGGGCTCCTTGCGAGGAGGGGGTATCCCATGTGGCCTCCGAGCTGCTGATCCAAGGCAGCTGGCTCACTGTCTTCCTCTCCTCCCTCAGCAGATGGACGGAGCATTAATGAGGCAGAGTCTCAACCGGAGAAGGCTGCAAGAATAAGCACTCTCCTTTAACGATGATACAGCTGAAATAAGGGGCTGCCTGTCTTTTCACTTAGGGTAGAATGGTGCATCCTACCCATGCACCAATGGAGAGGACCGTCCTCCTGCCTCCTTCCCTTCCCCTGAAACAGAGGATTAAAGCCACACAGAAACGACAGATGCAAAGGACGCACACAAGTGTGCACCTCCGTACAGCAGCAAGAAAAGCCACCAAGGACAGGGTCACCATCCCCCTCCCTGTAATATGACCCTTGCCTCCAAGCTCTGGAACTTGTCCTTATGGTCCAACATGGTACCTGGAGCACATGCCATCATGGGGACAGGCAAAGAATCAAAAGGTGTGGGAGAAGGAGGTGTGGGAGGAGAAGGGGAAGGTGTGGGAGGAGAAGGGGAAGGTGTGGAAGGAGATGGGAAGCCTTGATGTTAGAGACCTCTGACCCATGTCTCTGAGGTAACTAAACTTACACTTCACTAGTCAGAATTTACAAACCCCTGCAGAAGGAGCTGCAAAGGAAGCTGGGAAGTGTAGTCTTTCACTTGGGAAAGGCCGGTCCAGCTAACACATGGGGCTGTTAAGGGTGAAGTGGTGAAAACAGACCTCAGACAAGGAAGCCGTCTTAGCCGGGCATGGAGAGGTCATTGGGTCTCCAAGGCACCAGCTGACCTGCTAAGCTGCAGCTGCATGGGGCTCAGATGCTGCAGGATGCTTTATCATTGTTGTTACTTGGTTTGTTTGGGTTTGGTCTGATTGAATTTCCAGCTCCGAAATTCTTTGCCACAAAACTGCAGCCCCTCTTGGTTTTAGGGACTGAGTTCTAAATTGTCCCATTAGACTGGAAATAGCCCCTAAATCACTCATTAAGAGTGAGAGTCTGACCCAAGCACAGCTGGTGAGAGCAATTTTCAACTTGGAAAAAAAAAAAAATCTAGTCACACACAGAAAGAAGAAACACTGACTCTACCACCGCAGACGATGCCCAGAAAAGCCAGCCCAGCAGCTGTCCCCTCTGTCCCCACTGTCCCTCCAGCTCTCCCTCTCCCTCCCCCATCTCCCTAGGAGGTTTAACCTTATAATAACCTGCGAGTCTCAAGCTGCAAACTGTTCTTCAGGGATGGTGCATCAGTTACCGTTCTACTGCCGTGATGAAACTCCACAAACCAGGCAACTTACGAAAGGAAGGCTTTGCTTGTGGACTCAAGTCCACGGAGCAGAGGCAGTGTTGGTCCATCAAAGCAGCAGATTTGATCACAAACCGGAAGCAGAGGAAGCCAGAAGGAATGGCTTGAGGCCTTGGGAACTTTAAAGCAACCGCCGTGTGGCACGCCTTCTCCGCTCACTTCCTCACCCTCCTCAAACAGCTCCATCAACTAAGAGCGAATAGTCAGACGTCTGAACCTTGGGGGTCTTTTCATGATTGTACTGTACTGAGTTCTGAGGGCACAGTAGTGCCGGGTGCTGGAGACAGTGCTGGGTGCATCATCCTGGGTGCTGGGGACACAGTACTTATTACCTGCCTCATCCTGAGTGCTTGGGGCACAGTGCTGCCTGCGGCATCCTGGGTGCTGGGGACACAGTGTGAACCAAGCGCCCTGCACTTTCACCTACTGACATTTTAGTCTCTTCCTTTTCAAATTTTTTGGTGTAAGTGTTGGAAGGTTCTTTCTATTTAAATCTGTCTGCTACTCTGATAATAAAGTCCTCCTAGGTTCCCTAAAGCAAAATTAATTTGGCAAAACAAATCAGCTGTTGTTCCACTCGTCGCTATGGTGATAGAGAAATTAGGTTTTTAATTCAGGTTGAGGAGGATGAGAGAGGAGGAGGCAAACAGAGGCCCCGTGGCTGGAGGCAGAAGGGACGCCGGGAAGTCTCTCCTACTGTGGAGCACTTAGAACATTGTGGGTTAGCAGTCTAGCCAAGGGTCGGGCCACGCGTGACTGCTGTCTTGGAGGTCAGCGTCCAGACTGGCAACAATCATTTCCTTTTAGGGAGGCGTGCCGCCGGGGTCACTGTTTGACAGACCAGGGGACTGGGGTGTAGGGAGACTGCACGGGGTACCCCATGTGGCTCCGTGCGAGATGAGGTCAGACGGTTTGACCCCAGGGTGCTCAGAGTCTGCCCCTGTTCAAGTTCAGGACCTAGAGGGTCCAGAAGGGTCCAGCATGCTTATCACTCACCTTTATTCTTTGAAATTATGATGACATTCTTGATTGTTGAAACATGTGTTAATTAAAGGGAAAAAAGGAGAAAGGGGCAGAAAAAGCAAGAAATAAGAAAAGAAAATGCCAAAGAAGAAAAAGAAAGAAAAAGACCTCTTACTATTGACATAGACCAGAGGGACAGCACAACCTCGAAGGAGACAAAATTGACCCCTGTGGGCAGAAAAAGTATTTCCTGTGTCCCCAAAGCACAGACTTTCCTAAAGCGCATAGGCAGACATATAGTCTCTGCAGTAATTGGGAGCTGAACGCGGGATATATGTGAAATGCTTCCCCAGGGGGCTGGAGAGATGGCCATGCAGGGCAGAGATGGCCACATGATAGGGAGATGGCCATGCAGGACAGCAGCGGCCACACGATGGGGAGGTGGACACATGACTAAAGTGATTGCTCTGCAGATAAGGGGAAGAGAGTTCAGAATTCAGATCCCAGAACCCACAGAATTGCTGGCCAGATATGTGGCTTGTAATTCCAGCTTTGGATAGTGGAAACAGGGGTAGATGCCCAAGCAAGACTAGCTAGAGTGGCCTTATCAGCAACTCTGAGTTTGATTAAAAGATTTTGTATCAAAAGAAAACTTGGAAACTGGAGAGATGGCTCAGGGGTTAAGAGCAATTTCCGCTCTTACATAGGACCTGGGTTTGGTTCCCAGCACCCATGGGTATGTAACTCTAGCTCCAGGGAATCTGATTTCCTCTTCCAGTTTCTTTAGCACCATACAAACATCATATAATATATGTTATATATTACATATTATATGTTATCTGTTATATATTATACACACATATATGTGGGCAGCATGTACACATAAGAAATAAAAATAAACCTTAGAAGAAGGAAGAGAGATTGAAGATGAATCCTGGTATCAGCCCTGGGCCTACACAAATCTACATACATGCTTATTTTGTGTACACTGTGAAAGCACAAAAGGAATGAAGATTGCTCAGCATGGGCCAAAATAAAAGTGGGGGATGGAAATACGAGACGCACAGTCACAGATACTGATTTGAACATATTCATAGCTATCAGACAAAATTCTACGTGCATAAATGAGGTTGTATGTATATCTACATTTTCCCACGTCACTCACCACCCTTCATAATATTATCCAAGACAGTATTTGCAAAGTACTTTGTATATCATAGCATACTTTGGGCTTGGTATGATTGTTGTTGTTTGTTTGTTTGTTTGTTTTTTGAGACAGGCTCTCACCTTGTAGCCCAGGCTAGTCTTGAACTCTTGACCCTCCTGCCTCAACTTTATGAGTGCATGTGTCAGCCATGCCTGACTATAACAGGTTATTTTACTGAGATATCCATTGAAGGTGTGGGTTAACGCAACCACAGTCTGCTAGCAATGGAGGTAGCATCCGGGGCTACAGCAATGGTTAAGAGCACTTGCTGCTCTGGATTCCGGCACCCACATCAGGAGGCTCACATCTGCCTGTAACTAATCCCAGGGGACCCAGGGCCTTTTCTGACCTCTT
Organism: Pachyuromys duprasi; assembly: GCA_028658305.1. Classification (NCBI taxonomy): domain Eukaryota; kingdom Metazoa; phylum Chordata; class Mammalia; order Rodentia; family Muridae; genus Pachyuromys; species Pachyuromys duprasi. The sequence goes on from CM053749.1 coordinate 2,982,413, forward strand.
TGGGCAAAGCATACATATGCTCCCTCCCACACATATACACATAATTAAAATAATTGTAAAATAAAAATAAAAAACAGAGCTGAAACTTCATCCTAGGACCTCCAAAGTCTTTGATTTTCTTGGGTTTTTGTCGTTATTTGGGGGTTTGCTTCGTTTTGCCCCTTGAATAGAAAACTCAGGACATTTATCTATAAGTGTATTCAGGTTCCATAATACATGCTGTGACCATCCTATTCTGTAAGTTGTGCACAAGGTTTATGTACTTTTCCATCACTTCACCCTTCCAGAGTTGTTGTCAGAGAAGAGGCTGAGGAGACAGCTCAGCGCTTACCCGGGGTCAATTACTGCCCCTGCCCACACGGCAGCTCACCACTGTGTGTAACTCCAGTGCCAGGAGACCCAATGCCCTCTTCTGCTCCTCAAGCATCTGCACACACCCAGCGCACAGACAAACCTGAGGGCAAAACACCTGCACGTAGAATAATAAAATAACTTTATAGGATAACGTCAAGGTTTCCTTAACTCTGACCCTGTGATTTCTTTGGTAATGCCAAAAGAACCTGAGCTTTGGTGAGGGCGCCACAGGCCTTGGCAAGCACACCTCCCCCAACCCCAGTTTGTTTCACAAAGTGTTTGATGGGAACTGAGAACATGACCGTGACTCAGATCACGGTGACAGGTGGCGGCCACAAACAACAGGAAGTAGCAGTCGGCTGTGACCAGGAATTTCACTAGTGGTTTCTCTCGGGGTTGGTGGCCAGTGAGGTTGGCCAGTTATTGGGTTTGCAAGGGGAGGGTGGTGCCGTGGAGGCCTAAGGTTGATGGCGGGTGACTTAGATGGCTCTCCACACTATATAGTGAGGCAGGATCCCTCACTTGAACCCAGAGCTCACTGACTTCACTCTGACCACGTTAGAGGCCTCACAGAGCAGCCTACACTCAGCACCACCTGGCGAAGGGCAGGGTGGGGGGGGGGGGGGGATACGCCTGTGTTTGGTAAAAGTTGTTCAGCTGGGAACTTGGCTACAATGTTGCTATGGCAACCAAAGTAGAGCCAGGCTCCTTGTGGGAGTGTGGACGGTGTGTGTGTGTGTGTGTGTGTGTGTGTGTGTGTGTGCACGTGCCCACGAGTATGTGTGGTGGGGAGGGAGAAGCACAACATTGTCATGAAGAAGGGGTTGGCCGCCCCAAACTGCAAGGCCCTGAGGTTGCGCCTTTAGCCAACAGCCTTCCCTCTCACTTGGGTGCTACCCCTGGCAATTCAGAGGCAGCAGGAGACCAGTCCTTTTGAAAAAGGCTGGATTAATGCGGGGCCTGTGGAAATCCTCCCCTGAGGGCCTCTGCCTCGTTTGTAAGAGCTTCTTTTTTAGGAGGCTCAGCTAAGGGGCTCTGCAGGAAGTATACAGCCAGGCCGCACAGAGCCTACTTGCTGTTCATGGAGTGAGGGTTTTGGCTGCAGCCACTAACAAGAGTGAATTTATCTTTGAATGTTAATTTACCTGATCTCTTTAAAGGGGTCTAGGATTTCCAAAAGGTGTCATAGACAGTGCTCACAAAAATTTTTCTTTTTGGAACCTTAGTGCCTTCTCCCGATATTAGGAATATTTTACCCACCAGGCATGGTTGTGCATGCTTGTAATCCCAGCTCTCAGAAGGCTGTGGCAGAAGATCATGAGTTCAAGGCCAACCTGAACTTTATGTAAAACCCTATCTCATTTTTTAAAAAAAAAATTAAAAAGTTTTATATGCTTTGAGTGATTTTACTTAATAAAAACTTTTTTTTCAATGAGTCAAACACAGCCTCCCACTGAGCTGCAGTCCCCTGCAGCAATTATTTTAAATTCTGAGAGGAAAAGCTTAAATTAGCTGTAACTGGAAAAAAGTATAAGCGATATTAGACATTAGAGATTTGACAGATCTGAGAGAAAAGTGGCACTATATGAAACCTCCTCATCTGGTGATGAGGGCGTGCTCTGTGTCTGTCAGGTACTGGGCTCTGGGCAAGCATGTGCAGTGGGCGTACCCCCTGGACCTTCCTCCAGGTCAGTGCCGCTGTCGGAGGGACCCCACAGAGCTCTCACATCAGCAACATGAGGACGATATGAAGATGTCAGCGACCTCTCCCTCACGGAACAGAAGTGAAGGCGGGACAGAGATTATCACAGTCATAAGGTGAAACAAGGAAAGTGGGGCTCTGCCGGACCCAGAGAGAGCCGCCCCGGGGGGGGGGGGGGGCGGAGGACGCGGTCCTGCTTCTCCCAGCGTCTCTTACAGGGCTGTTTCTGTGCACAGCCTTCCTTCCCGGCTCTCCTTTCTGCTTCTCCTCTTCCCTCCATCCCTCCTTCCCTACTTCCTTCCTTCTACCCATCTCTCCTTCCCCCCTTTTTGCCTTCCCTTCCTCCATCTTCTTTCTTCCATCTCTTCCCTTCCTTCCTTCCTCACTTCCTCTTTCCTTCTCCCCTTTCCCCTCCTCTCTCCACTCCTCCCCACTTCTTTATCTCTGGATTTTTGTTTTGTTTTGCTTTCGGTTGGTTCAGGTGTTTCTGTGATTTTGTTTTTGACACAGGGTCTCACACTGTGACGCTAGATGGCCGGGAACTCACTATGTAGCCCAGGCTGGCCTCAGACTCTCAACCCTCTGTCTCAGCCTCTGGGCTGCTGGGGTTACAGGCGTGTGCCCCCATCGTGCTCAGGAAAACAATCTAGCTCATCACTCCCAAATCCAGAAATTGCTGTTCAAGTCTAGCACTGGGTTTCTGGTCACCATGAGGTCTGTCACGCCCAAAGCCTTCTCTCTGAGGCACGGCCTCTGCCACAAGCTCAGAGGCCTGAAACGTCAAAGAGCAAGCGCTGGTTTGTGTCCTTTCTGTGAGCTAAACCTCAGCCTCCTGGTCTAATTTTAGCAGCAGAGGCACTGCTGACTGGAGTGAGTCAGCCACAATGAGGACCTCTAATTCCAATTTCAGATATTAGTCCTCCACACATCGTATCTAAGAGTGAAATGATTATCTGTCTCTGTGAGGAAATATTAATTGCATTTCTGAAAAGTCAAATGTGCTAATAATATCGCAACTATTCAGATGTAGTGAAAAGCCAAGTGCCATTCAACACTGCTCTTTAGAAGTGTGTGTGTGTGTGTGTGTGTGTGTGTGTGTGCGTGTGCAGGCACATGCACACATACATAAGATGTGCGTGCACATGTGAAAGCCAGAGTCCATTTCCTCTGTCCTTTGGAAAGATCTGGAAGTAACGATAACTCAGAAACAGCACACCTCAACACAACACACCCCTCCCCCACCGCCCCTCCACCATCACCGCAGCCAGTGCCCTTTACAAGAAGCACAAACAAGGACAGAGGAAATGGCCTAAAAAAGTTGAGGGAGATGAGCGTTGGATCAAGCACAATCAAACACTGTCAGTGACAGTTTTGACTGATGACTGGAGCCTGAAAGCAAGTCACTTGGAAAACAGCTTTATCCAAAGGCCTCACGGTGAGGGCACAGAGAGCTGGAAAATACCGCCGAGGCTCTGGGCAGGAACTCCCAGGGCACACTGGTCACCACTGGTTCCAGGTCACTTGTGAAGTTCCACATCGCTCAGGAACTAGGTCTGCTCTGTAGTTGGGAACTCCCGAATGCCCTCCCGGCTGGGCAGCTCAGCAGGTCGTAGTGGCCTGCTTTCCTCAGGCATGTGTGCAGCATGGGCAGGCTGGCCTGAGCTTCTTGATGACTGCGTGTGTTCGCTGAGAAACCTCTGCCCTTCCTTGGGCACCTGGGTTTCTAAATAGGACCCCACAGCGGTCCACAGGCCATCACCAGGGGATGTCACCCTGTTCGCACATCATATCAGGGAGTGTGGAAGCACAGAGGATACTGGTTATGGGCCCCTTGCACAACGGATGACACTGGTGACTCCCATATGAGCCTGCGGGGGTTGCAGGAGCAGTGGATGCAGCCTGGGCTAACTTGGGTAGACTATGAGTTACTTCCTAACAGCCTTAGGGGTTCTTGAAATGAAGCAGGAATCTGGAACCACAGACCGGGCTGTAGTAACTGGCAAGATGGCCTCCAGCCTGTGAGCAGGGCCCAGCCCAAGCCACCTGTGTCCTAGAAGACCAGACACATTCTGGTAAGAACATTCTAAGTCCATTCTAAGATTCCCCCAAGAAAATGTATTCTTCACTGGATGCTCATGGGAAAGAACAGTTCAAAGTGCTGGAAGATTCTGTTTCCACCATTAGCAGCCAGACGGAAGAACACTTGCATTCTGCCAAGAAAGCTTCTACTCCCTCAGGACTTTCTCTGGCCCTGCTGGAGAGGAGCATGGGAGAAAAGAACAGCACCAGAAATATGTTTCCTCCTACCTCAGGTCAGCATCAGACGTCTCTTCAAAGAGGCCAAAGCTCCACCTCACGGGACTGAAGCAGCAACAATGTAGCAGAAGAAAGAAAAAGAGTGGGGGGGGGGGGGGAACGGAGGGCGCAGTGGACCACCCAAAGAATATACAGAATGAAACTGAAACAATCTTTGAGATGGAAAGTGGGCCACCCAGAACCAAGCCAGGATGCAGCCACAGCCAAGAAGGGCTGAGGACGGATGACCAAAGCCCGGAACCCCAAAAGGGAAGGCAATAAACCAGACAGAACGTCCATCTCTAATGTCTGAGGGACTGGCAGTGGGCACTGAGCACTGTGAGCGTGGGCACACGTCCCCGTGGTGGTGTCCCCATCCTCCTGAGGAGGATGCTGGGGAAGGTGACTGGAAGGCAGAAAGCGCTGCACACTGTAGAGCCAAGGGGGGAAAATGCGATTGGAGTCCAAGGTGACAATCACGGCTCTCTCTGTGCTGTCTGTCGGAATTATTACTATCTTTTTTTATTTTAGGAGGTTTTACTTCGGTGTGTTCTGTGTGTTTGGAGAAAGGCTCTCAGATGATCCCAGCAGTCCTTGAACTTGCTATGTAGCCAAGGTTGGCCTTGAACTTCTGAACCTCCTGCCGTTCCTGGAGCCTCAGGGCTACGGGCCTGGGTGATGTGAGGAGGGAGCACAGGGCCTTGGACCGGCATCCCTGAGGGCAACCAGCACTGTTGCAGCGTTGACTTGGAGGAGCAAGGGCTCCGTATTTACAAAGTGTGAAGACGGCAGGACGGCAGGTGAGGAGAGGGGTCAGAGGGAAGCACAGGGGTGACCCTCGGCTCCAGGGAACTGGGAGCCGAAGCCGGCATCCGACTCCAGGGACCGCCAGAGGAGGCACAGAGCAGCATCCAGGGTGGCTTGCCAGCTGGTGATGATGGTATACCATGAGAAGAAAGGCAGGTGCTGGGCTGGAGAGATGGCTCAGAGGTTAAGAGCACTGGCTGCTGCTCCTTCAGAGGTCCTGAGTTCAATTCCCAGCAACCACATGGTGGCTCCGAACCATCTATAATGAGATCTGGTGCCCTCTTCTGGCCTGCAGGTGTACATGCAGGCAGAACATTGTATACATAATAAATACATCCTTAAAAAAAAAAAAAAAAAAGAAAGAAGAAAAGAAAGGCAGGCGCCTGCCATCTGCTTCTGGGTCCCTCGCTCAGTCACATGTCGGAGAACAGCCACCCTCTGACCTCCACACAAGCTCCATGGCATCCTCCCACCTACCACACACAACACAGAAGTAAATGTGAAAGACATTTTAAATTTGATTCCTGTCTGAGGAAGTTTACAGTGTGGTGTTGGGACACACTCATAGAGCCATTCTGGGATGCATGAGGCTCCCTGGGATCCAACTGGACACACCCACGGGGGTCACAAAAATGTCCAACCTTGTCCATCTGGTGTGGCTCTTTGCTCTATATGAGGCACTGTGAAAACACACGCAGGGTAGATCCCAAAACGTGGGTGTTCCCTGTCCCAGATGTGGGGCTGCCAATGCAATCCTGCTAGCCGGCAGTGCCACCCAAACATCAAAGCGAGGGTAATTGCTTCCGCAGCTCTGCCCCACAGAGGCCGAGAGCAGTGGCTAAGACATCAGCTGGATAAGCGCTTTCCCAAGTGCTTCCCCTCAGCCTGCAGTAGTCTGCCTCCACCGGCTGTGCTGGACAGTCCACACAGAGGCTAGGCCAGCTGGCGCAGCCAGTGTGCGGCTGGGCTGGCATCTAGACCAGCTTTCATGGATCTGAGTCGCTTGCACTGCTGGGGTCTACAGGGGGTTCGCTCAAGAGAGAAACTTGCCTCTGGCCTGTTACTCTCTGGCCCTGGAGGCAAACTCTGGAAGCAGATTCTCTGATGGCAGGGAAGGGGGGATGGGAACCTGGAGGAGGAGCTCCTGAAGAAGGCCCCGCCTCCCCAGTGCGGAGGAGGGCTGATGGTCCACTCCCCAGCAAGCTCCACAGACATCAGCCTGTACAACAGCCTCTCATTTGTCCAGAGCTGTGCCAGGGATTCTTGGAGCCTGGCTGTGAAGCTCCGTTGCCCCCTGCACCCAGACACCTCTGGTCTCCTCCAGCCCTGATGCCTGCTTCTCCCCAGTGGGAGGCGATGCAGGAGGGGGGAAGAAGGAGGTTATTCTCAGATGGGCTGCTGAGCACATGGCCCATCCCCAGCATGGATGTGGGCCCGGCCCTCTCTTCTAAAAGATGGTAGTTTGTCTTGGAAGGAGTAGTTCTCACACCTGCCAAGTTCAACAAGCAGCAGGACACAAACACCACTCTATTCTCAAGAGCCCTGCCCAAATCAAGACACACAGAAGTTCATCTGGCGAACACCAGTGGAGGCCAGCTCCAGGGCTCCCCCCCCCCCCATAGTGGAGAGGACGGAGAAAGAGGGAAAGAGAGACAGACAGACAGACAAAGAGATAGAGAGATACAGAAAGACAGACAGAGATACTGAGAGACACACAGACAGAGAGACGTGGAGAGAGACAGACAGACAAAGAGACACAGAGAAAGAGAGGGGGAGAAGGGAGGAAGAGAGGGAAGGAGGGAGAGAGAGAGGGAGGGCAGGAAGTAGGACGGGCATGAGGGGTTGCAAACTGAGGCTCTTGGGATGGGTTTAAATTTCCACTCACCTCTTTTTCCATCCAAGTTATTTCCCTTTTGCCTTAAAATAGCCACATAAGGCTTGGCCGATCCCTTTGTTGCTTAACTGGTCTTCCTTGGGGAAGCTTCCAGAGGCTTCCAGGGCCTCCCACACCACTCCTCCTTCACCAAACACCAGACAGCAGAGCCAAGAACGTCCTTCCCGACCCTGGCTTTCACAGCCTCTCTCCTGAGGGAAAGGCATCAAGCTTAAAAGAAAGCCATCAGGCAGGCCCAGGAGAGGTTCAAACTTGCAAACAGGAGGGCCTGAACTGGATCCCCAGAACTCAGATAAAGCCCGACCCATAGTGCATGTCTGTATTCTATGGCACAGTGGACAGCAGAGCCAGCGTCCCTGAACAATTGGGGCTGGTTATCCTGGTGGACATGGCAGTGAACAAGAGGCATGGGCTGACACCATATGCATAAAGCAAGAAATAACAGATGTGTCTTCCCATGTGTGCTTGCGGGTCTTCTGCCTGCAGGAATGTCTGTGTACCTCTTCTGAGCCTAGTGCCAGCAGAGTCCAGAAGCAGGTGTGGGATGCTCTGGCACAGGGCGTGTGTGAGCCACCATGTGGAGATTGAAGTTGAAAGAGTAGCAGATCTTGTACCCACTCAGTCATCTCTTCAGCACCCCGCCCCCCCCCAGGAAGACGTGAAAATGAGACTCAGGAGAAAACAGAACCCAGGAGAAAGCCCTCTAGGGTTCCTAACCTCCAAGAGGCAGGACCCTAGGAGAGTGAGCACGCTCAGCTGAGACCCTCCCCTGAAGTAACTTGTGTTTCCACTGTTGCCCTTCCTCAGGGCAGTGAGCAGAGGGCCCCAGGGTCTCCTGCCTGGTTAGCAGCCACTGGGATACAGAGAGAGGCTGCAGGGCCATTTCTGGGTCAGGCTGGAAGACTGGGTAGCTCGTGTTTTCAGCCTTCATTAATTATCAGAACTCGGGAGACAGATGAGTCCTGACGCTTCTGTTAGCAACTTAATGGTTGTTTATTAAATTTTCTCCAATTATGGCCGTTTAGCACACCAGAGGGCTGGGCGCCCTACGAGTGACCTTGGGAGGAGAAGGCAGGAGCTGGCTGCCAGGTGACCTTCACAGCCGAGCAAAGATCTCATCTCCGGAAGAGTAAAAACTCAGGTGGAGGGGGCCATGGTTCAAGAAAAGACTCCACAGACAAAAAAGCAAGTGCCACACACACCAGAGAAAAGAGCCAGTTGGACACCTCTCCTTCTGCATACGTGTGTGCACACACACGTGATCCTGTGTGTGTTCGTGTGTGCAGGTGCACACGCACACTTGTGTGGAAGCCAGGTCAGCCTTGACACTCATCGTTAGGAGTTGTGGGTTTTCACTGACGTGGAGCATGTCAGTTGGACCGCACTGTCCAGCCAAGGAGCCCGAGGGTCTCAGCTGCCTCCACCCCCAGGCTCCTCCGTGGCTGGTGGGTTCTGCAGTGCTGACTGCCTGTCTCCCAGCCCACTCCCTCCCTCTGCTGTGACTTAAAACACTACACAAACACGCCTTGTGTCTGAACTCAGTGTCGTCTAATTGCAGTCATGAGTAAGCCCGACGCATAACTTGCAAAGCTGTGAACCCCACATGCCGTCTGTCACACTTTCTGCATGAGGCATTTTAACCCCCGAGTTCAGAAAGATTAATTCCCACAGCCTGCAGTTTAAAACAGGGAGGAAGAGCTATGTTCGTGTCATCGCTTCATGTTCAAACATCAGTAATGGGTTCCTCCAATGTACCGACACTAAGATGGAAATAAAGACTAAATAGGAGCAGTTTTGTTCTCAGGATATACCCCACCCCCAAAATTAATGAGGCAACTTATTAAAACAAGCAGACGCCAGGGAGGCACTCAAGGTCCCCACACGAGGGAAGGAAGGACACAGGCGACAGAGTCACAGAGCTGTGAAGGATCAGGCATTCCAAGCACACGAACAAGCTGGGACTCACTGGCCGGCCAGCCTCACCTTGTCATCTGGCCTCAATTCCCAGTGAAAGGCCCTGACACATGTTCACACACACTCACACATACACAGACATCAACTGAGGATCTGGCCAAAATACTCTCATGGCTTGAGCCTATCTGGAGCAGGGTTTGGGCGTCTGTGCTTCTAATGTGCTCCTGGGCACTCCTAGTGCTGACTCGAGTGAGGCAGGAGAACCCCACACCAAGCACACAGCAGCACGGGAGGGGGGCGTTGGGGACGAGGGTGCCCGTGGCAGCTGCCCATCACCTCAACACTAACCCTGGCATGAAGATGTTGGTCTCTGGGGTCCTACTCTCTTCAGACCTCCTCCCGGATCTACCTGGAGGCCGAATTCTTCCAGAGAGGCTCGGAGTCGGCGTACGGGGAACTCATATGTTCTCGTTTGGAGAAGGGCTGTGGCAGCAGGCTCACTTTGTTACTGCCATCCGTTAGGGCCCACTGTAGCTGCCAGCGCAGTCCTCTGCAGACTAATGCCTCCTAAATTAATTTTGTGTTCAATAAGCCTCCATAAATATGTTTGTTCAGCAGGCCAAATTGGAGCCTTCGGTTTCACTCTGGGTGGATGTGGCTCAGCCGCATGAGGCCACCAGGCTCTCTCATTAGTCACTGTCACCAGTAGAGGACCGGGTCCCTGCAAAGAGCCTCCAGTAAGGCAGCCGCTGCTCCTGGGATAGAACCTTCCCGGGAGTGTTCACGCTGCCTTCCAGACTGGTTGCAGAGAAACACAGCACTGGACAAGAGGATCAGAGCCAGTCAGCCTGTGCCCCCGTCAGCCTGTGCCCCCGTCAGCCTGTGCCCCCGTCAGCCTGTGCCCCCGTCAGCCTGTGCCCCTGTGGCCAGTCTCAGGTGATCCCGTCCCCAGCCTTGTCCCTCTCCAAGACCAGTTCTGCTAGATCCAAATAATGCAGAGCTCAGCCCTAGCCTTCACATCACAGATAAAGACGGAAGCTGCAGAAGCTGGACAGTGATCTCCAAATTCTCGAGGTGTGTGTGTCCGGGACACCAGGGTGCCTCAAATGGCCTGGGAGAGCACACTCGGTAGTGTATAAATCGGGGTCTTTCTGCATTGTCATCCTTCTGAGCAGCTTCCAGTGTTGGAAGCTGGGAGACAGAGCTCAGCGCTTGACAAGCTTGCGCAAGTTTTAATTCCTGGTACCAGGGAAAGAAGCACCAAGTTGGGACCATTTTATTTTGTCATTCCTGTAGATTTCAAGCGCACCAGAAAGAGTCAAGAACGAGCCCACTCATTGCACGGCCCCAGCCAGCTGCGACCAGCATCCTTACCGACCACCCCATTTCACCATTTATCTGCTTCCTTCAGCATCCCTCCCTGCCAGCCTCCCAGAGCTTCTGTGGCTCACAGTGTTGAGTCTTTCTTGTATTCTGCATGACAGTCATGAGGCGAACAAAACCTGCACAAAACACACACATACAGGCACACACACAGGCACACATACATATAAACTAAACACAAAAATACATGCAGACACATGTGCACCGATATAAGCACACAAGCACATACATATACTCAAATATATACACATAAGCACACACATACACATAAACACATGTCCATATATACACACAAATGCTTGCATATATACACACAAATTCACAAAAACATGCATACACCATCCACACACACACACACCTCCCACTCCTTGAGTTCAAGCTGCATAGTCTCATCAGAGCCACAAGCTCCTTCTGCCTGCTGTTTCCATCTTGTGTTTCAGGGCTCCAGACATTTCTGACTTTTCTTTGTCTTGGTCTCACTGTTAACTGGGAATCGGTTTTTGAAAGGGAAAATGGCTTTATTATATTACCTTCCACAGTATTCTATAGACCAGTGTTTAAATCTGTCTCTGTCACTTAGTAATCCTGGCATTTGGGAGTAGAAGCTTAGCCTTACCAAATTTATCTGATTAACTTCCTTCGTAGCACTCACTTCTTGGAGAGACAGATTGAAAAAGTGTGACGGATCCAGAGTTCTGACGGGGGTTCAGTTGGTGGAGTGCTTGCCTAGCATGTATAAATCCCCAATTTCATGGCCAGCTCTGCATAAAACTGGCCACGGGGATCCCAGAGGCGGGAAGGTCAGGAGTTCAAAGTCATCCTGAGCTACACAGTGAGTCTCAGGTCATCAGGGATACATGAGACTCTGTTTCAAAAAAGAAAAGAAAAAATAAACAGGGAAAGGAAAGTAGGGAGTTTCCAGAAAGCCTGGTGAACAAAGAGGGTCCCAGAGGTGGCTCTGTGTGTAACCTGTCACCAAGAGGTACCCACCTGCATTTCTCTTCAGCTTGTTTCACATGGGCCGTCCTGCATGGAGCAAGGCAAGTCTCAGCTTCCAGATCTCCGTAGCGACTTCTCCGCTGTCCTCACTGTAGGGAGGACTCCACCGTGAAGAGGGGACAGTGGGACTAATTCAGGACCAGACTCCAGAGCCGGCACTGAGTGTTCCACTCCAGTATCGGCTTGTCCTGGTTCTCGTCAAGTGTAAACCGTCCACTTGTCTACACAATGTGCGGTCGACCCCCTGGTAGGGCTCAGCCCGAAGGTGCGCTAGTGAGAACTGTGTGGTGTTGCATCTCAGAAACCGGCTGAAGAGGTGCGTCCTGCTTACGAGCACTGGCTGTTCTTCCACGGAGTTTGGGTTTGGTTCCTGGCACCACACGGCAGCCCATGACCCTCTGTAACTCCAGGACCAATGTGACACTACTTTACTCTCAGTCCAGATACTCCCCAAGGACAGAGAAAACTGTGACATCCTTCAATTGTTTCTCAGTAACCATATTACTGACGGCATTACTGACGTTATTACTCTGAGTCTGGTGGATGGAGAGAGAGGAGGAGGGGAAGGTGGGGGAGGAGGGGAGAGGAGGGGACTGGCAATGAGGTCTTTGAAAATCTTCTCAGTGCTCAGTGAAGGGAGGTAGGTAGATATGAGCTCTGTAAATTTTAATCTGCAGTCCTAAATTTAAATTGACAGTGTCATTGTGAACTTATTTTTTTTTAAAGTGTTTTACCTTTTTTTCTTTTTCTTGTTTAGTTTTTATAATAAAATAACCACCAAAGAAAGTAAAGATCACAGAGAGCTCCCTGTAAAGCTTACACCAGTTTTCCACTAACAGTTCCTCGTCACTCTAGTGACACAGAGGCCGGACGCTGGCACACGCCGTACACACAGCTCTGTGTCAGTTAGTCCCAGGTACGAACATTTGCAGCCACCACCACACTCAGCACAGAATTTCCTCTCCACGGGCGCCTTCCCTCTTCCTAACCTCAAATCTCCTCCGTCCTGCAGCTTGCCATCCCCAGGCCTGGCCACCACTGGCCAGGTCTGTAATTGAGTCAAGGACACCATGGAAATGGAGTTACTATGTGGGCCTTTGAGACTGGCCTTTTCGTTAACACCCTTAAATCCAGCCAAGCAGTGGCTGGGGTGGGGGAATTATTACCTGTGTGGCGGTGGGGTGGGGTGGCTCTGTTTTGGAAATAGGGGCTGATTAGCCCTCACTCGCCCTACACTTGCTCAGCACCCCAGGACACTCTTGCGCTCCTGATCCTCCGGCCTGCACCTCCTAGGGGCTGAGAGACAGGTGTTCAGCCCTCCCTTCTTCTTTACGTTGATGGTGACAATCTGGGGTTCACACATGCTCCAGTTCGTCAATCTCGCATTGAAAACTGTTCTGCTCACTTCTTTCCTCTCGTGTTTTGTTTTATGTGTATGAGTGCTTTGCCTGTGCTGTTTAACTGTTGAGTTCTTAAATTTTGCAGAAGTCTTTTGTCATGTGTGTGTCCGGCAAGAATTTTCTTCAGGTGTACAGCTGTCTTTCATTCTTTAAACATGGTCTTTCACAGAGCAGAAGTTTACATTTGGATGATGCCCAATGTATTGTTTTTTCTTTAATGAGCGTGCTGCATATTTTTTTTATTTTATTTAGTTATTCACTTTACATCCTTCCTCTCCTCCCAGTCCCACCTTTCCTCTGCCCCCTTCCCCTTCCCTCCCCCTCAGAAAAGAGGAGCCAGCTCATTAAGTGAATCAGTACATCCTCTTCCCCTGTGGCCTGGCAAGGCAGCCCTGCCAGGGGAGAGTGTCAAATATCAGGCAACAGAGTCCATGTCAGAGACAGCCTCCCCACCCCGCTCCTCTTACTAGGGGACCCATATGAAGACTGGGCTGCCCATCGGCTACAGCTGTGGAGGGGTCTGGGTCCAGTCCCCACATGGAGACCAGGCTGCCCATCAGGTACAGCACTGGAACGGCCTGGATCTAGTCCAAGCATGGTCCCTGGTTGATGCTTCAGTTGGTGCAAGCACCCCCTGCGCCCAGGTCAGTTGGCTCTGTCCGTCTTGTGGAGTTCCTGTTTCCTCCCTGTGTCCTTCCCCCCCACTCTTACACAAGGCTCCCTGTGCTCTGCCCAGTGTTTGGCTGTGAGTCTCAGCATCTGTTTCAATCCGCTGCCGGGTGGGGCCTCTCAGTGGACAGCCATGCTAGCTCCTGTCTGTAAGCACAGCCAAGTGTCCTTCACAGTGTCAGGGGCTGGCTGTCTCCCACGAGGTGGGTCTCAGGTTGGGCCAGGCATTGCTTGGACATTCTCTCAATCTCTGTTCTATCTTTACACTGCACATCTTGTAGGCAGGGTGAATTTGGGGCTGAAGTTGCTGTGGGTGGGTTTGTGGTTCCCCTCCCCCCACTAGGAGTCCTGTCTGGTTAGAGGGTGGCCTTTTAGTCTCCATGACCCCAGCTACCAGCGCCCTTAGCTAGAGTCACCCCCACATCCTCCCAGAAGCCTACCCTGTCTCTAGCTGGTCTCAGAGAAGCTCCTGCCCACAGGTTCTGTTCTCTCTGCGGACCCTCTGTCCCCCACCCCACCCTCCCCACATCTGAGCCCCTCTCCTCCTCTGAAGCCTCCTCCCCCTCCCTAGCCTGTCTCTTCAACCATTTCTGCTGTCTATTCTACTCCCTCCTGAGTGATATTCAAGCATCCTCCCTTGAGCCCAGCATGCTGCATATTTCCTCACTAAGAACTTTGACAAGATCATAGAGCCCAATTGACAGGCAAGGACAGTTTTTATGAAATTCTTTATTACATTTTACATATTACCTGTGTGTGTGTCTGTATGTGTGTGTGTCTGTGTGTGGATGTATATGTGTGTGTGTCTGTATGTCTGTGTGTGTGTCTGTATGTCTGTGTGTGTATGTATATGTGTGTGTCTGTATGTCTATGTGTGTGCCTGTGTCTGTCTATGTGTGTGCGTCTGTGTGTCTGTGAGAATGCATGCAATGGCACTCGGAAGACACAAGACAAACCTCAGGACTTGGTAGTCTCCTCCCAGTTATGTCCTTGGATCTAATTCAGGCATGGTGGTGTCTTTACCTACGAAGCCACCACTAGGATCCAGGGACCATCTCTTCTGTTCTCCGTCTCTGTGTAAGGTAAAGTTGAGATTTCCGTTTTGTTCTGATTTGGCTTGGTACTGTTGATTGCTTGCGGTTACGTAACTTTTCTAAAACTATTTGCTGAAAATACGATTTGATCCTTTCTTTATTGAATTGCCTTTGAATTCTTATCACAGATCAGTAAGAGATCAGCCAGAGAGATGGCTCTGTTAGAACTCGTACTGTTCTTGGAGAGGAGCTGAGCTCAGGCCCCGCCACCTGTGACTGGAGCACCAATGCATCGCATGCTCATTCCGGCCTCTGCAGGAAGCCACTGTGCTCACATGCATGCACACACAGACAGAGGTGCGCAGTAACTAAAATAAAACAAAATCTCCTAAAGTGAAAGATGGCCCACTCTCTGGAGCACCAACTGATACTACACACGATTCCTTTAAATATGGTCTCTGAGTTAAAAACAAAGGCTCAAAAGAGCAGTACCAAGTCCCTAAAACCTTTGTCTGGGGTGGTGGGCAGGGAGGGAGGCCCAAGGCCAACTTCAAGAAGCCATCTTGTTTGACACTTTAGAGACTGGTGGCCATGCCTGCCCCATTCTGTGTTTCCTTATGCTTAGGCAGCTTAATCCGGTGTCACTTGGCTTTCGCCCATCTGTCCATCCGTCCGAAGCACTCTGGCTTTGTTGTCTGCTGTCTCTGCATCTTCTGCCTCCACCAGCTTTGCTCAGGACATTGGCCCGGAACTTCTTGTGATGTGTTCTCCTCGGGACAGTCAACAGAAGCCATGCTTGCTTGTGCTATGACTCCTCAGCCCCGCATCCTGGCAGGCTGCTTCCTCCCACCCATGCTCTTCAGCCAGCTCCTCCTGAAACATAAGCCAGCAGCTCGTGCCTGTGCTCCAGCAGTGCCCACAGCCCCTCACGATGGAGTTCACGTGTGTTACCATGCTGTAAGTTCCCCAACGCGCACTGCTGCCAACTCCACCCAGCCTTGTACAGTGCAGCCACCATGAACTTTCTCACCTCCCCTTCCCCGTCTTCCCTCACGGAGCCCCTGCGCCATCAGCAGACCTTGGCTCACACGTCCTGTCCTCTGGGCAGCCTCTCAGGATGGCCAGGACCGGGAAATCCCACCGAGTGCGTCTCAGCACCTTCGCCTTCCAGTATTGTCAAACATTCCTGTGCAGGCCAGACACACTTGGGATAAGGCCACAGCACAACCGTCACCCAGTGTCCTCCGGTCCTCAGCGGCTGGAGCAGCGAGGAAGAAGACACCGCCCAAAGGGCTGTGTGCCTCAGTGTCCCAAGAACAGCTGCTGGCTGGATCTGTTCTGACAGATGCCGGAAGAACTCTCATCCCTCGGGACCAGAGGCAGGTCACCAAAGCCCAAGCAGCCAGGAAGGCTTCTCTGCGGACGAAAGATGATTGTAATTTGCACAATATGCACATTTATACTAATAATTTCTCCATGGGACATGCAATAGTAAGTTTCTAGTGTTAACCTGAGGCAAAATTTCTAAAAAAGATTCAGTTGGTGCTGCTCCTTGGAGCTTTACTAAATTCACTGTGAGTTTTTAGCCAAAACTGTGCAGCATGTAGCTGATTAATATTCTAATTAAAATCCAAATGAGACGGCATCAAGTTGATGTCTTGTCTCCAATGTGTAATAAAGAAAGCCTTGCCAATAAGAGGCAGCAGCAGACACTAGCTGGCTGGCTGCCTCCAGGAGAGCCACATGGCCGAGCCGACAGGAGGTCCTGGGGCTGGCTGCCACCGTCTCCCACGCCTGTACCTCAGCACATTAACCGCAGGGAAGATTCAGCTTTGGCCCTGAGGCCTCCACACGGGCTGTGCTCTTCTCTGCTCCAGCCCAGGGGAACTGACGACCTCTCGGCCTCAGCAGGTGGGTAAGCTTTACCTTTAGCCAGAGCTGACCGCAGCAGGCACACGTGGGCACGCTGAAGGGTTGATGATTGTGGAGACTCGGGTTGGCAAGCCTCAGGGTCTGATACCTGAGCGAACCCCACCGAGGGCAGCCATGCTGGCTGACGTGCGTCTCTGAGTCAGCCACACAGAAAGGCAAGAACCACAGGATCCAAATGTGCACATGTGTGGATATGTGCACACATGTGTGTCTGTGTGTGGCTGTGTGCAGTGTCGGTGAAGGCCAGAAGAGGGCCCTTCCCTAGATCTGGAGTGACAAATGACCATGGGCTGGCAGACATGGCCACAGGACCCAGCCAGATCCTCGAAGGAGAAGTCTGCACTCCTGGAGGCTGAAGCAGCCCTCCAGCCTGGTCCCACCTTTTTTGTATGTGGGCAATTTTCTGTTCTCGCCCTCCAGTGCATCCAAAGTTAAAGGAAGCCCTTGTGTAGGCCTCATGTGACCAGTTAGGAATCTGTGTGCTGCCTGCGGGCACGTGGTGTGCAGAGAAATGAGGCAAGAGGCAAACCAACGGTGTGGAAGCTGAGCAAGAGAGAGGTCCCCTGTGGCCTGGGCAGGAGGGAGCCCCAGTGCCCAGGACAGTGAGGGCAGGCACCTCACCCTGACACACACTCACCTCACGATCTGTGTAACGCAATCCGAAGAGGAGCCAAGCTGACCCCCGAAGGCTGGGGCACATGGTGGGCAGACGCGGGAATCCTTCATGTCCTGTACTTAAGCCACTCTGTTTTGTAGAAGCAGGAATACAGTAGCGTGTGTGTGTGTGTGTGTGTGTGTGTGTGTGTGTGTGTCACCATGTGGAAGTCAAAGGTCGACTTGTAGCAGCTGGCTCTCTTCCTTCCTCATCTGCATCCCAGGAATCACGCTCCGGATCAGGCCTGGCAGCAAGCACTTTCACACCCGGCCTTCTCGGCGGCCCTGGGTTTGCCCTGCCGGCTTGTGTGCGGGTTCCGGGAGCATGCACCTACCCTCATGCTGGCAAGGCAGACCCTTTCCTGGCCCGGGGGGAGGCTGGTGCAATTCTGCAGACCCTGCCTCAGCAGGACACGCTGAGAACTCACTGGCCGGAAGCCGAGGGTGTGCCTGCGATGAGCGATGAGCGTGAAACCTGCCGGAACCTGGCCACAGAGAGCTTGGCTCGTACCACTGCTCAGTGACAGATGAGCATCGGTGGGCCACAATCGCTCGCTTCCCCCCGTGCACCCAGAGTGCAGGTGTGATCGGCCATGTCCGCCTGGCATTTGAGTGGGTTCTCCTCACACCTGACCTCTTGTTCTTACCACAGGCAAAGATGCTAAAGGACACAAGCGTGAGGCACGGCCTGAAACAGGGCAGAGAAGGCCACAAGAGAGGGACACTCACCTGAGGTGGAGCATCAGGAGTGACAGGACCAGATCCTCACAACGGTCTGGCACACCCCGATTCAGAAGCATCCCGTAAAAGGCCAAAGGCAGCTGACGAGGACTACATGTCTGCTCTGTGGGGGCCAGAAGGCTAGACAGCCGTGTGCAGCTGTGTACAGCAGTTCCCCTAGTTCACTCCGGGGGATGGAGTGCCCCTGAGTTCTATCTTGTGTGTATGTGCACTTGTGTGTGTGTGTGTGTGTATGTGTGTGTTGTCTTAGGGCTTCTATTATTGTGAAGAGACACCATGACCACAGCCACTCCTATAAGGAAAACATTTAATTGGGGCTGGCTTAAAGTGGCTTTTTCCTCTAACATGGCCGCTCCAAGAGTGCCACTTCCATGAGCCTATGGGGCCATTTTTATCCCCACACCAAGTGTGTGTTCATATGTGTATGGGTGCACACGGGACAAGATACACATGCACATATGTGCAGCTTATTGTGGATATGTGTGTGCACACACACATGTGACAGTCAAAAGTCAACTTATAGACTGTCTTTTGTTATTTGAGACAAGGCCTCTCACTGCCCCCTCCCCCGCCTGACTGGCCACCCAGCACCACAGAGCTCACTACAGAGTGCCAAGCTCTGCCTGCTCACAGCTGGGCCTGCAAGCAGGTGGCCCGCTCACTAGGCCTGGCTCTTACTACGGTTTCCTGGGCTTGAACTCGAGAACTGGGTACCAAGAACTTTACCCACAGAGCCATTGTCCCAAGTCTTGCTCTGCAGCTTTTATAGATTAGAAACCAAGGCTCAGAAACTCTCAGGAGCCTCATTGTATCTGTGTTAACAGGCAGTAGATGGGGTTTCATGCCCGGAACTAGAGTCCTGAGGAGCTTTGGCTGGAGTGGATTCAGTGGTGGCAGCCGGTCTGAGGACAGTCAAAGGCACAGAACAACAGAACACCCAGGCAGCAGGAAAGGCCTCTCCACCGGAACACTCCTGGGAAGAAGGGGGGTCCTCAGGTGATGAGTCCCCAGAGGCAAGGGGCAAAGGCCATCCCGACATCCCAACTCCCAGACGGTGGAAGAACCCGCTTGCGCAAGACGTTCTCTCACCGCCACGCTGTCCCTGTGGCAGGAGAGTGCACACGTAATAAGCAGAAGTGCATCTTACAATCTTTGAAAAGAACCCCCCCAGCCTTCCCCCGAGGCCCTTCCCCCAGACCCCCCCAGCACGTGAGCTCCCTAACTTGCTTCCCCTGAACTCTCTGGTGGCTTCGTCATCACTGAGAGGACTCTCAACCCCCAATAGAAAGAAAAAGTGACCTATTTCAAAATTCCTCCAGGGGAGGAGTTGCTGTGTTGCCTTGGCAACGAATTTAGGCTCTCCCAGGAGCCCTGCTCCTTCAGTCTGGCCCACTTCTGCCCTGGTGTCCTCTGGAGGCAGCATCCTCACAGCCACACCCCTCAGGGCTTCCAGGGAGCAGGAAGAGAGGGTGGGAGCCATGGGAGGCCTTGGGGTGAGCGGCCAGGCCTTGCTCACTTGCATGCCCCCCCCACCTCGCCCCACTGACCGGCCACCCTGATGCTTCAGAAGTCAGCCTGCCCCATGCCCATCATCTCCATCCTCCTCGTGTCCCCAGCACTGACCCCGAGCTCTCCCCTCAGCTCTCCTGCCCCTGCCCCCACCCAAGGAGACTGGAAGGAAGGCTTGAGTCAGCTGTGAGCTCACAGGCTCCTCAGACCACAGGGCTGCTGCAAGATTCCTCCTCCATGCGACTAAAACCACACCCACCCACCTCCCCCTGCGCCCCATGGAGGGGAGATCCTGCCAGTGGGCGTTGAGGTGCTCAGGGAGCCAGGTAAGGTGGACTTCTTCCAGCCTGGCACTGTTGTCGCAGAACCAGGCCCTCCTGGGGGCACAGCACCAGGGTAAGACATCACCCACCCCCGGCCAGAGCTTGCCCAGTGAGGCGCCAGCCTCTGCCCGCTCATCTTGATTGTAAGCTTGATTGGATCTGGAATAAACTAAGAGACACGTCTGTGGATGAGTCTGAGAGTGAGTGATCCCCCCTGAGGTGATCTGGATATGAAGCTGGGGAGCACTTTTGCCTGCTCCCCTTCCCTCCTTGCTGGCAAGGGCATCTACTCCAGAACTGCGGATGCTCCACCATACTCCACTGACCTCAGTCTACACTGGCTTCTGGCTTCTGACACAGACTGAAGACCAGCAGCTCCTCAGGAGCCAGCAGCTCCTCAGAAGCCCTCCAAGCTCTCCTGACAGACTGGGACTTCTGAGGTACTCATAGGTTCTCAGGTCTCTGGTGTGCAGACAGCCCCGGACGGTTGTGGGACACTGAATGGGTGAGGGTAGCATCGCAAGCTCGCTGCAGCCTCCCTGGTCACCTTGACCCTCATTCCAAACAGTAGAACATGGAGGGTACAGGGAGGATGTCCGCTGTGATGAGACATCAGCAACTCTGAGAAAGACGGAGATTTCACTGGGGCTGGCTTCCACTTTCAGAGGTTTAGTCCATTGTCATCATGGTGGGAAGCATGGCGGCATGCAGGCAGACGTGGTGCTGGAGGAGCCGAGAGTTCTACATCTGGGTCCACAGGCAGCAGGAAGAGAGCAGCTGAGTGTGGCTTCAGCCTCTGAGACCTCCAAGGCCACCCCCAGTGACATGCTTCCTCCAACAAGGCCACGCCTCCTAATAGTGCCACTCCCTTTGGGCACATGGGGCCCATTTTGGACTTAGAAAGGGTTACCTTTATCCCTGAAGGCTTAGGCAGGGCCAGCAGAGAACACCCATTGAACAGAAAGTCAGTGGCCCTGACCCTAAACCTAGAACCTGAGACCTTCCCGTCAGTGGTCATTGCCAGGTGGAGTGTGCAGCCACCAGAACACAGTCTTTTTTATTTATTCAATTTTATTTTATGTGCATTAGTGTGATGGTGTCAGATCCCTTGGAACTGGAGTTACAGACAGTTGTGAGCTGCCATGTGGGTGCTGGGAATTAAACCCCGGTCCTTTGGAAGAGCAGACAATGCTCTTAACCCTGAGCCATTGCTCCAAGCCCCAGAACACATTCTTTAAGATTCATTTAGTTGAGTACTCTCTGTCTGCACACCTGCACACCAGAAGGGAGGACCAGATTTCACTATAGATGGTTGTGAGCCACCACATGGTTGCTGGGAACTGAACTCGGGACCTCTGGAAGAGCAGACAGTGCTCTTAACCGCAGAGCTGTCTCTCCAGCCCCAGAGCACATTCTTTAATGACATGTCTGTATTTTAAATAACAAGTTCTGGTTCCTCTCATCCACCTTCACAAAAGACCTGGGAGAGCCTCCTGGCTGACGGGAAGGCATTTCTAAGCTGCTTGTGTGTGCTAAGGCCTGACACACAGCTGCAAGTTTGGGGCGAGTATAAAGCTCATGGAAACCCAACGTGAATCAGATTCTGGCTGCTCATTGAGGCTCCACAGGGTCTCTTAGAAGGCTGACTCCATCTTAGGCTGATGGGAAAGGGTTGGGTTACTTGGCAGGCTTCAATAAGCACGTTGTCCCGGAGACACAGTGCTGATGACTGGCCTTGCCGGAGACGCTAACGCGCAGGTTCCAGAGCGGTGGGCAAAGCTCTGCACCTCTTACACCTTCATAGACTTCACACCTCCCTGGACCACACCGGCCCCTCCTCACACCCCTCCCCCTCCATCTGGTCTTCACACCTTAGAAACAGCCCCAGCTACGTAGTCTCTCTTGGCTTCTCAGGGGCTGAGGCAAGAGCATCAGGACCAGCCCAGGCAGCAGACAGAGCGGATGGCAGAGGGTGGCAAATGAGCCTTCCAGATATGATGACAACGTGGAAGGCAGCTGGCAAGCATGGGTACCTAAGGTCAGTCCTGATAGGGTGAAAGGAGAAAAAGATGGGAGGGGAGGAGAGAAGGGAAGGGGATAGTGAAGGAGAGGAGAGAAGGAAAGGAAGGGAAGTGGAGAAATGGATTCCTCCCTCATACACGGCCTGGCTCTTCAGAAGCTGTGCTGTATGGAGCATGGAGAAGGAAGGGCTGAGGAGAAAGCCTCAAACACTGTTTCTCTTAGAGCAGCACTGGGAATCGAACCAGGGCCTTGGGTGCTGTAGGCAAGCTACCCCTGAGCTACAGCCCCAGGAATAGCCGCATTTCCTCAGCTAGAGCTAACTTGCCTGGTCAGAGGTACAACAGTAATGAGGGACGATGGGTGTGGGCCTGGGCAGACAGCCCAGGCTGTCTTTCCCTTGGCTCACTGCCTCTCCCTCGGCTCACCTAGAACACAACAGTACAGACAGATGCAGAGTGGTATCACACCCAGGAGAGAGTTCGGGGTGTTGGGGCCAGGAACAGTTTCCTGGAGCAGCGCCTGGGGCAGCAACTGCAGACCCAGCTCTTTGCAGATGGGTCTTTGTTATTTTCTTTTTTTCCAACATGCGTCCAGGACTGGCCAAGTGGGATTTGGAATGTCCTGTCCCGTTTTCTCTGTTACTGTCAACACCGTTATGCGGTCCTTAAAGGACACTTCACTCCTTCTGTGCAGCACAGACTTTGCACCTAACCTTAGCAAGTGGGGCTCTGAGGGGACAAGGAGGCTGCCCACACCGTCTCCCCCAGCTTCCCAGAAGGCAGTGCTCACGTTCTCTCAGCAGCCAGCCAGCGATCTGAGGAGGAAAGGAGGGGAAGGGAGAGACAGACAGAGAAACATTTGTATGGATGACAGGAAGAAGGCGGGAGGGAGACCAAGGCCTGGGTGCCCACAGCTCCCCCAGCCTGGAGCACCCTTCCCTGTGCTCACCAGGCCTTTGATCGGGGACCCCATGCTGGGCCTTGTTCATGAGATTCTCAAATTCTCTTTCATTTTATTGAGTGGATTCCCTCCCCACCTCCATCCCCGAAACAGGTCTTAGAATTACTGGGTCTTTCTTCTCATTGATTTGTTTTTATGACCTTTGTATTAGAGGCAGAAATATATGGATGCAACAAGAAAGAAAAGGAAGAAGGAAGGATTGCTGACCTTGCTCCGGGATGCATTCGCCCTCACTCAGAACATCCTGAAGGAGCCCAGTTGCCCACCCTTTCAGGGACCTGCCCAGCAGAAGGCATGAGCCCCTCCCTTCCCTCTCTGTGACTTGTTCGCTTTAAACTCCATGTCTTCCAGCTACCTTGACAGGTCCTTACTGTTGATGTGGAGATGGAGGAAGAAGTTTGCACCATGTCCCCACCATGTGGAGGAGTTTTATTTGCCTTTTTGTGAGCTGAGTGGATGACACTTTCCTAGCACTCCAAAGATGGAAACTGAGGAGCCAATGGGAAGGCTATGCTGGCATGAGAGACAGTTTCTCCCACCAGGAGTGAATGCTCTTCCCATCTCAAAGCAAAGTGAGAAGGGCCCAGGAGTCAGTGGCTACAATTGAGATTCTAAGCCAGGTGGTTTCGCATGCCTGTAGTCGCTGCACCTGAGAGGCTGAGGCAAGAGAACCATAGTTCAAGACCAGCCTGGACTACATTCCCACAGGACTTGTAATCTGGGTCCTTTCCACCCCAGGGATGCCATGTGTCCTTCCAAGCAGGGCTGTGCCTAACAAGGAAGTACCTGCCAGAAGAGAGAGCGGCAGAGCCTGTGCTCCCACAGCTCAGCCTGTGCTCCCACAGCTCAGCCTGTGCTCCCACAGCTCAGCCTGTGCTCCCACTGGATAGGGAACCCAGCATGATGTGAGCTCCAAGAAGGTCAAGGGGACGTGACCAGAAACTGCTACACTGGACCGGTCTTTCCTGAACTTTACCCAATGGGGGCGCTCACCAGGCAAAAGGGGGTTATGGGAAGCATCCAGAAGGCTGGATGGAGGTGGAGGACATTTGTACTG
Source organism: Pachyuromys duprasi (assembly GCA_028658305.1). Classification (NCBI taxonomy): domain Eukaryota; kingdom Metazoa; phylum Chordata; class Mammalia; order Rodentia; family Muridae; genus Pachyuromys; species Pachyuromys duprasi. The sequence continues at coordinate 3,006,062 of CM053749.1, forward strand.
GTCAGGGAGTTGCTGCAGGGACCTTCATAGGGCCTGGACACGGACCCTATAAGGACGTCTAACAACAAACTTGTGCTGCACAGCGTGTGAATGAGTGTCCAGCTCTCACTACAGACACCTGAGAGTACCGACGCCCAACTGAGGGAGCACCACAGAGGGCACAAGGACAGCACCCTGGAGGAACGACCCTCATGGTGGAGAAGGTGCTTACCAGCTTGCCTGGTAAGGGGCAGGTGTGGACATAAGTGTGGTTGTGGTTGAGTGGCAGAGTTCTCGTTTCCTGTGGTACCCCTCCATTCAACCCTCAGTTTACCTTTTTGGTACACAGAGCCCCTGCATCTCTTTGTCTGAAGGCTTCCCCTGACCATAGGAGCACCTGAAACCCCCCAAGGAAGAGGCATGCATATATATATATATCCCTCCCACTCCTGTATTTGGTTAGAATAAGTTCAGCCTCTTGCTTGACATCAAGGTATATTATTGCTCGATATGTTCGGCCCTGAAATGTTTCATCTTCGTGTAACAATATTGTCTCACTGTGTCTTTGTAAATGTTCAGTGGCAGCTTCCTGTAGAGTCCACCCAGGTGAAGGTCAGCAGGTTGCTCAGCCAAAGGCTTAACTAGAACTAGTGATTGGTTCCAAGATGGAGGCTCACATGTTTGGAGTTCGTAAGAAGCCCCAGTTCATCCAGTAGGCCTTTCCTGGAACTTTGGAAGTGTTCTTTCTCATCGTCTGTGACTGGCATCCTAAGAGCAGATAATCCAAGAAAAGGAGAGATCAGGGTGGCAATGCAGAGCTTCTCACAGACTTCTCACTTCTTCAAAGTCAAACAGTGCTGAGTGTCCGCTGCTGCCAGCAGAGGCAGCTTTAGAAGGAACCATTAACACCCCCACACGGAATCCAGCGAGGCAGCCCCTCTCCCCCAGACCACTTCCAGCTCCTCCCCAGCCCTGGGGGCACACCACATCCAGCTCAGCCTGGCATGGTCGCCACATGACCTCTCTCCACTCTTCAGCCCTAGCAGCTGTCTCCAGCTGACTGGTATCCTGGCCCAGTGTAGACCTAGTAAGGCAGCCCCTCCTGCCCACCCCGCCTCCACCCATCCCAGTGTCTCCCGAGCCACACAACCCACTGTCCGAGCCACACAACCCACTGTCCGAGCCACACAACCCACTGTCCGAGCCACACAACCCACTGTCTGAGCCACACAGCCCATCGTCCACTACCAGGCTCTCACCCAGTGGGCTGAGAACAGATAGCAGAAGAAAATCATAAACTAACTACAGATGTTCAGTTCTCACCGGAAAAGCAGAAGCAACAGAAATAAAAAGACAATATACTATATACAGGCGTAAGGTAATTGCGTGATTTAAACACTGATCTCTGTACCACCCATGTCTGGTTGGAATCCGTGTTCTGAGAACCTCCCGTCTCAATGTTCTGTAAACGCTGCTCCAGTGGTCCCCTGATACGTCAACAGTGCAGTTTGCAGTCAGTCACTGAGCAGGGGAGAGAATAGGGCTGAACTTTCTGCCAGCCAGGGGAAGGGAACTTAAAGGAGGAAGGAAGGGGATTCAGCCATGAGAGCGGTCCAAGAGACATCAGGAGAGAGAGCTCAAGAAGGAAAGGTACAAAGTGCAAGTATCTCTGGGAAGTACCCTGGAAGAAAGCCAAATTAGCTTAGAGAGTTAAGAATAGATTAATAACTGTTCAGTTAAAATAATATAATATAATAATATAATAGTGCTAAAATAATATAATAGAGTCTCAATTATTTGTGTGATAAGAGAGAAACTGGGTTAAGAGAGAAACTGAGAAACAAACCCAGTTTTATAAAATTAACTTAAACAGATATGCCCCCCCATTCCAATCAATAACATAATAATGATGGTCTGCTGAGGAAAACAACTCAAATGAAATTCAAGCTGCAGAAGTTAAAAGAACAATTGTAAATGTATTGCAAGTGTTCAAAGGATTCAAGGAAAGTAGGAAGAAATGCTTGAATGAGCTGAGGAAGGACAAGACAGCCTGACTGCAGCTCAAGAAAACACAGACAAACTGATGAATAAATTAATATTTTAATTTGAGATGTGAGAACAGTTCAACAAAGATACAGAAACAGTGGAGAGAACCAAAACTGAAATGAAGCTGGAAATGAAAAAGTTAGTAAAGATCTCAGTGGAAAGGCCAACCAAGATAGGTCTCTGCAGATGAGGGGTTATCAGAGCCGGACGACAAGGCAGAGGAACTAGGAGTACTGTAAACTCTGCCTTATCTTGGTTTCTTATGCCTCTTCCTCTCTTCCCTCCCCAATCCCTTCTAACACCCCAATACCAGGTAGGAGAGAGAAAAGTTTGGGGGGGATGGGAAGGAGCATGGCTTTTCTTAGCTACTTCCTGCTGATTAGGGTCATCAGGTTCCTTGCGGAAAGTCCAGTCTTCGTTTCAGGATCTCTCCAACTTCTTCTCATCAAACCTTATCAACAGCAGCAGGGTGAACAGCAGCCTTCTTTTTTCGTGGAGCACCCCAACACTCTCTGGGCTCTGGCATTTTCTCCTTCTCCAGAGTCCTCAGATTTAAACTATCTGGAAAAGAGCCCCTCCCACAGCCCTTGTGAAGCAAATAGTTTGCTGCTATGGACAGTCTAAATCAGTCCTACATCCTACACCTGGGATCAAAACAAAAATATGTTACATCCACAACAAGGAACTCTATCACTCACCCAAAGAAACTGATAATTCTTTTAAATGTGTGAATGGAACAGGTAGAATCTTTGGGACATTGTAGAAGAGCCAAATTTAAATTAAAAAGAAAAAAAAAGGATAAATCTACAAATTATGGGCATAGAAGAAAGAGAAGGATCCCAACTCAAAGTCACAGAAAATATTTTCAGTAAAACCATGGAAGGAAATTTACCAAGTCCTGATAAAGAGATGGCCATATAGGTACAGGAGGCCCACAGAACACCAAACAGAAAAGAATAGGAAAGAAACTCCCCATGACATATCATGGTTGAAAAGATGAAAACAGCCTAAAGAAAAGATATTGAAGGCTGCAAGAGAGAAGGGCCAAGTCATGAGAAAGGGGGGCCCATTAGAGTGGCAGCTGATTGCTTGACAGAAAAATTGAAAGCCACAGGACCTTAAAAAGACGAATTTCACCATTTCATGTCCTAAAGTTCACAGCTTGGCCTCGACCAAGACCCATCCTCCACAAATTTCTTCTCTGTCATGGGGGAGAATTGCTCTGAGAACAAACTGTACAGATGAAGTTCAAAAGCAAAACTAAATTCTTTAAAGAAGTCATAGCTCAGTGGAGACAAGGACTCCTGGGTAAGCCAAGTCACTTGAAACAGTGAGATGTCTTAATACACTTTTCAGAACGCACTTTGGATAGGCAGATACCAGTGAGTCTTGACCTCTAAGAACACAAAAGATGCTCAGGAAAAATGAGGGCTGAGTGCTCACAGTCTTGGGCCATATGATACCAGCCCAGAATATTATACCTAGAACAACTATCTTTACTTAGTGAAAGAAAAATAAAAATTTTCCACAATGAAGCGACAAAAGGACTATCAGACCACTAAGCCAGCTCTACAGAAGAAATTAAAAAACAAAGAACAAAAAAACTCAGGACAGGAGGGAAGGATAAACATAGCCAAGAGGCCATAGGGGAAAAAGAAACAATACCAGAACAATTAAGTAAAATATGTCTAAGGAAGTACCACACAATGACAGGGATTAACAAGCACTTTTCAATAATAACTCTGAATGTGAATGATCTCAAATGGGCAAAGCCTTGTGTCCAGGTACCCATCTTCTGGCCTCAACCCCATCTAAGACCTACACTCCACAAATTTCTCACCCTATCACTACAGAGAATTGTTCTGTGACCAAACAGAACAGTTGAAATTCAAAAGCAAAATTAAATTCTTAAAAAACTTCATTGCTTGGGAACGCAAAGGGACTCCCGGGAGTAAGGCGAATCTCTTGAAAGAGCGAGACATCTTCATGCATTTTGCAAAACTCGCTTTGGATGGGCAGGTACTGCGTGAGTCTTGACCTCTAAGAACCCAAAAGACGCTCAGGAGAATTGAGGGCTTCCCAGTGCCCAGAAGCTTGGGTGTATCAGGGGCTGATGAGTGGAGCTGAAATCCAAATTAATTACTCTGACATCTCCAGGTCTCAGAAGTTGGGCCACAGACACACTTATCAGCATGCAAGAGCTGCGCCATCCCTGTGGTAGGAAGAAAAGGACCCAGAATAATGAGGACAGTAGATAAAAGGATGCCACAGAGGAGGATCTTAATTGCATCTTAATTGAGTCACACACTTTCTCCTTCTTGAAGACCCCATCCTTAAAGTCAAAAGGACAGTGGTGTCTTTGGGATACTTTCTGTGCCCCAGCCATGACAGGTCCTCAAAGTCACCACACTGTATGGTCCTGTTAAAAACGTGCATCAGTAACTGTTGCTACAATGATGCTGTGTGACAAAGACCCCAAAGTCCAGTAACAAGCCACCACCCTCATGTATGTGTGTGCGGGCCAGCCTGAGCTTGCCTTGCTGCACACTGAACTTGGGCTCACATCTAGTCCACAGTTACTTGTTCTGGGGGTCAGACTGGGGAGGACGTAGCTGTCTGAGAGGAGAGTAGACCTCTAAGTACCATAGAAAAGGCAGAGACCCTGGAAGCCCCTTCAGACTGAGGCTTGGGACTTGTGCATGCTAGCTTCTGCCCAGGCTTCTTGCCTAGACAAGCCGAGTGCAGGAAAGGAGAGCTACTCCCCTCACGAGGCCCACGCGAGGAAAGACGGAAGGCACAGAATGTTAGCTGCTCATCTGCCGCTGTGATAAAATGCCTGACGAGACAGCAGAAGGAAGGAAGGGTCTGTTTGGGCTCATGGTTTGCAGGTGCCGTCTGTCATGGCAGGGAAGGCGTGGTGGCTGCAGTATGAGTCGGAGGGACCCACAGTCAGTAAGCCCTGGGGATGAGTACTGGCACTTGCTTCCTTCCTGTGTTCCATCTGGAATCCAGACTGTAGGGCGCAGCTACTCACATTTCCAGAAACACCCACATACCACCCAGAACTGTGTTGTGATGTTGATTCTGAATCCAACAAAGGTGACTAAATTAACCATCACAAGTTCACACCTGGCTGACTTCACACCCAAGCACATTAAATCACAACATTCCATGTGGTTATTAGGTGGTTGAGAGTCCTAGCACTGAACAAAACTCCAAAGCCTCCTCTGAGACTCAAGGCAACTTCTTAACTCTGAGACTCCAGTAAATAAAAAGTTTTAAAAAGTTACACATTTCCAACCCAAAATGGCACATAGTAAACATTCTGTTCCAAAAAGGACAAATAGAGCTTATCCAAGAAAAATGGGAGCAAAGGAAGACTGAGACCCTGAGCGGTAGACAGAGCTCAGCAGCCCACATTTGGCATCCAGGGCTGGCGAAGAAATCGTTTGCACTCATGTCCAGCAGCCCTAAGCCACCCCACCCCTCTAGCTCTGCATCTGCAGTACATGAAGCCTTCACATTTATCTCTCACTGTGGCCAGCTCCTCACACCCTTAATACCATGCCTGCCTTCCTTGAAGAACCAGAGCCTCTCCAGCTGTGAACAAATCAAACTTTTTTCCTGCTTTTACTTTTGTCACTGCAATGAGGAAAGTACTAAGACAGAAAGTTGGTAATGAGGAATATGGCCATCAGTGTGATGACCCTGAGGAGTGTGACCATCTGTGTGATGACCCTGAGGAGTGAGGTCATCGGTGTTATAACCCTGAGGAGTAAGGTCATCGGTGTGATAACCCTGAGGAGTGTGACCATCAGTGTGAGGAGTGAGGCCATCGATGTAATGACCCTGAGGAGTGAGGCCATCGGTGTTATGACCCTGAAGAGTATGGCCATCGGTGTGATGACCCTGAGGAGTGTGGCCATCAGTGTGATGACCCTGAGGAGGTCATTGGTGTGATAATACTGAGGAGGTTATTGGTGTGCTAATCCTGAGGAGTGAGGTCATTGGTGTGATGACCCTGAGGAGTGTGGCCATCAGTGTGATGACCCTGAGGAGTGAGGCCATCGGTATGATGACCCTGAGGAGTGAGGCCATCGGTGTGATGACCCTGAGGAGTGTGGCCATCAGTGTGATGACCCTGAGGAGTGAGGTCATCGGTGTGATAACCCTGAGGATTATAGCCATTGGTGTGATGACCCTGAGGAGTAAGGCCATTGGTGTGATGACCCTGAGGAGTGAGGTCATCGGTGTGATAACCCTGAAGAGTCTGGCCATCGGTGTGATAACTCTGAGGAGTGAGGTCATTGGTGTGATGACCCTGAGGAGTATGGCCATTGGTGTGATGACCCTGAGGAGTGAGGCCATCAGTGTGATAACCCTGACCATGTGGCTCTTAGGCCTTAGGTTTCTAGGAAGCCTGTACAGGAGCTAGAAATTTGGGGCTCTAAAAGCCCTTAAATCCTATAAGCTAAGCCCAGTGAGCCATTATGGTGGCAATGTGAAAGATCAGAAAATGAGGACAGTGGAGCCCAGCACATGAGGGTTCAGAGGAGAAGGAGGCTCTGTCAGGAACCAGGCTAGAAGCGATCACATTACCTTCTGTGGAAGAATTTGACTGCATTCTGCCTGTGCCCTGAGAACTTGTTTCAGGCTGACTTTAAAAGCAATGAGTTAATTGTTTTGACGGGGAATTTCAAGACAGCATATCGTTCATGCTGAGGTATGTTGCTGCTCCCTGCTCTGATCCAGGTTCCTGTGACAGAGACACTGGGCGCAGGGGCTTGAAACGTGAAGTTTGAGGAGACAAGTAGGAAGGGTTTGCAGGAAGCTGTGATTGCCAAACTGCAGCATTAAAGGGAAGCTTTGCCGTGTGCATTGGGCCTCATTCGAAACCCGCAACGTGAGCAGCAAAAATGAGCCGCCGGCGGATGCTTACCTTGTGAGTATGAAGGCCCTTCAGACCTGTACTGGTTGGTTTTCTTGTCAGCTGACACAAAATGGAGTCATTTAGGGGAGCTCTGCAGATGAGGAGTTGCCTCTGGCAGGGTGGTGTGCGGAACGTCTCCCTAATTAATGACTGACATGGAGGGCCCAGCCCACTATGGACAGGGCCACTCCTGGGTGGATGGTCCTGGATTATTTAAAAAAAAAAAGCAGGCTGCGCAGGCCAAGGGGCAAGCCAGCTAGCCTCCACGGCCTTTGCTTCTGCTCCTGCCTCCAGGTTCCTGCCAGAGTTCCTCCCGGACTTCCTCTGAAGCCAGTGTGCTGCTAGGATGACAGAGGAAAAATAGAAGCTGACAGTTGTGGGCTTCAGAGGAATTCATGTGCATGTAGACATGGAGGCCAGAAACATCTGTGGAAAGGTGTGAGCTCCTGGTGAGATGTGGGGTTAAGGACCACCTCCCCTGTAAACCAGCTTCACTGCCCCCACACACACCATGTTGCTTTTGTTAAAGGAAAAAGCAGCTAACAAACAAAAGCTCGTGAGACCCACAGGCCCTGAAGTCAGCCAGCCGGCCCCAGCCCTCTATGGAGGCCAACATAGCTGAGGTGAGGTGGTTCCAAGTTCAAGGTCCAGATCCACCTGGGTAACAGAGAGAGGCCAAGATCAGACCTGCCTTGGCAACAGAGCGGCAGCCTCTTTGGAAGCAGCTGTTTTTGTTGTTGTTTGTTGTTGGTCTTCCATGGCTCCGGCTATTACAGGCACACTGCAGAGTGCTAAGAACACTAGCTGCGAGTTCCAGGTTCTGGCATCTAAACAAGGAACTGGTAGAGACCAAAGTGTCCGGAGAGCTGAGGGAGGTTGGGAGGTCCAAAGCTTGCACGGGTCAGGTTCCCACCTTCTCTCCCACATTTGGAGACTTCCGGCCTTTCTCACAGAGGCTGTCCCTACCTGCAGCCCTGGTGGGAGGGGTTTCAGGCCTTCCTGCCAACTGACTTATTTTTTTTTTCCTTAAAGATTTATTATGTGGGGCTGGAGAGATGGCTCAGTGGTTAAGAGCACTGTCTGCTCTTCCAAAGGTCATGAGTTCAATTCCCAGCAACCACATAGTGGCTCAAAACCATCTATAATGTGAACTGATTCCCTCTTCTGGCAGGTATAAATGCAGATAGAACATTCATATACATAAAATAAATAAATCTTTAAAAAAAAAAAAGATTTATTATGTATACAGTGTTCTGCCTACACGCCAGAAGAGGGCACCAGCTCTCACTATAGACGGTTGTGAGCCACCAGGTGGTTGCTGGGAATTGAACTCAGGACCTCAGGAAGAGCAGCCAGTGCTCTTGACCTCTGTGCCATCTCTCCAGTCTGCCAACTGACGCCGCGATGCCTTCAGCCAAACTGTTTGCTCTGAAATGTCTCCCGGCTAAGGGGACCTCCGCTAACTAAGCAAGTGTCAGGCGTTCCCTCCAGCCCAGTCCCCTCTCTGTGTCCCCTAAAGAGCAGAGGAGGAAGCGGGGACACTGCATCAAAGATGGACTCTGGGACTCAACTATGGATTTGAAGCAGGACCCCACATCCGCAGCAAAAAGCCAAGCGGGCACCAACTTTGCTGATAATGAGCCAGCTGGCCATGCGTACCTACTTGAAAAGAAGCACCCTTCCCTGTGAGCCCCAACATCCTGCCGCCTGTGGCTCTGTGCAGAAGGTCTGTGTGCCCGCACATATAGGGAGAAGGTGTGAATGGCTGTGAGAGGGTGAGGGTGTGACAGGTACCCATAGCATTTCTGGCTGCAGGGAAGTTATCCAGTTAAAAGGCTGATAAAATTGCCGTTGGGCCCAGGCACCCAAGCGCACTGCCGTAATTACTCAGGAAGACAGGCTTGGCTGGGATTAATTCTGTGATTAATTATGGTGGGTGCTTCAACAAGAGGGTGCACGCTCGGCAGAGTTGGTGGGGGGGGCATGACAGCCTCTGGCTGGCTGGCAGGATGGGCGGCTGAGGATCTTGTTGAGTGGGGAGCCGTGTGGGCCTGACTGTAATGAGAAATGAGGAAAGTGCTGAAAAATTGATGGCGCTTGCAGATTGCACAGGCTGGCGCGCGGCGGGGGGCCTGCAGCCTGCCTGCCCCACGGTATGCTAATGCGGGCGCCTGGGCCCCAGGAAAGGCAGGAAGAAGAAGCCTGCACAAAGGAGAGAAATGCAAATGACAGGCTAGGAGACCAGTGCTGGGAATCCGGATTAGGCGTGTGGAGCTGCCTCGAGTGCCAGCTTAACCCTTCCTGGGCTGTCTGGCTGCAGGGTTGGGATCTGAAGTCTGGGTGCCCTGCAGGCCAAAGGTCAGAGAGCCAAGAAGAAGCTGTAGGGGTGAGGCTGGTGCCTCAGGAGGATGCGAACTGAAGTCTCGAGACAGAAAACACAATGATCTCTCTGGTAAAGGGGCTCCAGCCAGCAGCCAAAAGTGCTTACTGTGGGCCACTGGGTAGAAAGGCCAGAGGGCAAGACGGGTGCTGGGGTGCTGGTCTCTGTTTTGGGTATCTTCCATGACTGCCATGGCATTTTGTTATGTTACAAACAGAAGACAGACATCTGCTACTGAATCTAAGTTACACTTCAACCGAAATGGAGCAAGAAATAAGGCCACAGAGAGGCCTGGAGGATCAGCTGAGGCACGCTCACACACTGATGGAGACAGCCGCAGAGAAGACCTGTAAGTAGCAGGAACCCCCAAACACAAACCATGGTAGCACCACACTGGGAGCCAAGGCTCACAAGGAGGAAGAGGGTGGGAGCTCCTCAAAAACAGAAACCCAGGAAAATCATGGGGTGATGCCAAGAAGGGTCAGATGGATGATGACAGATAGATAGATAGATAGATAGATAGATAGATAGATAGATAGATAGATAGATAGATAGATAGATAGATAGATGGATGGATGGATGGATGGATGGATGGATGGATGGATGGATAGATAGATAGATAGATAGATAGATAGATAGATAGATAGATAGATAGATAGATGATAGGTTGATAGATATGTGATAGGTAGGTAGATGGATAATAGGTAGATAGATGATAGATGATAGATAATAAGTAGGTAGACAGATAATATGTAGGTAGGTAGGTAGATAGATGATAGATAAATGACAGATGATAGATGGATAGATAATAGATAGATGATAGATGGATGATAGATTAGTAGATGATAGATAAATAATTAGATAGATAATAGATAACTAGATGACAGACAGATGGTAACTAAACACTAGATAGACAGATGGCTGATAAATGATAAAGCAATGGGTGGATGAAAGATGACAAATCAATGGTTAGACGATAGACATATAGACAGGTCATACATGCATACGTACACAGAAAGAAGCATGGTAGGTAATAGGTAGGTAAATGGGCAATAGAGGGATAAGTAATAGAGAATAGATAGATATTCTCTAGTAGATATGAAAGATAGGATGTTAGATAAACATGATAAAGAGGTGCTATATAGATGGATGCTAGATAGATAATGGAAAACAGGTGACAAATCGGTAAACGATAGACATGCAGGTGACACACATGGAAGACAGATGATAAATGTCTTATTGACAGCTGGATGAGAGCTGTAGATATGTGTATATGCACTACACGGATGCTTCACGTATCTATACATAGAATCCAAAATTCCATTTATGTAACAAAGTCTGTTTATATACATGTATATAACTTTTTAAAAGTCTGAGCAGCTATCAGATGTCAGTGGTAGTTCCCACTGTGGGACAGATTCGGAACCTTCTCTACAGTTTGGATTTGAATACGTCATAATTTCAGTTACAGGGGAGTGCACAGGAAATGGTCAGGAAGATGGTTCTGTTCAGAAAGAGGAGAAAGACAGGAGAACACCGTGGAGGGACAGGACGCGTGGAGGGACGTGCACATTGCAAAGGGACCTGCTGTGGGGCTCTGCATGAGCCACTGAGGCCACCCATGGCCGCTTCCGACTCTCACCTTCCCCACCCCCCAGTGTCCTCCTTCTCCAAGACAAGACGTGGCTGCCTGGACTGTGGGAGAAAGAGGAAGAGACTCCCTGAAGGTCTCCCCGGCAGCCGTGCGTCCCTCAGATCCTTCTCAGCTGTGTGTTTAATGTGGGCTCTAAAAAAGGAATAACAAATATTCTTGTTTAAAAAAAACAACAGGGGCTGGAGAGACGGCTCAGCTGTTAGGGACACCTGCGCTTGCACGAGGGCCAAGGTGTGATTCTCAACACTCACACAATCATGGCTCACAACCAGCTGTAACTCTGCTTTCAGGAGCTCTGACGCCCTCTCCTAACTTCCTCAGGCACCAGGCAGACATGCAGGCAAAACACCCACAGACATAAAATAAACCAATCTTTAAAAAATTGCATTGTCAGAAAAGGTTGGTAGAACCAGACAATTCCTTGACTTATCTCTGCCTCCTGAGCCCGGCCATTTCATTTAAGATTTTCAGTTCTTTCAATTCTGTGTATGTATGTGTCTGTGTGTAGTGCAGGACCTGAGGAGGCCAGGAGGGGGCGTTGGGGACCCTGGAGCTGCCTGATGTGGTGCTGGGACCTGAACTTGATTATCTGCAAGATGGAAGGGAGTGACTGCGGCCCTGTCACCCTGAGGGTTACTGTGGTCTTGGGGATTTTCCCCATCCTTCCAAAGCAATCAACTGGCCAGGAAATGGTGGCAGAGGCTTTGATCCCAGCACTCGGGAAAGAGATGCAGGTGGATCTCTTTGAGTTCGAGGCCAGCCTGGTCTACAGAGTTCAGGACAGCCAGGACTATACAGAGAAAGACTGTCGAAAGAAAGGAAGGAAGGAAAGAAAGGGAAAGAAGGAAAGAAAGAAAATCAAGAGTTAAGACTCTTGTCTTAATGATACCCGAGATAAGACCTGTTCAGTGTTAAATCAGTATTGCCCCTAAGTCACTCATGGTTTGTGCAGCCACAGAGTTACACACTCACGTGTTTCCTCTGTCTGAGGTGCTTGCGGGTTTCACCCCAGGTGTGGATTTGAATCCCCGCACGTGTGACGTTCTCCATGGAGTGGTGCACAGCTTCATCTTGATTGCCAGCTTGATGAAATTAGGATCACCGTGGAAGCCCGCCTCCAGCCTGCCTGTGCGGACACTCTAGAGGTCATTCACTGAGGAGGGGAGGCACACCTGGACGCGGCCTCACCATCCCAGGGGCTGCGGCCCTGGACTGGCTGAGAAGGAGAAAGTGAGCTGAGAGCCCGCCCATCCGTGAGGACCCTGACGGCAGCCTCCTGCTCCTGGCAGTCACCGGGGCTTCCCAGAGTGGTGGGCTATACTCAGACCGTGAGCCGAAAGAACACGGTCCTGTTTTGTTTTTGAGACACTTTGTGGCCTTGGCTGGCCTGGGACTCACTCTGCAGCCCGGGCTGGGCTCAGATTACAGAGGTCTGCCTGTCTCTTCGTGCTGGTGTTAAAGGTGTACTCCCCACAGCCCTTTATTTCTTCAGTCGCTTTTGTCTGAGCAGGAGAAAAGCAACGAATGCAAATGAGATTTTAAAAGCGAAGTTCAGAACATTGTTGATGACCTGAGGATGTTTGGCTTGTGATTTTTAAAATGACCCTCACATTAGAATTTTATATAATTACAAACATGGTTGTCTGCGTGCATGACGTTTCGTGTCTTTCCCATGGGCCAGTCTAGTGGGGGCATTTTCTTGGCTGAGATTCTCTTTTGCAAACTGACAGTTGCTTGTGTTAAAAGTTGCCACCAAACCAGCCATCGTTCCTGTCCTATCACATCTTGTTTCTCTTGGTTGGGGCTTTCTCGATGAACCTGGAGCTGAGCTGGAGGCCGCCATCCCAGTGATCCCCACACCACATGGTGCTAGGTTATAGGAGTGCGCAGTCATAGAGGCCCAACAGCCAGGCCCAGGGCGGCAGATGCTGAAGTGGGCCCCGGCTGGCCTTTCAGGACAGACTGCCCAGCGATGGGCCAGAGCCACACAATCATTGAGTTAGGGCTGGCTTATTCTTTAAAAAAAAAATCTGTTTTACTTGGGTTTCTTCTACCTCTGCCTCTCTCTCTACCCCAAATCCCTCCTAACTCTTCCAACCCTCCAACACCAAGTAGGAGAGAAGGTTAGTGGGGGAGGGCATGTGGTTCTCTTTAGCTATTTCCTGCTGGTTAGGGTTCTTTGGGTCAAGTCCACTCTTCATTTCAGGATCTCTCCAGCTTCTCATCAGACCTCATCAACAGCAACCAGGAGCAGCAAGGGAAGAGGGGATCAGCCTCCTCCTTTCTCTGAGCCCCTTTCTCTCTCTCGGGGCGCTGGCATTTGTTCCCTCTCCAGAGTCCGCAGGATTAAACTCTCTGCATCTGGCAAAGATCATGCACCTCTCAGAGCCTGAACAAGGCAAATAGTTTGCTGCTGCGGACGATCTGAATCAGCCCCATATCCCACACCTGGGATTAAAACAAAAACATGTTTATATAACCGAGTTTTTAAAGATACCAAAACCTGGGGGCTGGAGAAATGGCTTAGAGGTTAAGAGCACTGCTTGCTCTTCTAGAGGTCCTGAGTTCAATTCCCAGCAACCACATGGTGGCTCACCACCATCTACAATGAGATCTGGTGCCCTCTTCTGGCGTTCAGGTGTACTTGCAGACAAAACATTGTATACATAATAAAATAAACCTTAAAAAAAAAAAAAAAAGATACCAAAACCTTCCACTACCACTCAGCCACATGTTCTCAGCCAATCACCTTCCCCGTCCATGTGCTGAGGTGGCAGGGTCTGCTTCTAAAGACAGGCGTGCTCTTTAAACGAAGATACATGCACCTGGCTGCGACTCTGAGGCCAGCCTGGACTAAAGAGAGAAAGGAAGGAAGGGCAGCTGGGTGTGGGCACATAGTTTAATCCCAGCACTCAAGAGGCAGAGGCAGGAGGATGTCCATGAGTTCAACAACTCTGACAAAGCAAAAGGCCTGATAGGTGCCCCTCCCCCACCCTCACCATGTCACTTCTGTTACTGTGATAAAATATCCTGACAAAAACAAGAAACTTAAGAGAGAAGGGGTTTATTTTAGCTCACAATCCCAGGTTACGCTCCTCACTTGAGAGAAGCCACCAAGGCAGGAGCTTGAAGCAGCTGGCCACCACAGTCCAGAGCAGAGAGAAGTCGGCGCCTGCACAGGCGTGGCACACTCCCTGGAAGTCCCCAAATCAGAAAGTGGTGTCCTTCTACTCAGGTGGGTGTGCACCCTACTGTTGAGGTGGAAGTCTGGCATTACCAGAAAGCCAGTCTTAACGATGTGGTGGGATGCCAGCTCCAATCAGCATGGAGACAGGCAAATGCCAGGGCTTGCCGGCCGGCCAGGCTGGCTGAAGTGCTGAGCTCCAGGCTTAGTGAAAGATCCTGTCTCAGGAAATAAGGTGGAGGAGACAGCGACGGCTCAGCAGTTAAAGCACTTGCTGTCGTTGCAAAGGACTAGAGTTTTGTTTCCAGTGCCCACACGAAGAGGCTCACAATCCTGCAGCTCCAGGGTCCAGTGCCCCCTTCTGGATTTCACTGGCAACTTCACCCACGTGCACACAAATACATAGACACACAATTTAAAAAAAAAACAACAACAATAAATCTTAAAATAGAAATACGGTGGAGCAACAGATGATGTTCGGAGTCAACCCCTGACAACACATAACAATGTCTCATGACTACACACACATACACACACACAGCCCTTACACCAGCAGTTCTCAACCTGCAATCGTGGCCCCTGTGAGGGTCAAACAACTGTTTCACAGGGTCACCTAAGGCCATCAGAAAACACAGATTTACATTACAATTCATAACAGTAGCAAAATCACTAACGTAGCAACAGAATAATTTTACCGCTGAGAGTTGCAGCAGCATGAGGAAGGTCGAGAAGCTCTGCCTTAGACCTTCCGAAAGGCGCTCACAGCCCCCAGCCACAGACTCCCGTGACGTGAGAGCGCACAGTCAGATCACAGAAGGAGAGCCCCTCAGAGCACCTGCCCCGAGTGACAGCAGTCAGAGCACCTGCCCCGAGTGACAGCAGTCAGAGCACCTGCCCCGAGTGACAGCAGTCAGAGCACCTGCCCCGAGTGACAGCAGAGCCTCCTGACTCAGCTGCTGAGGCTCCGCGGAGCTGGTGTCACAGGGGCCCCGCCCCCACCGCCTGCAGCTGCTGGTGCTCCCGGGAGTCAGTGAACACCAGTGCACACTGTGTGAAACACTCAGGCTTCCCTCCCCCTTCTAAGCCCAAAGCTCCAGTCACAAATACAGGTGCTTAAATGACAGAAAGTGGCCTACACATCCCAAGTCACTGTCACCATCCTTGCTGGGTTGGCCCTGAGCCCAGGGACAAGTAGAACCCGGGGATGCTGTAAATACTGGGGTCCTTACCCACAGAAATCCTGTTTGTGGCAGAGCAGACTTCTTTTCTCTGACCCTACACACCACACACACACCTTTGAAAGGGAAAAAAAAAGTCACAGAATGCTTATCTGGATCGGAGACCTTTGGCTGATAGTTAACCCAGGGGATCTCTGGGCAACACAGAACAAGGAGTGAGTGTGAGAATCACCCAAGAAGGTGATGTCACTCACAGGGCCAAAGATGGTGTGGGGTCAGAGTTCAGAGGCCTTGACTCAGTCTAGAGACAGGCAACCACATGGTGGATGAGGCCATTGCCCTCCCAGCAGGCTTTCCTGTGCTACAATGGAAAAAAAAAAAAAGGTTGAGGCTGGGCCTGGTATAGTCCAGGCTGACTCCAAATCCTCCGTCCTCCTGCCCCAGCCTCTCAGGTGCCAAGAGTGCAAGCCTGCAGAACTCAGCTGGTCCCCTCCCCTTCTGCTTAGGGTTATTTTATTTTGAACTATGTGTATAGAGTGGGGTATGTGCTCTGGAGTGCAGGGACCCACAAGGACCACAGGGTGAGAGTCACTGGGGCTGGACTTACAGGTGGCGGCTCTTGTTGATGCAAGAGCAACAAGTGCTCTGAGCATCTGAGCCACCTCTCCAGCCCCACGGAATTATTCGTAAGCAGGATACTCTAAAATACGGGAAACCAGTATAGGGCAGTGAATACAGAAACCAGTGGCATGGTCTGTCTCCATCATTGTGTGTCAATCGCCCGTCACTACAGTGTTACATGTAGAACAAATGCAATGTCATACATGGAATTGGCAGTGTCATGTACAGAATCAATATAGTGTCAAACACGGAGTTATTAAAGTGTCATGCACTGAATGAATAGACATAGTATCATGCACAGATTCATTACACTGTCATGAATGAAACTGATACAGTATCTGCATGGAATTGATAGTGTCATGCACTAGATACAATTGTATGTGAAGATTTTTATCCACTTGGCAGGAGGTTTGTTTAGTGCCACAGGTGTGTGAGTGATGTGCTCTGTGGTGATGTCCATATAGCCGTCATGTCAGTCAGCAATGGGAACTTCCAGCACCACTATAATCTCAGGGCTCTGCCATCCCATGTGACATCATGGGCTAAATCATTATCCTGCAGAGTGTGTGTGTATGTGTGTGTATGTGTGAGAGAGAGAGAGTGTGTGTGTGAGAGTGTGTGTGAGAGAGAGAGAGTGTGTGAGAGTGTGTGTGTGTGAGAGAGTGTGTGTGGGGGAGAGTAGAGAGAGTGTGTGTGTGACAGAGAGAATGTGAGAGAGTATGTGTGAGAGAGAGTGTGTATGAGAGTGTGTGTGTGTGAGAGAGTGTGTGAGAGAGTATGTGTGAGAGAGTGTGTGTGTGTGTGAGAGAGTGTGTGTGTGAGAGAGTGTGAGAGAGTGTGTGTGTGAGAGTGTGTGAGAGAGTGTGTGTGTGAGAGAGTGTGTGTGTGTGAGAGAGAGTGTGTGAGAGAGTGTGTGTGTGTGCATGCAAAAACATGCTTACAGAAAGAGATCAGAGTTGTACAGACCTGCAAGTTCAGGCTGTGCAGACCCACAGTCTGGATGCTGGGCAGAGTCGTAATTCAGGTCTGAAGTCTGAGGAGGATTCCAGTTCTCCAGGGAAGTCAGTCTTCTCTGAAAGGCAAAGTCACGAGCTAACTGACCCGCCAGTGATGCTGAGCCGGCGAGCAGAACCCCGAAGCCTGCACCCCACATGTGTGCCACATGCTGTACCTTTACATAGCATGTTCTCGAGTGATGGGTGACTGAGCCCCTACAGCAATGGTTAGTATTGACGGTCATCACGGCGGGATCCAGGGCCGTGGAGACAGGCTTCCAGGATGTGTAAGCAGATGTGTTGTATTGACTGAGGAGGAAAGCCTCACCCCGACCATGCAGCAGCACCTGCACTGGGGTAGAGAACAGAGCGAGTCCTCTGGCTCTCTGTGCTTCCTGACCGTGGCTGTCATGTCCTGACCGTGGCTGTCATGTGACCAGTTGTGACCAGCTGTGTCAAGTGTTCCTGCCATTGTGTTCCTCCCCAACAGGACAGATAACCCAAACTGCGAAGTGAAGCAGGCCTTCCCCTCAAAGCTTTGGTCACAGCCCTAAGAAAAACATCTAACACACTTACCCTCCAAGACAAGGGCAGCGAATCCAAACACTGAGCGGGAGAGACACAGCAGCCCAGGGGCGAAGCCACAGCCTCACCAGTGAGTGGCCCAGTTTCAAAAGCAATGTGTTTTTTAAACTTGCTGAGAGCACCTGAAGAATGCCTAAGATGGACCCCTCTGGCCTTCACACACATGTACACACTTACTGACACACATGCTTCTCACTCATACACAGAAACCACATGAGCTACCAGCAGGCTCTTTCACCCAGCAGCTGACCAGAACTTGAACCTCCTCCGAAAGGCAAAAGCAATCTACCAATGAGCTGACAGCAACCTTGTACCCACGTGCCACTGTGCAAAAAGGCCTGAAGTCTAGAGCTCCACCACCCCTCACAGCCTTGACCTCAGGAGGATGCCAGGATAGATGAGGGAAGACAGCACACACTTCTCCTAGCTGTTTGCGTGGGGTGATAAATATCTCCTGTTTTTATTGGGAATGAGATCTTTCTTCTCCATTATTTTTTCTAAGTGGTTACTGTTGGACATAGGCAAGGTATTGATTTTTGCACATTTATTTTGTAGCTGACTGCCTTACTGAACTCTCATTATTTCTGATAGTTTTCCAGTTTCAATTTCCCAAAGGGAGGGGGAGGGTGAAGCAATATGACAAGCTTGACAAAATTACACAAAGTCAGCCCTCACTACTGTCTGTGTTTTGCAGAAGTGTGGAAAGTTGGGACAAGAACACAAGTGCTACATGTGTGAAACCTATTTCCATCCACCCCAGCATCTCAGCATCCAGCATGCTCACTGCACGGCCCAGAGATGTCTCCCCACTGTCCCCTGGAGATGGCCTCTCTCCAATGTGGTGAGGACAGTTCTGGAACCAGAACTCACGGGAGCCCTCTGAGGGGCTGACAGCTCTAATGTCCCTTGTTTGGGAGGCAGAGCCATCTGGGGAAGAATCCTAACCCTGACTCCACCTATCACTCTGGCCTCCTCTGGGCATCTCGTGACTTCCTGTCTCTGAACCCTCCAGCCAGAGCGTCTACTGTTTGCAGGTGTATCGAGAATACACGGGGTCTCCTGGGAGCCCTCAGCTGTCTTGGAGAAGCTTCATTGTGCAGAGGTCAGTAGTTACTGCTGGGGCTCACAGCTGGAAAGGCTGAGCATAGGCGACTGTGCGATCAGCCCTGAGTGTTTATAAAACCAGATGCAGAGGCTCGGGGACATCACAAACAAGGAAGCGAAAAGAAAGCAAGAGCCAGAGGATGGCGGGGAAAAACTCATGCACTCACTGAAGCTATGGCTACCTGCACAAGAGCAAGCAAAGTCCCAGCATGGACAGAAGAGGGACTTCCCCTAACTGGGGGATATTGGTGGCTGAAGCATTCTTTGAGGGGTTCCGCCACAGGAATGCTGTAATACATGTTCCCTTGTCTCACACGTAGGTGGCACTAACTGTACATAGTGAAGGAGGAGGAGGAAAAAGAGGAGGAAGAGGAGGAAAAGAAATTGAAAGGTGCTGTGGCAGGAAATTTGGAGGGAGTTGGCAGCGGAAAGTGGGAACATATATGATCATAGTTAATTACAGCCGCATGTGAGATCACCCAAGAACAGCCACACAAAGCACAGACAACGAGTCCCTTCCTCCAATGGACTCTGAGAGCCGAGCGCCCTCACATGCGTGCCTGACACCCCAGCCTTGGCAGTCTCAGATGCACACTTTGCTACCGACTCAGACTTCAGCAGCCAAGGCCCTGCCCGGTCACATGTGACAGTTACCACTGGCTGTCAGCTTAACAGGATGTGGGTCACACAGAACAGGGTTTTCCACCCACCTAAGGCAGCGGCCCTTCGGCACGGCTCCTCAGCATGTGTTGACCCTGACCATAAGATTACCTCAGTGCCAAACTGCACTTTTCCTGCTGTTATGACCCTTGTGGAAGGTGGTGTGACCCCCTAAGGGGTCACAACCCACAGATTGAGAACCACTGACCTAGGAGCTCGCCTGGAGTTCCCAGTCAGTAAGGTAGCAAGACCCACTCCAAATAACGACACCATGTTCTCTGGGCCGGAGGGAGGCTGAATGAGCCGAGCCCCAGTGCCCCTCTCTCTGCTTCCTGTCATGGATGAGCCACTGCAGCCACCTCTGCTCCCGCCTCCAAGGTGAGCTGGGCCTCTCCTCCTGTAGTCCCCTCCTGTCAGGGAATGGTCTATTTTGTAGCCCCGTGTGCAGGCCCTTGCTTGCTTTCCACCTGCTTCTCCTTCGGGGACCCCTGGGCTCCTGCAGCGGCTCCCATACCTGTGGAGACTGGAAGTCTGTCCCCTCTCGTCCACCCTTAGCCAGATGTGGTGCGTCAGATGCGGGTAGCCCCGCAGTGTCCCCTGAAGACTCAGGGTGAAGCTACCACCTGCAGAACTGCCGGGCAGCCCTCGCCCTGGCCTTCCCAACACCCACATCAGTGTGCGAGGGGCAGCTCCTCAGCTCCACACTTACAGAGGTCTCTCGATGGCTGGGGAGAGAGCAGCAAGCTCATGGTAAAAAGCCAGGCATGGTGGTGCTTGCAATCTCCATGCTGGAAGGGCAGAACAGGAAGGACTGGGGTTCCCTGACTGGTCACGCTGGCCTCACTGGTGACCCCAGGTCCCAGGGAGAGATCCTGGCTTGGATTAACAACGTAGACCATTCTGAGGAAAGACGCACGGGTTTGTCCTCTGACCATATGCACGTGCGTGCATGCGTGTGTGTACACACAAGCACACACACACACACACACAAAGGATCTGCCCTTCGGCTGTCATCCTTCCCCATCTGTGGGGAGCAGCTGGAAGGTCTCTGAAAGGAGGACATGGATGCTGTCCTGGGCTGTGCAGTGACCCGCCAGTCCCACAGGCTGGCTCACTCCCCTGAGACAGCCTTGGGGGAGGGATTAAAGCTTATGGAGTCACAAGCGTGGGGCCCTGGCTGACGGCGGCGTTAGCGCCTACAGGAAGACACTGAGAGCTTATGTTTCTCTTTCCTTGTCCACAAAGAAGGGGTCGCACGAGGTCACAAGAAAATGGTAGTCAGCCTATAAACTAAAAGAGGAGGCATCAGAATGGGATGAACCTGACCAGTTTTGTGCTCATGGGCAGTGGGGAAAGGAGCTGCCCTCCAGCCTCGGAGCCCTGCCCCTGCTTGCGGGCCAGGATCCCAGACCAGCCTTCTCTGCTCGATAAGGCCAGTCACCAGGATCCTGTTCCAGAAGACAGAATGTCTGCCGATCCGGGGAAACTGTGTCTCAGCCCATGGGAAACAGGATACAAAAAGCCTTAGCCCCAGGCTTGGCAGGCTTGGTCTGAAGGGCCAGAGAGGGCGTGTTTTAAGCTGTGTTGGCCATGTGCACACTCTGTTGGAACTACTCCCTCTGTCAAGGTGACAACAGGTGACAGATGGGTGTGGCTGGGGTCCAACACAGCTGTGCTTGGGAACACAAGCCTGGACCGGTGTGGGGGAAGGGTGGCTTAGTTGCTACAGAGCTCACCTATTGTAAATAAAACCCCGGGTTCCGTTCCCAGCATCCCATAAATCCAGACAGGTGCACGCCTGTAATCCTGGCTCTCAAAAGCTGGAGACAGGAAGATCAGGAGCTCAGAGTCCTCCTCTGTATATTGCAAGTTCAAGGCCAGCCTGAGCTATGTGACACTATGTCTCAAAAACAGAGCCAGCAAGACGGCTCAGCAGGTGGAGGAGCTTGCTGCCAAGAACAAAGACCTTAGTTTGACCCCTGGAAGTCACTTGGTGGAAGAGGAGAAACAACTCCTAAAATTGACCTCTGACCCCTACAGGTATGCTGTGGAATGCATGTAACCATCTATAAATAGAGAGACAGTGGCTCACAGTCAAGGTAAGAGGCCCATGGAGGACCTCTCCTGGTGCAGGCCCGTCAGCTTGAAAGTTCACCTCCCCTGGTGCGACTCTACACAGGCCTTCCGGAGGCTGGAGGTTCCGCATCTGTTCTCAGCCACCAGCTGCCCAGAGCGGCCGGTTTTCCCCTCACGGGCAAGATGGAGCTTCCAGCCTGACCTCAGAAAAGGAGAAAGGAGGAGTGTAGGCCCTGTGGCCTGCCTGACACAGAGTGTCACCTCTCACGGAGCAGCTGTTATGGTGGTGGCCCTCTCTAGGGCTGCCCAGCCCCAGGGCTCCCTCAGAAGCCCACCCAGCAACACAACCTTAGCTTTACCTCTCAGAGAAAGATTTCTCTCAGGATGGGGGAAGGGGCTGGGGGCAAGGGCCCACGTGGGCACGGGCAGACTGATTTCTTTCCAGGGTGGGATGGTCTACCTCTGTTTCTCTACAAAGACACGCGGCAACTGAAAACTGGTTTGTGTTTTTTTTTTACTCTATTTTGGATTTTTCTAATTTCAGATCAACGAGATTACGGGTTTACAGTCACCTCAAATCAAATCAAATCTAAACATTGGGAGTTATTGTAGATTGGTGGGGTGAAGAAGGAGGGAAGCTTTGAGTCACATGACTTTTCTGCGGCAGAAACTTAATGAGAAACACACCACATTCCCAGAACCGTCTAAGACTGGGCTCCCGCAGAGATAAAAGGTCACCAGAAGAGAAGGGGGAGCCGGCGGAGCCTGTGAAGCCGGGGAGGCGGTTAGACTGGCAAGTAGGCCCGAATTTCATCCTGCTATCGCTCTGATAGTCTAAAGTGATTATTTTCTGTGAATGCCAGTCATGAAGAGCCTTCATAGAGGAACCTCAGACATCACGAATCGACCCAAGCTGTCTGCACTGGGGCACGAAAGGGGACTGCAATTCCAAGAACCGGAGCAAAGGCCAGAAGAGAGGCCCGGCTGTACACACCCTGCCTCCCTGCTGGCCAACAGCTGCAGGGCAGCACAGCCCGGGTCAGCGAGGCACGCTGGACACTTCCGGCCTGGGCATCCCCAGAGGGAGAGAGTGTGGGCAACACATAGCCAACCACAAACTCTGCAAGACCAAGACCTCAGCTGCTTTCACAGAAGAGCGAACGCACAGGGCGGGGACTGGGCGTGACTACCAGGAGTCTGGTCCATCCAGCCCCACCCCCACCCCAGTGCCAGGGCCTGTGCCCAGGGATGCCCACCTCGAAGCTCCTGTGCCCCAGTCTGCGTCTGCACTAACACTGAGGACACTCATCCCCTCCCCCACACGCTGTGCTTCTGGAAACAGGCTTCATACACACATCCTAAACTGCCAAGCCAGCGTTCAAAGACTGGCTCGCATTCACACACA
>CM053749.1:3029358-3069057 GCA_028658305.1 Pachyuromys duprasi
GGAAGGCCCTTCCAAGGGAAAGCGAGTGGAGTGTGAGGTCCGTGGCAGCCAGGCCCCTGCTCTGTGCCCTCAGCTCCTGCTCCCAGAGCTTCCGGTGCTACTGTGCCAAGACCTGCCCTGCCCCTTGAATGTGTCTTCCTTTGCTGGTGCCCCCTGGTCCAGTGACCCAGTGGCCAGGGACTGCACCTGACCCCACCGGTGTGGCAGCTTGCTTCGGGGATTGTCCCAGACATCCCCTTCAGGTAACGCACCTTTCCAGGGGCTAGAGACAGAAGGCTGTGTTAGTGGCTAGCCCGGAAGGAGGAGCCACAGGTTCTCCCCAGGGAAGCCAACCCTGCCGTCACCAGCCTGCTCGGCATCTGGGCACCACCTTGTGGCTGGTGCTGGCCATGGCGCCCAATGCGCAGGCCCTTCCTCTGCTTCAGGGTGAAATGAATACTTTAAGAAACAGCGGCGCCACCGACCCTCTGCGATCTGGTCAACCTGCCCCTACCCGTGCAGTTCCCTCAGCCTCATCCACACAACCTGCGTGCACTAGCCTTTCCGAGAAAACCTGGCCGTGCTCATCTGAGTGTCCTCTCGCTCCCCTTTAAAGCCAGGAGGAATCTGGTTCGCACCAATGGTAGAGTGGAAAGAAAACGAGCAGCGGTGTCCAAACACTTGGGCTCTAATTCCTTGGAGGAGGGAGGGCTTGGGCAAGCCACAGGAGCACACACTCGCCCCGCCTTGACCCTGCACGCCGCGTGGTGAATTTGCTAAGTGCGTGTGCTGCCCTCCCTCGCCCCGGTTTAAGCTATGGCTCATCTTCTGGATGGCCCTGCTCTCACTCCTGAGCTGCCCCGCTCAGCCACCGCCAGGTGAACAGGGAGCCCCACCCCTAGACTTTGTGTCCAGCACGGGGTCCCCTGTGCATAGGGCGGGCACACCCACCCACGCCGGCTCACTCAAACACAGAGCGAGGAGAGCACCCTCCAGTAGCGGGAGGGTGCGTGTCTTCGCTTCCCCCGCAGCTGCCTGCCTCGCTGCCCTCCTGAAAGGCGGGCACAGGCTCTGCCCACCTCTGTGCCCTGCAGCAGGACGCTCCTGCCTGGCAGCTCAGAGGACACGGCGGGCTCCGGCAGCTGGAGCGGGGGGAAGTGGCGGCATTCGGGAAGCGGGGTGGGACGCTGAGAAGCCCCTCTGCTCTCAGGGCCTCCCAGGGAACTTGGCTGCACCTGCCCTAGCTGACCCAGCGCCCAGCACCGCCCTGGGCTCCCCTGGAGGTAGGGCTGCAGCTCAGCCATGCTCTGCTTCATGGGATGGAAGCCAGAGCTGCCCAGAGAAGCTGCGGATACAAACAGTTGGGCACAAGTTTGCAAAATCTGTGAGCAGAGCAGAAAAGATGGCTCAGTAGGTGAAGGCACTCACCTCCAGGCCTGGCGACCTGAGTTCAACCCCAAGATGCTCATAAGTGGAAGGAAGGCACTCACTCCCAAGAGTCGCAATACAACAACAACAATACACACATGCACACACTCTGTTTTCCTAAATTAAAAATGTAAGTAGATAAACAAAAATTATGGACACTGTGTGACCCACACAGAACACCTGTTTCACATCTGGCTGACTTCTCTCTCCAGCTGGCATCTCCGAAACCAATTCAAGACCCACCCACCGTCTCATGCCTTGAGACTGAAGAAAAGGCTGGAAAAGGCCCAGAGAAGCGGCAGCCCCTCTTTTCTCCACTCGGGACAACTCCTGTAAATGAGCTGGGGCGACCCTGGGGGTTCTAACGTGCTCCCACTCAGGTTTCAGCTGATCACTTAGGAAAATTTGCCAGGCTCATTCTGTTTTCTGATCTTGTACCATTTTAATGAAAATTTATTACCAGCAGCTTTCTGAACCGGAAAGGAAGAAATTGAAAATACACATCTGTGTATGAGTAAACAGACGTGTGGAATGAATGCGTTCTTTTTAAGCGAGATGGCTGACTTGGGCTGATGAAAATGCATACGGGGGGGGGGGGGGCTTTAGCTTTACACGTGAGAAAGCGCCAGCGGAGATAGTGAGCGATGGTGGTGAGATGTGAGGGAAGGGCCTGGGGCAGCCGGGAGCAGGATGAAAGCATTAGGTTTACAGTCAGAGTTCTGGGGCCCGGAGAGAGCTCAGCCATCTCAGTTCAGTCCTTAGGGCCTGTGTGTAAGGAGAGAGACAGACAGACAGACAGGAAAAGAAAAGAAAGCTGGCCGTTGGTGGCTCATGCCTTTAGTCCCAGTGCTTAAGAGGCAGGCAGATCTCCGAGTTCCAGTCCAGCCTGGTCTACAAAGCAAGTTCCAGGACAGCCAAGGATGGACAGCTGTTACATAGAAAAACCCTGTCTCCGGTTTAAAAAAAAAAAAAAAAGCCAGGTGTGATAGCATCTCTATAATCCAAGCACTCCTCCCTGGCAGAGACAGGAGAGTCGCCCAAAAGCTCACTGGACAGCTAGTTTATAGCAGAAGGGACTGCCTGGGATTTCAGCTCCAGGGATCAGGGCCTGCAGGTCTGTGTGTGTGTGTGTGTGTGTGTGTGTGTGTGTGTCAGGACACACACACACACATACACATGTGACACACACACACATGTGCACACCCTCAGTCCAAAGATATGACTTAAATCCAAGTGCCAGGAAGGTGTGTCTGACCTTCTGAAGCTGTCATCAACAAAGTTCACGTTGTGCTCAGGTAACACACCACTGGGTAGGAGGAAAATCTCACTTTTATAAGTTTACAGTTCTGTGTTGGGCCAACCCACAGCTGTTCCAGGCCACATGCAGCCACTGGGCTGTGGTTGGCCACACTGGACATCACTTGGGCTCTGTGGTAGCCCTGTGTCACCATTGGTATCAGGCATCTGACCAGTGAGCATGAGCAGAGGGGTGCAAGCTGCCCTCAGATGAGGCTCGGGGGCTGATGCAGGCCACCCGGAGCTAGCCTGTCCTTCCCAGTGCGGCCAGGAAGAACAGGGTGCGACCAGGACCTACAGTGTGGCTGTGGGACCCAGGGCCGAGTCCGGACAGAACACAGCTGCACCAACCCATGGCACACACGAGGGTGAACAAGAGCAAACAGCGTTGTCTTAAGTCGTCACGGTATGCCAACTATCAGTACGGCATTGTGCAGTCCGCTTCCTCCCCTCACGGTCCCTGACCGTGTGAAACATGCAGGGGTTGGGGAGGTGGTTATGGCATTTGATCCTGAGTCCAGGCCCCAGAACCCAGGGCTGGAAGCTCACAACCGCCTGTGGCTCCAGTACCTGGGGAGCTGACGCCCCCTTCCAGCCTCCTTAGGCACCTGCACACACATGCACACACACATGCATGCCCATACACACACACATGCGAGCACACACAGACACACACATACACACATGCACACATACACACACTTGTACACACACACATACAAAATCTTGCGCGCACACACAATTTAACAGGCACATCTCAGAAAAACGATGTGTCTGCACTCCGATCTTTATTCTACGACAGCGCAGCTGCGTGGAGCAGTAGACACGGAATGGTTCCCCTGTGGCTCACGCACACCCGCCCTGCCCTCCACCCCCTTCTGTAGCTCACATATAGTACTACATTGCTGTGTTGCTCACTCTGTGAATTTCCCTCAAGACGCAGTCCTGCCTTTTCATCTGCAGTTCTCAAATAACAAGGGTAACAAGGACACACAATTAAACCAACAAACAAGACGCAATTCTCTTGGAAGCGAAACAAAAATCTGAACAGGTTGTACAACTGGTTCAAACAGGTTTATCCCTCATTAGCCATCGAGTGAATGCAAATTAAAGCCCTCGGTGAGCCAGTGAGCCGGTGAGAGGCACCTCCACAGTCAGAAGGGAAGTCAAGCTTCTGGCTGGGCTGGGGCTGCTCCTGGGAGGGACTCGGGCCTGTTACTGCAGCCCAGCACCGGCCATGCTCAGGGTCACCACCACAGAGGGGGAGTGGCTGCTGGGTTTTACCAACCATCGTGTTGTTGGGCACACTTCTAGATGTTTGTTTTATACACACACATGCTGCCCTGAGCCTTGGCCAGGGAAGCTCCATCCGCCCTGGGCCGAAGTGAGTGCAGAGGCACAACTGTCCGTGCTGAGAACACGGGGTCCAGAGAATACAGCAGTGAGTGCCCGTGCTGAGAACACGGGGTCCAGAGAATACAGCAGTGAGTGCCCGTGCTGAGAACACGGGGTCCAGAGAATACAGCAGTGAGTGCCCGTGCTGAGAACACGGGGTCCAGAGAATACAGCAGTGAGTGCCTGTGCTGAGAATATGGGGTGCTGGATGCTCAACCCTGCATGCTCAGTGTTAGCGCCTGGAAGAGGAGGCGCAGAGAATGCAGGACCTGCCAGGTGCTTAGGGTGCACGCCTGCCTTGCCAGCATGAGGCGGGGAGGGTAAATCCTGATTTCAGGCCTGTCTGCTCTGCACAGCACGTGCTGGGCCAGCCAGGCTATTCTGAGACCCCTTCTCAGAATAAAATAAAACTGAATAAGAGGAAATAAACCAGGATGTAAAAGCTGGAGGAGAGGGAGGAGGGCTGTCCCCTGGACTTGACACTGGACCCATGAACTCACTGCAGCCATGGCTCCCTGAACAAGAGCAAGCCAGGAGGACCAGGGGGCATTCTGCTGGCAGCACCAGTTAGCCTCAGTGGGCTGAGGGGCAGGGAGAGACAGAGACACAAACACAGAGACAGAGATGGTGGAAAGAGAAAGCAGAAGAGGAATGTATTGGGGTACCTATGGGAGTGGAGAACTAGAGAGGAAATTTGGGGTGTATACAACAGAGATACTTTGTTTACATGTGTGTAATTATTGAAGAATAAGTAAAAGATATTCTGTTTTTTAAAAAATCAGGAGCACAGGCTGGGGGAGCAGGGAACCCTCTCAACCCCCAGAGGGAGAGTGAAAATGTCTAGTCACTGAGCTTGTGGTAAAGTATATTCACAACAGTGCCCCAGCATTCTACCCTTAGACCTTTATTCAAGAGAAATCCCATGCCCTGTGTCCACAATTCTCAGGGCCGGGCCTGGGTGCGGCCCAGCCAGAGCCTCTGCTTCAGACGTGTGTGGTACATCTACAATCGAAAGTGCCAACCAGTCCATCAATCAGTCAATCAGAGGGCCTGCCCACAGCGGCCGTCCGGCCGTCCAGGAGTGTGTGAGGGGTTGCTATACTGAGTTAGGTGATGACTAGCTAGACAAAGCATTTCTAACCAACCTTTGATTTGACTGGTCAAGTGCTTGGGGACTTTTCAAGGCGCTTACTAGATTATTGTTTCTAGTTTTCAGGGAGGTCATTGGGTTATTGTATCTTGTTTTCATGGACTGTAGGATTGTTTTCTGAGAAACAGAAACTTGGGCCTGCTCAGTCTGAGGCCACGTTTGAAGCCTGTCATGGAGTCAGACTGGCTTATTAAAAACCGTTCTCAGAGGTTCCTTCCCGGTGTGCTGTTTTTTTTCTTAGTTTTGGTTTCTTTGTGTTATGTAGCCTAGAACAGCCTGAAACTCATTCTGTAGCCATGCTGGCCTCAAAGTTATGATCTCCCTGCATCAGTCTCCAGAGCACTAATACGGTAGTTATGTCTCCGTGACCAGATTAAGGTAGGATCTAGTTAGACTCCTTACCCTTGAGTTATTTGTTTGTTTGTTTATGAATGACAGGGTTTCACTACATAGCTGGCCCTGGCCAGCCTGGAACTCACAGAGAGCTCCCTGCCTCAGCTTCCCAAATACTGAGGTCTAAACTGTGCGCCATACTAGGCCTGGCCCTATGGACATATTTATGCTTTCTGACATTTACACCAAAATAGCATCCAGATTACCACACAGCAATAAAAAATGTGAACAACTCCATGGACAAATATTACTGACAAAGCTGACCTAAAGAAACTAGACCTGGGGCTGGAGAGCCGGCTCAGAGGTGAAGAGCACCGGCTGCTCTTCCAGGGGTCCTGAGTTCCATTCCCAGCAGCCATGTGGCTCCTCTGGTGTGCAGACACACATGCAGGCAGAACACTGCATACGTAACAAATACATAAGTAAATAAATCTTAAGAAAGCAAACTAGACATGGGTCTGGGTGTGTGGCTCAGTCAGTACAGAGCTCACACTGGAGGCATGAGAAACTGCACACCTATAATCCCAGCCCCTGAGACGGGTGGAGGCAGGGGGATGAGGAGTTCAAGGTCACCTTCTGCTTCTTGGTGAGTATGAGGAGAGCCTGGACTGTGTGAGACCTTGTGTCAAAACAAAACAAAACCAAAAAGTGATTGGTATCTGTAAGTAGTGAGATACAGAGCTGTCACGCCAGCACCCCAAGTCTGAGGTCAGCTCAGCTCAGGCTCATGGTGGCTCCTGGCTCAAAGGAATGACTCCAGCAGAGAGCACCAACAAGAAGCTAAAGACTAGCTGGGCTGCAGCACAAGGCTGCGGTCTCTGCCCTGGGTGGTGGAGCAGGAGGAGCGGGTGTTCACGGGCAGCCTGAACTACAGGAAAGCCTGGCTCCGGGAGTTGGGGGCGCTGGACCAGAGAGCACACTCAGTAAGATGCCCTTCGTGAGAAGACCAGGAGCAAACACTCCAGCCTTTTACCCCCTCACGGGGAAGCTGTGCTAGGACTCAGGAGTGGCCCTCCCTGGGTCTTGCTGTAAGGGGCCATGTGTGACCTGGGTCGATGGAAGTGACGCCCTCCTGTTAAAACTCCTCAGTCTCCGTGTGCAGGGACTGGAGAGAGGACTCGGGTCAAGAGTGCGGCTGCTCCCCGCAGCAGCCCACGGCCACTGGGAACTCCAGCTCTGAGGGGCCTGATGCTTCTTCTGGCCTCTAGTGGGCACCGGCAAGCCCGTGAGCACACACTCCTGGGTATGTGTGAACACACATACACATCACCAGAGGGTTTCCTGATCCTGAGCCTGGAGGGTGGTCCCAGCCAAGGTCACGGGGCCTGGGCAGGACATGTCGCCTGAGGACAGCAGGCCCCAGTCTGAATTCCCTCTGTCCTTCTGGTATTGTTCGTGGCTCAGCTCAGACACCGGGCAGGGTTCTCCCAGTGTCTGATGTCTGGTCTGTCAGTCAGTCGACTCGATAAATTGTGTATAGTTGGCTGGCACACTGCAGCTATTTGCTGTCAAGAATAATTTAGTAGAACTATAAAACACAATTCAGCTTCTATCTCTTGCTCCAACTAATGTACAGATAGATATGAATCATCTTTATTCACACACTAGGGAGGGGTTCCAGATGAGAACGGGATATATCCAGGCCATCTCCCATAAAGCTGCTGATTGGCAGTAGCAAGCTGGCTCTGTGTATGAAAGTACCGCCAGGAAAGCTGGACGGCAGGGATTCAAGCACCAGCAGCCACGTGAGCAGCCAGGAGAGCGGTGTGCCTCTGAGGCAGAGGCAAGAGGACGCAGCTCACCATAGCCTATCGGCAGACACAACAGGAGAGACCCTGCCTCAAAACAGAAGTGAGGAGAGAACTGACTCCCTGAAGCTTTGCTCTGCCCTCCATATGAGTGTTCATATCACACGCACGCACACGCGCGCACACACACACACTGTCTTAATTACAAAATGAAATATAACTGACAGAAACCTGGTGAACAAGTTAACCAAATGGTTGCTATCCATCTCATCGCTGATGGAATCTCATGATGTGTGTACGAATGCCTCAGGATATGACACATTCAGACACGCTTTATCTGTCCATCTTTCTGGGGCTGTAATAAAAAATCCAAGGATACTTTATAAAGAGTGTATTTAACTCCAGTTCTGGAGCTACTGGTCTGGCCTGTGGTGGGGGCCACCTTGGCTACATAACAGCAGGGCAAACAGCATCAGGGCAGGAAGTCCTAGGGAAGGAAGAGGCTGACTCTCCTGAAAACTGTCTCCTGGCAACACACACTAGCCCCTCCAGGGGACAGCATCCCTAGCGACCCCTCCAGGGGTCCAAGGAGTTGTGTCCTAGTGACCCATGGGGGGGGGGCAGTGTCCCCAGTGACTCCTCCAAGGAGCTGTGTCCTAGTGACCCCTCTGGGGACCAGTGTCCCCAGTGACTCCAGTACAGGAACCAGCACCCTGGAAACAAGCTCAGGGGACACAGGCAAGCCACATAACACACAGCAAACACCCATCATTTCTATGAAGTATATAAATAACATCAATTCAATAACTGCAAAAGGAACTTTTATTCTGATTCAGTTGTTGTCTTGGAGGCTTACTGCTTCCATCTGCTAACCTAGGCCTAGTCCTGGAAGCTTCTAGCCTCTGCACAATATAACGAGACCTAGAATGGTTTCAGTCTGAATAAGCTCACTCTTTCTTGTTCTTTCTGAGCTCTGGGCTGGTTCAACTCAGCTGTTCTGGCTCAAACTCCTCTCCCAGCTGACTGATTCAATCTGGCTTCTCTCAGCTTCTGACTGAAGTGCTCTGCTTGACCTCAAACCAAGCCCAGCAACCTATTCTAATCTTCTGACTTCTCACTCTCTGGCTCATTCTGTCTGGCTTGTTCTTTCTTCAACCTGTCTCTGTAAAACTCTCTCAGTAAAAATGTCCCCTCTCTGCTCACCTCTCTCCTCTCTGTTCTCATGAGTTTGGCATGTCCTATCTGTCAAATCTATCTCTGATTCGTAACCTTTCTTGCCCCTCACTTAGACATCCCTTTCAAACATGGCTGTTCCCTTCTACTATCACGTACCCTGACCACATCCACAGTGCAAAAACTCAGAAACTATCTCTTCCTCCCTAGCTTTTGTTCAGACTTCCCAGCACCAACTGCTGTATAGAGTCACCAACCTCAGAAAAGCCAGTGTTTTGGAAACCCCCCTTCCTGTCTTGTGAGAAAGTGAGCTCTCTGAAAAGGAGTATGTGTGTTCTGGCGTCCTGTAACTGAGGTCTGACCTCAGTGGGGTCACAGAAAGAAACCTGAGTCACAAAAACAATAGCAATAGCAAATATTTCCTGAGTTCAGTGACCAAAAAATTACTTTCAAACCAAATGTGTAATAAGTCCCAGGTTTCTCCACCCCTGTTGTAATTCGTGACTTCACTGCAGTCTCAGTTGTGAACAAGGTGTGTGCACTTTGCATGACAAAACCCCAGAAAGCAGGGGTCTGGAGAGGTGGCTCAGTGGTTAAGGGCACTGGCTGCTCCTCTGGGTTCAATTCCCAGCACCCACATGGCAGCTCAAAACTGTAACTACATGAAATAAAAATAAATCTCATAAACTCAATACTCAAAACATCTGTGGAGAGAACCCACAGGCCACAGGAAACCTCCTTCCCAGCTGTCCCCAAATGGCTCAGGGGGTAAAGGTACTTGCTGCTTAGCCTGACTACCTGGGTTCAAGCCCTGAGCCCACAAAGTAGAAGGTTGTCATCTGACCTGAACACACCCTCTTTGGCACACAGGTCTGTATACACACACAACTGTGGGCGGGGTAAAATAAAATGCATACACACAGAACACTGGTCTCCTGAGAACAGATCCACAACGGATGAAGTAAACTCTTTTTATTTGTTTGAATGGCTGGGTGGATGGACTTGTGGCCAGTGTCAGCCACACACGTGCAGGTACTTCCAGAGACCAGAAGAGGGCACTGGCTGCCCTAGAACTGGAGTTCCAGGAGGCTGGGGAAAGCCCGGCAGAGGCTCTGGGAACCAAATTTTGTTCCTCTGAAGAGCAGCAGGCACTTTAAGCTACGGAACACAAAGGTGCAGCCCAGGCTGGCTCCCAGCTATAACATGCCTGCTTCCGCCTCTTCAGCACACCCTACTGGCAACGAGCACAACCAGCTCAAGGTAGAACTTCTACAGGCAGTCTGCGCTCCCACACTCGGCAGGTGTGCAGGCGTGGGTCTCCTTGCTTCCACTAGTGTCTGCAACATGAGCCTCACCGCTCCCAATACTTATTTCCTCCATTAGATATTTATACGGGCCACAGCCTGGCCATAGGAGTCCTCCGGCCTTTCGGATGACTGACAGCTAGTCTGAGGAGAGAGGAAGCTAACTCACCCAAGGCCAAGCGGTTTGGAGCATGGCTGGCGCCCCCGGCCGTGGATGAGCAGCACCTCAGAAGCCAAGAGGACAGCATGAACGCTGGGACCTTGCCCTGTATCACTGAGGCCTCCAGGGACGCTCGGGCTCCTCGGACAACCCCACCCAGGAGCCTTCATCCCTCGCAGGGTTTGCAGCGCGCTCCCGGGGCACACGGGTCTGACAGCGCGGGGCGCCTCGGAGGGAACAGGGATGCTTGGCGCCCGGGAATGCCGTTGGCAGGAGCGCCCCAGGGGACCAGCGCACTCCGGGGCACGCGGGCTCCCACAGCAGACGCTCGTGGCGGGCTGGAAACGCAGGCCCCGCCTCTGACCGGGCACCGGCCGCAGAGAGCCAACGACCAACTCGCCCGCCACGCCGCCGGCCCGGAAGCGCGGGTGCGCACGGGCCGCTCTAGGCTGTCCGGAGGCCTCTTCTCGGTGGTAACGCCGCCCGCCCGCCTGACGCTCTGCAGGAGTAGGAGGGGTTGTTGTGTGGCTCAGGGCGCGTGCGCACTGGGAGGACAGGTGGCGCACCCAGCCAGAAGCTGCGTGAGTAAAGGATACAAGTTCGCTATTTCTCTGGCACCAATTTTAAATAGCGACATTAATTGGGGGTGGGGGTGGGGGTGAGGAAGGTCACATCTCTGCAAATAAAGAATGGACCATTACTGTGCGGTTTTTCATGCTGCTGCGGCTGGAAAAATAACTTGGTTCGGTCAACTTCCAGCACCCAGGTGGCTCAGCTCAGCTCCAGCCAGTCTGACTCCCCCTCCGAACTGCCCGGCGCTGCACTCACGAGCATACAGCCACACTTTCAAGACCTTTCTTCTAGCCTGCTGGCACACATGCAGGCAGAACACAAATCTTTAAAAAGATGGGGCTGGGAAAATGGCTCAGCAGTTAATAGCACTCCCATGGTGACTCACAACCACCTGTAACTCCTGTTCCAGGGGCTACACCTCCTCGGACACCTGGCACTTGTACATTCCCGAAAACACGTATTTGCATAAAAATGATAAAGCAGCCAGACAGTGGTGGCACAGCCTTTAATCCCAGCACTCGGGAGGCAGGAGCAGGTGGATCTGAGTTTAAAGCCAGCCTGGTTTACAGAGTAAGTTCCAGGGCAGCCATTGCCACAGAGAAACCCTGCCTCAAAAAACAGAAAAAGCACTAGAAATAAGGCAAAAAAATTAAGAGCTTATTTCTACCTGGACATGGTGGCACATACCTGTAATGTCAGCACTTCAGAGGCCTAGCCAGAGGCAGCAAGTTCAAGGCCAGCGTGGACTACCTGAACCCTACTTCAATTCTTTAGTGTTTAATCAAGAAGGAAAAGCAGGTGTGGTGGTTGAGAATGTATACTGAAGACTAAGGCAGAAGTCTCCTGGAGTTGAAAGGCAGAGACCTCATTTTCTGAAAGGGAGCAAGTCCTCTGCAGTCCCAAGGTTAGGAAATCCTTAATCGTAATACCAATCACCAATCCCTCACTGTAGTAACCAAGGGTGCTTCTGAAACAGACTCCCAGGCTCTTCTCCAAGACCGCCCCCTCCACAATGCTCTAGGGTGTGGGGAGGGTGCTGGTTATTCAGCCAGAAGCTTTTCTACTTAATTCTGTGGGGTGAGCTCAGAGTAATGTAATTGTTAGAGTGGAGAATGAGAAAATCATCTCCTTTCTCATAATCTTAACCCTGATGAGACAAACACAGGAACAGGCTTGTGAGATACAGGGCCATCGCCCTCCTGATGGCAGCTGGCCAAGGTGTGCTCCAAAGTGGCTGGAGCTGTGAGCATCTTCAACTTCCTCCCTACCCTGCCAGCCAATCAGGGCTGGCCAAAAAATACCAGTTATCGAATGGCCCATCTCATGGGTCCCTTGCCACTCTTTCCAGGGGCCCTATGCCTCACCTATGCAGCCCTGGCCTCTAACAAAGCCTCCACCCCCTTTGTGGACCAGGCCTGCCTCTGCCTCCAGAGCACTGGGCCTGGCGCCCCTTTCTAACAGCTACTCTTAAGTATCGCACCATTTCCTGCAGCAGCCTAAGTCCTACGTCCTCCACCTGCCACCTCAGGGGTGGATGAGTCCTCAGAGCTGCTGACCACACAGCGTTCTCCCTTAACCCAAGTTATCTCCAACTTCTATCCCGGCACCCCACCCGGCCTGGGTGTAAAGAGCCCCCAGTTTGCGGGAATAATCCCACAAATTACCTACCCTGCCCCTACTTCCTATACAATTGACACCTGCTTTTCTGGACTCCACTCCAACCTTTCACACGGACCAAGCTTCCAACAACCACCTCCTAGAAACACCACACAAAACACAGGCACTCCCTACCACTAACTATGGCCCAGCCCCACTGTAAAGAATCGCAGCAGATTGGAATGCCACCTGCTTGTGGGAAATACACTTATTTGTACAAGAAACAAGGTCAGTTTGACTACTCAGCACTAAGGCCTGGATAGAGTTTTCATTGACCCTGTTTACAACTCCACCAGCCTTCCACTGCCCACTCTGCGACAAGCTCAGAATCCACACATGAGATCTGCCAATGTGTCAAAAAAGCTTTATTCCCTGTGCAGCCTCACGCTTTCTTGCCAGCTGCCTTTGGAGCAGCTGCTTTCTGGGCTGGGGCCTTCTGACTCTTCTGACCCTTGGCAGGAGGTGCTGCCTTCTGACCTGTAGCCTTCTGGGCAGGGGCCTTCTTGCCAGGTCCTGTTGCCTTCTTGGCTGGGACTTTAGCCTTGGCAGCAGCCGCTGCTGCTGCAGCTGCTGCGATGGCAGCCTTAGCAACAGGTGCCTTTTTGGGAGAAGCTTTCAGGATAGCGGCTCTTTGAAGTTTCTTGACTTCTGTCTTGATTATTCTGTTTCTCTGCAAAAACACAGGAGACTATTGGCTGCAGGCTGAAACAAAACTCGCCTTATGCCCTTTGTTGAAAAATAACTATACTGCTTTTTTTATACAACTAAAACAAGAATAGTATCTCCTAGACTCAAGTTTTGTCATTAGGCCTGCACTGGGTACTTCTGCCCAAGCTGGCCCCAACCTAAACAGTGATTTAAGAAACAAGTAAAATTCAAGGACACACAGCACCACGAAACAGGGACTAGCTATTGTTTCCTTATTACCCTGCATGGAACAAAAAACATACACCTGAAAACTTACCATTTTCTTTGCCTTCATGACTTTAAAACGATCAAAATCTGTCATCTTGGCTTTCTGTTGAAAGAATAAAGTAGAGAGCTCTCTCCTGTCATGTGTCAGCACACACCCCTCCCCTCCAGAACACGGAGGCTGTGCACTTATTACCCTTTCTCTGGCATCAATCTTCTTGGCCCATCTTGTGGCGGCCCATTTTGTATTGATATCTGCCTTCTCCCAAGCTTTTCGTACATACTTCTGACGGGCACTGTGGAGAGCAAGACCACATATGAGCGACTCGGCTTTATGGCAAGTAAAAAAAAAAAAAAAAATCAAGGATTTGAAAATCACCTCTGAACACATTTGCTGCCTGTTACATAGTACGTGTACATAAAGCCATGTCCATTTGCACTTAACAAAGCCACTCCTCACACTGTTTATATTTTAACGACCAACCTGGCCAAGTTATTTAAGTTTGAGACAGTTTCTCTGTGTGTAGCCCTGGCTGTCCCCAACTCAGAGATCCACCTGCCTCTGCCTCCCAAGTACAGGATTAAAGGTGTGCTATACCTCAGACAAGTTTCTTAATCACAAGAAAGTTCATTACTGCTGTGAACCCTAAAGATGTACCTGTAGTCACTCTTTTTTTTTTAATTCCTTTATACAGTGCTCTGTCTGCATATATGCATTCTCACCAGAAGAGGGCCCTAGATCTCATGATAGATGGCTGTGAGCCACCAGGTGGTTGCTGGGAATTGAACTCAGGACCTTTGGAAGAACAGACAGTGCTCTTAACCATTGAGCCATCTCTCCAGCCCTTGTAGTCACTCTTGTAAAGTGACTGCTAATACCCCACGACCCCCTGAACCACATAAATTGGATCCACTCTGTGGCAGCACATAACAGCAAATGCTCTGCTCACTGCAGAGAGCACTGCTGATTGACAACCACAGTGCAGCAGCAGTCTTAGCTTTTTTAAAGCTGCATTTCTAAAAGAAAACAAAATTTAAAAAAGCACACAATCTCTTTTGCCTTCCTTTCTTATAAGCTATAAACATTCTTCATGCTGAACACTTTGTAACCGAAACACAAATGGGGCACAGTAGCACACACTAACCCCATTTTAACACCAAAACCACACAAATTTAAAAAAATCACCACAGGCCAAGCTGGCTACTGCTCATTATTCCCAACACAAATGCTGTCATTGGTTCGATTCTGT
Organism: Pachyuromys duprasi; assembly: GCA_028658305.1. Classification (NCBI taxonomy): domain Eukaryota; kingdom Metazoa; phylum Chordata; class Mammalia; order Rodentia; family Muridae; genus Pachyuromys; species Pachyuromys duprasi. The sequence goes on from CM053749.1 coordinate 3,043,776, forward strand.
TCTGCCAAGAGCAGACTCTGGGACCAAAGAGACTTTCTCATTGAACTAATTTGTACGACAAACAGTAAAGTGAAACAGGCTTAAGTGTAGAAAATGTGTTTGCTACATGTAAATTCTGCGTTGGCTCTGAACCTCTGTATATTCTCAAGGGGACAAAACTGGAAAGCAGCTCAGAGCAGGGTGTTACCTGTGTGGGAATTTGAGGATGAAGTCAGTGAGCTGCATGCACTTGAAAGGCATGGCCTGCCTCCTCACTCGAGTGCAGGGTCCATCCACCAACGCCTGGAATACAAAACCAAGGCTCTCAGATCGGCACCTGAGGTTCAAGATGGCTGAAACCCATAACCTCCGGTCCTTGCAGGACCATATGCACAAAATGAAGCGCTCAACTCCAGGTTCTCTCACCTCCACAGGGGCTGAGAGAACAGGAACCACCAACCTAACTTTAGAGCCAGGGCCTCCGGGGTCTTTAGCAAGCACTCTGCCAGAGTGGTCTCTCCAGCCCCTGTGAACTCCTTTCACGGTTACCTCAAACTCACCTGCATTTTGGCCAGGCCTAAAAAACGTATACCTACCTGGTGGTTAATCTTCTAAGGTGAGCTAACTCTGCACTTCAAAACCTGTGCCCAGTGCTTCCTCAAAGGTAAAGCTGTAACCTGAAGAACTCCACCCGAGGACCACTCTACCTTCCCTCAGCACCGTGTACGGTGCTGTCAAACTTACTGCCACGTCAGATAAAGAGTATGAAATACTTCGTCCCACACGTACCCTGTTCTGATCAATAACATCCACAATCGCGACCAGCTTTCCAGCATGAGGCCCAAAGGAGACGTAGGCCACCCGGCCAACCTCCACGAAACGCCTGAACACCTACAACAGGAAGAGAAGAAACAAGGGTTGGCCTTTAACATTCCACCGCTTACCTGCGACACGGGGCTCAGAGCCGCCCTCGGGGCCGGCCTTGCACTTACTAAGCAGCAGTTTTTAAACTAAGACGTCCGACCCGTGGTCATTTTCCCACCTCGACTTGCTCTCACCCATCCTTGGTATTCTCCCGCCTTCTACTCTCCCTTCAATCTTCACGCGATAAACTGCTCGGGCCCGACCCACTCCCTGGTCCGGAGAAAATGGGCGAAGGGAGGCCGCAGCAGCGCCGTCCCGCGAACCCCGCCTGGCAACTGCGGCCACTGCGCACGCGTAGCCCCAGCGCCCGGCGGGGTCCCTCCACGCGACCGCGTGCCGCGCTCCCCGACGGCTGGATCCCGCGCCCCGCAGCCTCCCCACGCGCCCCCCGGCTAGCGGAGAGCCGCTCCACGCCCGGGCTCGCCCGCCCGCGGCGGAGGGCGAGCGTCACGGCCGCCGCGCTCGGAGCCCCCAACACACACACTCACCATGTCGGCGGCGGCCGGCGAGAAGGAAGAGGCCCCGCCCGGCCGTGCGCATGTGTCGGCGGAAGCCCCGCCCCGACGTCCAGCGCGCCATTGGATTGGTCGGGAGGGAGCGTGCGTGCCTGTACGCATGTTCAGTGGAAACGAACATGGCGGGCGCCGCCTCGGCTCCTGTTGCGTCTTTTTAGACACGTGCCGTCAACTTGCCGTCCTAGTATTTTCATTTTTGCTTGAATTTTTTAAAAAGGCCACTCGGGGTTCGCCCTCCACTCTCTATAGCCCAGGCAGGTCTCTCGCTCGCTGCAACGCTCTTGGCTTAGTCACCCCACATGCTGGCCTCCGGGACACACCTGAGAACTTGAGTGGCAGAAAGACTCGGGCCGTTCTTCCGGTTAGGACTGTCCGCACCCTGCTTTACTGTTCTCTATCCATAGGATGTGAGATACAGCCGAGTGTGGTGGCCAACGCTCTTAATCCCAGCACTCCAGGGCAGAGGGGGAAGGAATTCTGGATTCAAGGCCTTATTTGCGCCACTTAACCGAGTTTAGTGCTAGCCAGGGATGTAACATAGTGAGACTGTTTCAAAAACAAAGATACAGCGAGCTGGGCGGTGGTGGCGCACGCCTTTAATCCCAGCCGAGGCAGAAGCAGGCGGATCCCTGAGTTCCAGGACAGTCAAGGCTACACAGAGAAGCCCAGTCTCGAAAACAGAACATCAAAAGATACTGGACACTGGGAGCAAAAGAGGGCTGTGACTGGGTCCAGAATCCCAGATCTTAAGAGTTTCATGCTTCACGTTGAATCATTTAGGGAGAAATCTCCCCCTGAACCCTTTTGTTACTTCTCTACCCGTTTTATATTATTTCTTTTGCATTTATATTTATTTATTTGTATGTGTGTGCTTGAGGGTGCAAGTGCCAGTGGGCATATGTGGAGGTCAGTACTTGTGGGAGTCGGTTTCTACAACGTAAGTCTCTGGGATTCAACTCAAGTTATTAGACCTGGCAGCAAGGCCTTTGCCCACTGAGCTATATCACTGGCCCGAATTATAATTTTCAAAGACATGAACAAAGGTGGCCATAATGGTACTTTTTGTTGTTTTGTTTCTTCTTCTTTTTTTTTTCTGAGACAGGGTTTCAGTTTGTAGCCTTGGCTGTCCTGGACTCGCTTTGTAGACCAGGCTGGAAATCACAGAGATCCGCCTACCTCTGCCTCCCAGAGTGTTGGGATTAAAGGTGTGTGCAACCGTGCCCGGAGTCTTTCTTTCCTTTTGTTGTTTTGTTTAGGTTTTTGTTTGTTTTGTGACAAAGTCTCTCTATGGTTATCCTGGAACTAGGGAGGCAGTGGCAGACAGAACTTTGTAGGTTTGAGCCCAGCCTGCTCTACAAAGTGAGTTCAGGAAAGCCAAGGCTACACAGAGAAACCCTGTCTTGAAAAAGAAAAAAATAAGATGGGGAGGGGGATTTAACTCAGTGGTAGAGCACTTAAAACCCTGGGTTCGGTCCTCAGCTCTGGAAAAAAAAAAAGACAAAATAAGAAGGAGAATAAAAATAAATAAAATTCACGACGAGCAAAACTTTGTCAGAATATGGCCTGTGGCACTGCGAGGTGAGGTGGCCTGCTGTAATCACAGCCCTCAGGAGGCTGAGGCAGTTAGTTCCTGAGGACTCACTGGCCAAAGAACGTGTTAGTGAGTTCCAGGTTCAACCACAGCAATGAAGGAAGACGCCTAAAGTCAACTACTGCCTTTTACAGCGATGCACACACAAGCAAATGTGCCCTTGCACACATGTGGGAACAAGCAAGCAAAAACAACAAAACCAACTAGTACCATCTTTGTTATTCCGTGGTTCAGGCTGCAGTTGCTAGAGGGTAGCAGGTTTCTGCGTTTCTGGTGGTGCTGAGCCTTCATCCCGCAGGCTTCCGCAGGCTTCAGGTCTCTCTCATGCTCTGTTTCATCCACAAAGTAACTTTTTTCCAATCAAGGCTTACGTAGGGGTTCTCAACATATGGGTCTCGACTCCCTCTGGGTCGAGCAACCCTTTCACAAGAGTCACCTAACATCATTGGAAAACTGTTATATTACAACTCATAACAGCAACAAAATTACAGTTTTGAAGTGGGAAGAAAAATAATTTTATGGTTGGGGGTCTCGGTAACCCATTAAAAGGTTGCAGGCTTTTCGTGCAAGATATGCGCGAACCACAGATTGAGAACCCCTGCAGTGAAGTCTAGGGAGCCTAGATTCCCGCTACAGCCTTCTGAAATCAGATCGCTACAGAGCATGCGCAAGACTCCGCAGCCGCGTCCTGAGCCTAGCCTTCTCCTAGTGGCTTTCACACGTTGCTCCCCCAGTTTGCTAGCAAGGTCAAACTAGGTGCACATTTCCAGGCTTGCGGAGCCAGCTCCTTTCCGGCCCCTTCTAACTGTCTGTTAACGGTTTAAAAAGAATTTTTTTTAACTTGCTGTTACTTTAACCGAGGTTCCTAAGTTGTCAAAATATATATCCTGCAAAGCCCTCACACTGCAGACAAATGACCCACTTCTTTGTTCCTTCATCACCTTGAGCAACGGACCAAATGTCTAGGAGGATAAATTAAGGTCCTTAGATTCCAGACTGAACGTCTTGGAAAATAGTTAAAGGCCTTGAGGATAAGTGTCCTGGGTGAGGCCCAACCTCCAACAGAAATTCCCTTGTTGCTCAACCCATCATGTTAAAGTTTTGCCCGGACCCTCACCAATGCCCCTCGCCTTTCCTTTCGGTTTTCACCCTTAAAATATGCAAAACAGCTTCCCCTCCAGGACACAGTTCAGATCCTGAACTGGCCACCTCGCTGAGCTCAGAAAAGAAAGCTTCCATTTTAAGCTTCTGTGTCTGAAGTGAGTTTTCTCGGCTTCCACCCTGAACCCAACGCAAATGCTGACAGGAAGGTCACTTTGAAGTTGACCAGGGAGTCAAGATGGCAGCCCCCACACTCTAGTTCCTTGGACGTCTGCCCACCGCCCATCAAATTGCCGTGAGGGGTGGAGAGATGGCTTAGCAAGGTTCCCAGTACCAACCTCAGGCAGCCCACATCCACCTGTAACTCCAACCCCAGAGGACCTGACCCTCTGTCTTCCAGCCACACACACATGAATAAAAAGTAAAAGAAAGAACTGGGCTGGCACCTACAAAGACAGTGGGAGCCAGGGAGCGCTCTCGGGAATGTCCAGCAGCTGCCCTTGTTATTGGGTGCCGTCCCTGGCTTCTTGCAGAGAGCCAGGTGGAAGATTTGGGGAAGACAGCAGGCATCCTGCCCAGCTTATCGTGGGCCTGATGCCCCCGCTTCTGTCATCAGCTGTTCTGGGATGTACCCCGGGTTTTCAGCGCCCTGGGGGTGGAGGCCTCAGTTTGGCAGAGGAAATGTTTGAAGCCTCAAAGAGAAAGAGAAAAAAAAAATCGATGTCTGCCAGGAGTGAACCCAAAGCTACCCAGACCCTGACTGATCTCCTTTAAAATAGATGTAGTTATTTATATGTGAACAGGTGTGCACACCCATCTGAATGTGTGGAGTGTAGAGGTCAAGGCTGGGTGCCCTAGTTTGCTTTCTGTTGCTGTGAGGGTGAGAAAGCAAATGACCAAAAGCAACTTGAGAAGGAAGGGGTTTGTTTGGCTTATGCTAAGGGTCCACCTACCAAGGGAAGTCAGAGCAGGAGCCTGGAGGCAGGGACTGAAGCGGATGCTGTGGGGGACATGGCTTGCTCAGCCTGCCTTATTACACACCCAGGACCACCTGCCCAGATGTGAAACAGAATCCAGAGGGCTGGGCACTCACATGTGGCATTTCTCAAGAGAGGCTCTCTTCCCTGGTAACCCTCAGTCACCCTCCAGCTCAGCTAGGCAGGCTGGCCACTGAGCGCAGGGAGGCGCTTGTCTCCATTTCCCCAACTTGACCACGGCAGCCGTCCTGCTGGCTGTCCGCGTGTGCAGTGGGGATCCAAGGTCAGGCCCTGGTGGACATTAAGCACATTACCTACTTTGCACGAGTGGGGAGGGCCCTTGGAGGCCAGAGTGGGGATCCAATCCCCTGACACTAGTGGGACAGGTGGCTGTGATCTGGGAACTGAGCTTTGGTTCTCTTCAGCATAGCAAGAAAGCAGTCACATACTGCAGCCCCAAAAGCCCCTCCCCAGTTGTTTTTTGAGATAAGGTTTTGAGACATCCTTGGCTGTCCTGGACTCACTTTGTAGTCAAGACCGGCCTCGAACCCACACAGATCCGCCTGCCTCTGTCTCCTGAGTGCTGGGATTAAAGGTGTATGCCACCACGCCTGGCTCAATTCCTTTTTCTTTTCTTTTCTTTTTTAACAATTTATTTATTATGTGTACAGTGCTCTGCCTGCATGTACACCTGCACTCCAGAAGAGAGCACCAGATCTATTACAGACGGTTGGGAGCCACCACGTGGTTGCTGGGACTTGAACTCAGGACCTCAGGAAGAAAGCCAATGCTTTTACCCTCCGAGCCGTCTCTCCAGCCCCCTGACTCAATTTCTTAATTGTTGGTTGTTTCGGGAGCTTTTGGAGGTCCTGGAGGCTTAATAATGGAGACAAGGTTAGAACAGGGTCAGGCTGTTTGCTCAGGCAGTCCCTCGGTCGCCACCTAGACTCAGCGGGCTTCCCTGCCCTGGTCCCATTCCGCTTTATCCCTCTGCCCCCTCCAGCCCCAAGAGCCGCATTCCTCTCTCCTACAAAGAAGCTATTAGCATAGTGGGCGTGGCTCCACACTTCCCTCACTCTGAACCGACCCGGACACCTACACCTCTTGGTGGTGCTTTTTGGTCAGGTTGAGGGCTACACGACCTCCTCTACAGCAAGCGGGGATGGCAAACAGTTACGAATCCTGCCAGCAAGTGGCGCTGTCGACACAGTTAACGATTGAGAACACAGGGACACGCCGTCACAGCCAGTACTACAGTGAGTGGGGTAGTATTTTATTATTTTATTTTATTTTATGGGTGTGGGCGTCTGTGTATTCCTGAACACCGAGTGTATAACGAACAGTACCCGAGGAGGCCAGGAGGGGCGTCACATCTGGAACAGGAGTTAGAGAAGGTTTTGAGCTCCCACGGAGTCCTCTGCCTGAGCAGCAAGCCCTCGTGACCACCGAGTCGTCTCTCCGACCCCTCTCGCTAAGGAGTTTGCGTTTGCTCAAGAGTGAAGCGGCGCCGTGTGAGAGATCCCAAGGAAGAGCTTTCTATCAGGACCGGCGCCAAGCTGAGAAAAGCTGCTCCGGACAGGCGCGACCAAAGCTCCTGCCGCCCCGCTGCGCACACAGGCCCTCTCCGTCCCGGGCTGTCCCCACCCAGGGGCCGTGGGAGCTGGGGGCCGGAGAGAGGGCTCTGGAGGACGGACGGGATGAGAGTGGCTTGGCGCGTGCGTGCTCCTCACGAGCTTGTTCTCAAGTTCTGTTCCAAGCGGCTGCTCAGGCCTGCTCCCCGGTTAAACAGCGCACAGGACCGTGTTCTGTTAGAACTGCGCCCTGGAAAGCTCTGTCTCAGGGAGGCCGAGGGATGAAGCATGCAGCATCAGTTGGGCTAGGCGTGTGATCTTCCCGGGACACAGAAGAACCCGAATTCAAACCCTAAACTGCCAAAATTAACACACTCAACATCAACCAGTTTCAGCAAAAAGCAAAAACAAATAGACAAAAGAGCCAGACACGTGTGTTGTTTTTAAACACGGCGGCTTTTGCATGTCCCTGATTTTTATTAGATATTACAAATTTGGAAGGGAGGCCTTAGATGGAACCTCAAGTTCTCTTAGCAAAAATGTTCCCTATAAGCTGTGTGTGGTGGTGCATGGCTACAGTCCCAGCGGGTTGAGGTAAAAGGTGCCAAGAGCTGGAGGCTAGCCTGGCATAGAGAGCACACACCAGCAGGGGTGCGTGGCAAAACATTCTCAAGCCGAAACGAGGGCTGGGAAAGTGGCCTAGCTGGCAAGTAGGAGGACCCGAGTTCAACACCCAGAACCCACATGAGGGAGAGTCAGCGAGCCAGAGAGACAGAGAGCGCCAAGTGTGACAGTGTAAGCTCCCAATCCCAGTGCTGGGGCTGGGCTTAGACAGGAAAGTCCCTGGGCTCCAGGGCCAGCCAGCCGAGATAAAGTGCGGTGACTCAGCTGGTCCTCCCCCTGCTCCTCTGTTGGCTAGGCTAACCTCTTGCCTCCTCTCTGTGAAAGGGCATTCTAAAGCTCTCTGTGCCCAGCCCCTCGGAAGGCTTAGGCAAGAGGATCAGGGGTGGGGTCAGCCACTGTCCCGATGGATATGCATTCTCTGCCTAATACAAGCCAATTCAAGCCCAATTAGAGTATAGAGAGGCAGGTTTATGGGGGGAACTCTTAGGAGGTTCACTACTCTCTTGGGAGGAGCCATGCAGAGGGAGACAGAAAAGCAGCTCCAGAGAGAGACAGAGACACAGACAGAGACAGACACAAAGACAGAGAGAAAGAGAAAGACAGAGACACAGTGACAGACAGAGGCAGAGCAGGGAAACAAAGTGTCTGGATTGTCTAGTGAGGAGCCTGTCAGGGAGAGGAAGCGCCACCCCTGGGCTGGAGAGTTCAGGGCAGAAGGCTTGTAACAGCCTGGGACTGAGGGATGCTGGGAAAACCTGGAAGGCAGGTCGGCTTTGGTTAAATAGGTACCTGTCCCAGGTCTGAAACCCAACATCAGTGTGCACAGGTCTGAGCTGGAGATCAGGTGTGAATAAGTGAAAAACACTACCTCAGTGTGAGCAGCAGCTGTAGTAGGGACTTAGGTGTATGGCATATATGTGTGCATTTTGAGTGTGTGTGTATGTGTCTGATGTGTAGACATCTGGGGTATTTGCAGGAGGAGCACACACAGGGGCCGTGAGAGTCCAGGTAGCTGGGACCGTATGTGGGTTTGGAAAGTGAGTGCAGACACAGCAGGGTGAGAAGCCTGTGGTGGAGGAACTGAGTGAGGCTTCTCTGACAGAGCTCATGGGCGTGAGAAGCAGAGACTTGGCAAAGGACACGTGAGGACAGACCCTGGGAGCCGGCTCACCCAGGACTGCAGCCTGTGTTGCTGTTACCTAGCCGTGGGCTTGAACACGCTTTTTTAAAGTAAGCGCAGAGACACTCTGGTTTTATTCAGTGCTGTCTGTTTTAACTTAGGAAGCCATGAGGCTCCTGGGAGTCAGAGACTGGAAGCAAGTCAAGATAGTCCACATCCGTTTTGTTGGTGTTTTTTTGAGACAGAGTTTCTCTGGGTAGCCTTGGGTGTCCTGGACTCACTGTGTAGACCAGGCTGGCCTTGAACTCACAGAGATCCGCTTGCCTCTGCCTCCCTGAGGGCTGGAATTACAGGTGTGTACCATTACACCCAGCCTGGCATTCCTTGTTTGTTTGTTTTACTTAAAGATTTATTATATTTGAAGTTTGTTAGCTTTTATGTATATGGGCATTTTGCCTACAGTTCTGGCTGCATACCACATGCATTTGGTGCTGAAGAAGGCTAGAGAGGGAATCAGATCCCTGGGACCAGAGTCACAGACACTTGTGAGCTGCCACACTGGCTTGGGGAACTGAACCCAGGTCCCCTAGAAGAGCAGCCAGTACTCTTAACCAACAATCCATCTCTCCAGCTCCTATTTTTATTTCTGATTTATGCATCTTTATGAGTTTGTGCAAGAGCCTGTCTCAAAACCAAAACAAGGGCTGGGGAGATGGCCCCAGTCAGTGAAAGGCAGGCAAACCTAAAGACCTGAGTTCAGCTCCCAGAACTCATGGTAGTCAACAAATAAATAAAACCTGTGATCCCAACACTCAGGGAAGCAGAGGCAGGTGGATCTCTGTGAGTTCAAGGCCAGCCTGATCTACAGAGCAAGTCCAGGACAGCCAAGGCTACAGGGAGAAACCTTCTGTCTCAGAAAACAAAAACAAACAAAGAAAATCCCCACCCTGCATCCTTAGGAGAAAGGGCATCATATTTAAGTTAACAAATACACACTGCAGAATAAAAATAAGAGTTTATTCCATATGGAGCCAACCAGCAGCCTGCGAAATAGCACTGGTTTGTAGCTCACAGCTACTGGACTTGAAGATCATTCTCATCCCGCCTTACTCCCGAGACTGCCTTTTCCCTTCCCAAGGTCAAAATGTGTAGCAGCTGCGCAGGCAGAACTGTAATTGGGGAAAGTAACTGGTCAGCAGATTCCAGACTGGGATGTCTTCAGGCGGGATCAAGGTTGCCTGAGGGAGTGGTGGAAATGCACGCCACCATGACAGCCCAGAGGCAGCCTGAGCAACAGCCTTGAGGGGTCAGTGAGCTCCAGCCTAATGCAGGCGACTGGGGCATTTAGAGAGGCACGGCAGTAAGATGGTTCCACAAGGGTGCCGACACACACCCAGCAGCAATCTCAAGACCTCAAACGGGAATTCCACAATGAGAACAAGTACCATTTTAGGGATCTCTGTGTGTCTTTGTGCTTCAGGTTCCGCCTGTGTGACAGAGGCCATCTGTCCTTGGCGCTGCAGGGTCGCCTTAGGCTGGGCATGTGGCTCAGTTGTCGAATCCTTGCCTAGCATGCATGAAGCCCCAGCACCCAGGAACAGGTCAGAAGTTCAGGGCCACCCTAGGCTACATAGGGGTTGGAAGCTAGCATGGGTTACATGAGACTCCATCCCAAACATATCTTCCTACCCAATAAATGTACAACCTACAGCCAGTGAGCTTAATGCCTACAGGACTGCTAAAAGAAAGTCTTAGCGGCTGCAGATAGGGCGGGACTCACAGCTAGAAGACAGGAAAGCCTCACAAAGGATCCATGGGACAAAGCCACAGGGTGAAATGCCCTGTCAAGCCTTCGTGGGTGTCTTGCTAGGAGGAATACAGATGGAGAGAAAACGGAAACTGAGCCCTGTGGCCAATTCTTCGACATTATTATATTCTCAGCTTTCTCTGGAGTAGACAGTGGAGCCCTGGCCTTGGTGGCCTGTGTTTCCTTGCTCCCCAGCAGATCAGCAAGCACGTGAGGAGGGCTGCAGGGCTCCCTTGCTGGGTGGTTGAGGGGCTCCCAGGAGGGGCTGTGGCAGGAACCAGCAGCTGAGAGGCACATGACCACGGCATTTAACCGTGGAGCAGGTCCTGTGGCAGCCACTGGGCTCACACCGCCTGGTGCCAGTCCTCAGTCTCAGTCAGAATCCACTGCTTGGTCCAAGGCATTCTCAGAGCGCCCCTTGGTCTTGAATGTTGAACACAGGTACACGAGAAAAGCCAGGCACAGCAAAGCTATAGCCGTGAAGAAGGCCAGGACTCCCATAAACACCAGCGGCTGTATGGGTAGGAGGATCAGGGGACTTTCAGCTGGGATCTGGTTGGTCAAGCTGAGCATGTAGCCTAGGGACCAGGAGATGCTGCTGTTCCCCACCTGTGGAGGAGACAGGATGGCTCAGCCCTCAGAACTCCAGGTGGGTGCAGACCACAGGGAGAACCCACAGAGGTCTCTCAGGAGACACCACACCACAGTCACAAAGATGGAACCCCAGCTCCAGCTCAGTCACCCCGACAGTCGGAAAACAGTTCCCTGTAAGCCCGTCTACGCCGAGGGTTGAACCAGTGCAGCCCCAGCTGGGATAGCATTCCTACTGTGCAGGCAACAGGCCTGTTTGTGGTTAAAGAGGGGTGGCAAGTGTTTGCCAACCCAAGGCCGGTCCTAGGAACATGGGGCCAGCCCTAAGGAAGCCCCTCACATTCATCTGTTCTGATAGGTCCACGGTCCACGGCTCCTTTCTCTTTTCCCTCTCTCCCCCCCCCCCCCTCCTTCCCTTCCCTTCCCTTCTCTTCCTTTCCTCCTCTGTCCCCTTTTAAAACAGGGTTCCATTATAGAACTTTTCCTGGCCTGGAACTCATTATGTGACCTTGAACTCTCAGAGATCCACCTGCCTCTCCCTGGGATTAAAGATGCATGTCACCATGCCTGGTACACAATCTGCTTTTTGTCTATCATATTTTGAGGCTGTTTTCTTAGGCATCTCCATATTTTGAGTTTACTATCTTTACAGTGAACCAAACTTCTCATCTGCACACCTAATCTCAAATAACGCTCTTCTTCAAAATTGTTTAGCCAGACATTCAATGTCAGCAGCAGGTTTCTTCCTTGGGTAGTATTTGCTTGACATCACACTATATTTTACTTGTGTGTGTTTATGTGTGTGTGAATACCACAGCAGCCTGTAGAGATCACAAGACAACTTTCAGGTGTAGGTTCTCTCTTTCCAGAGTTTGGATCCTAGAGAAACTCACAGCGGCAGGCCTGTAAGCATGCTTTTCTAGCCACTGAGCCTCTTCAGTACCCTTTGCTTGATACTAAGAAAACTTTGTTTCATAAACTTTCATATCCTAATTCCTAAAAATGTAAACATTTCTCTCATGAATGATATAAGTTGGTTGCTTATTTAATTTTGTTTATCATTTTAGTTATGTTTATTAGTTTGTATATTATTATGAGACAGGATCTCATTCATTCCAGGCTGGTCATGAATTTCCTATGCAGCAGAAGGTGAACTTGAACTCCCAATCCCTGTTTCCACTTCCTGAGTGCTGGGATTATAGTGTTCCCCACCATGCTGGGCTAGCACAGGACATGGGTTTGGTTTTTGTTTTTTGTTTCCCCCCCACAAGATATAACAGCGATTCAGTGTCAGATTCCCTTTCCAAACAGCCCCCTTTGCTCTGGCTACAATGTCCCCAGGCAGCAAGACCAGAGGAGCAGCCTGTTTTGTTAAACACTGAAAATCAAATCTGACCATGTTTGTCTTCAGAACTGGGAGTTTTAGCTTGGCTGGCCTCACACACACTGTGTAGCTGAGATGGCCTTGAATTCCCTGTTCTCCTGTTACCTGAGTACAAGCCTGGTTTTTGTGGGTGCTAGGAAAGTTAGGGTTCTACCCGGGGTTGAGAGTATGTTAGAAAGACATTCTACCAGCGGAGCAAACCATAGGCTAGCCTTGTGACTAATGACATCACTGATGATTCTGGACTCTAGTATGGGGCCCAGTGATCTCCGTTAGCACTACTTCCCTGTACTTATTTTTTCCTTTCTTGCTTCAAAATGGTGTGCAGGGGCTGGAGAGATGGCTTTCTGTATGTGTTTACACACGTGTATGGCGGCCAGAGGTCGGCCTCTGACGTGTTCCTAGGAGAACAGGTTTCTCCTAGGGCCCAGGGGCTCACTGATTAGGCTGGACCACCCAGACAGCTAGCCTGGAACTGGGATTAAAGGAACATGATCCGATGCCTGACTTTTCTCACACGGATTCTGGGGATGAAATTCAGGTTCTCCTGCTTGTCTGGCAAGCACTCAACAAACTGAACCATCTCCTAAACTACCTTTTACCTTTTTTATTTTTTATTTTTTTGAGACAGAGTCTCATGTAGCTCAGGCTGGCCTTGAACTCTACACCTTCCTGCCTCTGCCTTCCGAGTGCTGGATCACAGGCACGCATGCCTGGCTCTTCTCTTTTTCTTGAGTGTTACTTTCCTTTCCAAAAATTTTTTATTTTTTTTCTATATTTTTGTAGTATCTCCTGGGACTATCTACCTTCTCATCTGATTACTGTCCTTAAAAACGTATTCAGTGCCTGTGTAGAAACTCTTCTAGTCTGTTTACCTTCCTCTATTTAACTCAGTGTCCCTGCCTGGGGTGTGGTGGTATCCCAGCAGAGGCAGAGGCAGGGGAATTTCTTCGGGTTCAAGGCCAGCCTTGTATGCATAGCTCACTCCCTGCAAGCTAAGGTGAGAAAGATCTCAAGCGGGAATTCCACAGTGAGAACAGGTGGTGAGAAAATATAAATGACAGCCACTTGACCAGGAGCGAATTTTTATAATTAAAGTAAAATTTTAAAAAGTTACATTTAGTGTGGTGTGTGTGTGAGCACTCATGTGAGGGCACCTGTATGGAGGTCAGACGACAGCTTTCAGGAGTCAATGCAACTGTCTCCTCCAGTGTGGGTTTTGGGGACAGACTCAGGTCAGAAGGCTCACTGGGAAGTGCTTGTACCAGCTGCCTGGCCAGTCCCCGGAAGGAAATTTAAACAAGGACGTCTGCTCAGTGCACTGGTCCTCAGTGCACGTGTTCTCACACTGTGTGGGGCAGGTGACTGCTCTCTAGGGGTAGAACTCAGCAGCACACAGGCCACCAACAGTCTGCACCCAGATACCCTCTGTTGTATTTTTTTTAAGATGACTCAATTTTACTTACATGAAAATAGACAGTGCCAAGCTTAATTCAGGATATTGATTAGATTAATTCAATTTTGCCAAAGCTGGAATTGAACAGAATGGCTCCAGACATCCTGCAGGCTTTACCGAAGCTATTCCTGAGCTGAGAAACCCTCTCAGAACACAGTACTCGCCAGGCAGATCCGCAAGGCAAGATCCTGCCTGGAACAGCCTTCCTCTTCCTAAGCCTCTTAGCCACCAGGCGATATCTGTCTATCTATCTAGCATCTATTTATCATGTGTCTAATTTACTTCCATCTATCTCTTTCCAGTTATCTATCTTCCATCTGTCATCACTTAATCTATCATATACCATCCTTCTATCTACCCACTCATCCAACACATCAACCTATCATCCATCTAATATGTCTATAATCTATACATCATCTATCTAATATACATATCGATCTAAGCTATATATATCTAATCTATATATCATCTGTAATCTCTATAATCTATACACCTATCTAATCTATACATCATCTGTCTAATCCACACACATCTATATAATCTATATGTAATCTACTTAATCTATATATCATCTAATCTATATAGCATTTATACTCTATACATCATCTATGTAATCTATCATCTATATAATCTAGCATCTGTCTACCACTATCCATGCCAAAGTTTTGTGTATAAACACAGTGACCTCAGGTTCCTTTAAAAAGAAAATTTTTATTTAATGAAAAGTTGCTAATGTGAACCCCTCACACCTTCAAAGATGTATCTTACACTGTCTTTTTATGACATGGAAAACACTTAATTATTTTGTTATAAATTATAAGCCAGGAGTGGTGGTGCACATCTTTAATCCCGGTACTCTCAGAGTGAGGTACAGGCTAGCCTGGTCTGCACAGTGAGGTACAGGTCAGCCTGGTCTACATAGTGAGACCCTGTCTCCAAAAACGAAAGGAAAAAAGTGGTTTCAATTTGCAGCTCCTTAGGGGCTGGAGAGATGGGTCAGAGGTAAAGAGTACCGGCTGTTCTTCCAGAGGTCCTGAGTTCAATTCCCAGCAACCACATGGTGGCTCATAACCATCTATAATGAGATCTGGTGCCCTCTTCTGGCATGCAGGCACACATGAACACAGAAGATTGTATACATAATAAACAAATCAATCTTTAAAAAAAAAAAACCTTGCAGCTCCTTTTCAGGATGAAACATCTCAGACTCTCTCACACTTCACCGGTCTCTCACCAAATCGTTCTTCAGCACTGACTAGGCCCCACCCTGACCTGGCGCCTGGCCTGCCCCCACAACCTCACCCTTGGGAGCCTCACTGTCCATCCATCGGTTCCAGTGTCTAATTCTGTCACCTCTTCTCTTCCCTTCTTCTCACAGGTGACCCGCAAGATAAGAGCATCCTTTAACCTTTGACCTCTCTTCTATACCCATGCACACAAACTTTTCTCCAGGGAGGAAGAAGAGAAAATGTGTACGTCCGTTGACTTACTTCTTTTTCGAAACGTATCTGAGGCCATGTCTCCTCGGTGAACTTGTATCCGTTGACGAGTAGGTGGTAGATATAGTGGGCTGAGAAGCAGTAGGACCGGGCGTACACCTCATCAAATCTGGGGAGCAGGGACGGGAGCTGGAGGGAGACACAGACACCTGAGAGAGGCAGCTGGGCCTCACAGTGCGTGCTTCACCTGAGGGCGGGCGACAGCAAGGCTGCAACGCCACCCCTCCTGATTTCCTGATGAAAATGACAAATGACACAATTGCACAGGAACCGAGGTGTCTGCCCAGTGTTGGGTCATAGTCTGATTATTTACACCAAGAGCTGCTGCATCCTACCATGCCTTTTCTCTTTCGTTTGTTTATTTTCAGATGGGGTCTCAGATAGCCACAGTATCCTTGAGCACACAATACTCACACACATACATACACAATATACACATATAAACACAATATATGCATACACACATATGTACACAATACATACACATATACACACAATATATATACATACAGTCATATATATACACTTGCTCACCTATGTATCACAAATACATTCATACATGCATATCGGAACATGGTCTAAGAATGGAGTTGTACCCGGGCACGGCAGCACATGCCTGTAATCCCAGCACTCAGGAGGCAGAGGCAGGAGGATCTCTGTGAGTTCAAGGCCAGCCTGGTCTACAGAGTGAGTCCAGGACAGCCGGGGTTACACAGAGAAACCCTGTGTGAGAATTCTGAGTGCTTTCGAGAAAATGTCAAGCAAACTAGAGTCTTCAGGCCTCGGTTTTCAGAATCCCCAAGTGCTGCTGGAATCCCCGGGGTGGAAGATAGGAGTTAACTCACTTTCGATTGTTCATTACATTGTTCATTACAGCTATCGTTACTGGCTTTAGGCCTGCGGGACTGTGTGGCTCGTCCTTGGGGCTGGGCTCCTTTCTCAAGCATTCTTCTTAACCGGCAGAGCACAAACTGATGCTCTGGATAAAGTGGCTATTGCCTGAGGCTTTAATCTGACTGGTTTGTTGGCTTCATTCTCTCGGGTCCCACTGCTGCCAGGAAACATGCAGATAAATGCAGCTATACACGCATAAATACATCCACTCACACATGCTTACACACACACACACATGCACGCTCATGGACTGGGCTCTGCCTGTCCTGATGCTCACCCTCTCCTCTAGCACTGACCTCGCTCCAGGTGTGTCTGCAGAAGTCCCAGCTGCTGTCATTGAAGGAGGCGAGGGAGAAGCTCCCCGAGAGGTTTAGAGCGCTGGCTGTGTAATAGAACCCTGCAAACGCCTGTGAGCAGGACAGAGGGAGGCCGTGAGTTCTCCCAAGGAGTGTGCCATGAGCCACCTGGGAGGGAGCAAAAAGCAGCAGGACAGGGGAAGGGAAAGGGTGGACGGGAGGCACACACACACACACACACACACACACACACACACACTGTCTTTGTGCTCACCACAAACGGTCCCTGGACCTTGGGCTGGTAAACGCCATCAAAGGAACAAGCCTCCTGCTCCTGGCAAGCTCCGAAGTCAAACACATCGGCCACCTTCTCCCTGCACAGCCACGGGTCTCCAGTCCCCGTGAAGGTGATGTTGTGGCCGGGGCTGAAGGCCTGAGGCCTCTGCTTCTCTGTACACAGGCTGTCGAACACGTTGCCCAGGGTGAAGGTGGCTTGGTAGCCCCGTGGGTAGCAGGGGTTGCTGATGTCGGCGTCGGAGGGGGCGCCCTGGGGGTGCAACAGGGGTTGAGCGGGGGTAGGGGGGTGAGGTGGAGGGGGGCAGCTCCGTTCCCTGAGGGCTTGCACGTCACGCCATCCTGCCCAAGCACGGTTCAGGAGACTCGGTGGACACATGCATGAAACAGGCAGACACGCCAGACACTGACTGATAAAGACTGAAAGATTTACTTTAGAACAGGCTGGGAGGGGTGGCGAGACAGGGGACTCAGTCAGGAGTGAGCTCGCTGCTCAAGCATGAAGGTGTGTGTGTGTATGAGCATGTGTGTGTATGTATGAGCGCGTGTGAGCGTGTGTGTGAGCCTGTGTATGTGCACACACCTGCAGAGGCCAGGTGCTGTTTCTCAGGCGCCACCCACCTGATTTGGTTTGGTTTGTGAGGAAGGGCCTAACTGTGTAGCCCTGGCTTGCTGGAAGTCACTGTGTGGACATAAAGAGCCGCCTGCCTCTGCCCTTGAATGCTCAGAGTAAAAGTATATGCCGGCCCGCTCGGCCTTCGCAAATACTTATTTATTCATGTGTGTGTGTGTGTGTGTGTGTGTGTCTGTGTGCACACAGGCATGCGCACATGCACACGTGAGCGTTTGAGTGCGCACAGATGCTCACAGAGAACGTCAGATCCCCCGGAGCTCGAGCTATAGCTTGTTGTGAGCCATCAGCTCCTGTGTTCTGAAAGATCAGCAAGTACTCTTAACTGTTGGCCGTCTCTCCTCTCCACTCCTTGCTGTTGTTGGTTTTTGTTTTTCTGGTTTGGTTGGTTGGTTTTGGTTTTTTTTGAGACATGGTTGCCCTGTATAGCCCTGGCTGTCCTACAACTTGCTTTGTAGCCCAGGCTGGCCTCAAACTCACAGAGCTCTGCCTGCCTGTGCCTCCCGAGTGCTGGGATTAGAGGCGTGCGGCACCAGCCTACACCCTGTTTTTTTGAGAGCAGTTCTCTCAGGGGCCTGGAATTGGCCTGTAGGCTAGGCTGGCAGCTCCTGCCTTACAGCGTGCATCACCATGCCTGGCCTTTTCTTATTATGTAGCCTTGGCTGGCCTGGGGCTTACTATGTAGACCATGTTAGCCTCGAACTCACAGAGATCCTCCTGCCTCTCCCTCATGAGGAATCAAAGGTGTGTGCCAACACACTCAGCCATGCCTGTCCAGGGAATCCAACTCTTGCCCTCAGCCGGATCAGCAGGCGTTTTTCCCAACTGAGCTATCAGCGCAGTCCGGATCCTCCCTCCTTTTTCCTGCTTACATTTTCTCTAAGTGGGTACCCCCGTAGAGGAGGGAGAAGAGACGGGAAGAGAGGGTGAGAGAAGGAGACCCCAGGGTCCCAGGACACTTTGCCTGCTGGAGCGAGGCTAGACACTCGAGCCAGGCTCCTCTCCCGGCTCGGCAGACCCATTCCCCAGCTCAGCCGACCCCTCTCCTGGGCCAGCAAGCAACTTCTCCGGCTCAGCAGGCCCCTCCCTCGGCTCAGCAGGCCCCACCCCCGGCTCAGCAGGCTCCTCCCCCGGCTCGGCCCCTCCCACTGGGCACCTGCAGAAGCAGCGCCAGGAACTTCTTCTCCGCTTCGTTCCGGCCGTAACACTGGAAGCTGTGTGTGTAGAGCGTGTACGCGTAGCCGTACAAGGACACCTGCACGGTGTCACTGGCGTTAGGCTCCATCTTCTCTCCTGCCACAAAGGATATCTGGGTGGAGGCGCCGCCTAAATCCAGGGCTCCCGTGGTGTCCACTCCGTGCGGGTGCACCCACATTTGCCACAGGCTCTTCTGCACAGCGGGAAAGGGAAGTGAGAAGAAAAGTGAAGACGCTGTCTCCGCTCGCCGGGACTCCCCACCCAAGCTCCAGCTCCCACTGCCGGGCAGGGGCGTGGGCGCACCGGGGCTGGGTCTGTCTTAGGCTAGGAGCTGTGTGTGACCCGCAGGAAGCGGCAAACTAGAGAGAGGCTGGGTGTGTGCGGCCCTGCTGGTAGCCCCCTGCAGGAGAATGTGTCCCTTGCCGCTAAGCCCAAGGCCTCTAAGGCCAGGAAAGGCAGGAGGGGCGGAGTTTCATGTGAGATTATCCAAATATGGATCATTACAATTAATTTGAAAATTCAAAAAGGACTTGCGGGGGGTTAAAGGTCTACTCTGGGACGTGGTCTGAGTGTCCTCTGCAGGGACAGTAAGGAGACCAAGGACACAAAGTGAAGACTCCTTACCTCTGGGGACTCTGATTTCTGGGGTGTCACCAGCCTCTTGGAAGGGTCATCCATCTTTAAGCTGCCCGTCCCAACATCCCAAGCCGGGTGTTCAATTTAGATCCCTCCCAAATGTCTCATGACCGAGCAGAGTGGTGCCCTTCCTCGGCTGCTGTTCTTAAGTGCTTCTCGAGCCCATCACACTGAAATAGCCCCCCCCCCCCAGTGTGGCCCTCCGGCCACGGGCAGTGGAACTGGGGAGACTAGGAACCATGCATTTCTTTCCACACACCTCCAGGAAATTGCCCATTATATAGTTGGCTGTAATCCATCCATACACCCCTTCCTCCTGCCCGGAAATGATCTGAGCACCCCTAAAATCGAAAGGCTGGGACGTGAAGTAGCTTTGGATGCTGTCGAGGATTCCTTGGGCTGCCGTCTCATTCTGCAACCTACGCAGGGCACAGAACACAAGAGACCAAGCCCTGAGGCAAGGCAGGTGGCCTGGATAGGCTCCCTCAGTGAGGAAACCCCTCCTCCCCGTCCCCTGCTGGCTCGACTTTTCCAGACATCCTGGGTACACTGTATAGACCTCCCAGGGTGGCTGGGAAGGTGGAGCTCTCTTTGTCGCCTGTCGAACTAACAGGCAGGAAGACAGCTTCTGGTGGAAGCGCCATTCGTCAGCACCCTCCCCCACCCAGGCCTGTCCACTCTCCTACAACGCACTTTGCATCTTATTGTTCTAGCTCAGGCCAGCAAAGACTGGAGAGGGCACAGCAGTGACCTCCAGGGCCCCACACAGAGGAGCTTCCTTTGGCCAAAAAGCATGAGCTTAGGAGGGAAGGGAAAGAGGGACCGGCCTCCAATTGCTTGAGAGGTTCACAGAAAAACACCAGCGCCTGTTTGACCCTCAGAGCCTGATAGTGCAGTATCACCATGTCACCCAGGGAAAGTGTCACCCTATCTGGTATGTTCCCTGTAGACCAGCAGTTCTCAACCTGTGGGTCTCCACCTCTTCAGGGGTTGAACAACCTTTCATATGATTTGCCTAAGACTATCGGAAAATACTCTGGGAGACAATCCTCCCTTTGTTAGTGGGGAAGGGGGGGTGCAGGGGGTGGTACTTGGTTGTTCAGGCAACCATAAGGATAAAGAAATACCAGGAAGGGCTCGATTCCGGCAGCAGCGGCCCGGGTTCTTTGCAGGACCATGTTAAAGTGCCCTGGCCCCCCTCGTCCCGCCTTCTCTTGCTGGGATCATGAGCAGGGCTCCTCATTTCTAGCCCCAGCAGCCTGTACTGGAGACAGATTTATGGTTCCGTTTCTTTGTTTTTTTGAGACTGGGTTTCTCTGTGTAGCCTCGGCTGTTCTGGATTCACTTTGTTGACCAGGCAGGCCTTGAACTCGAAGAGATCCGCCTGCCTCTGCCTCCCCGAGTGCTGGGATCACAGGCGTGTGCCAAGGTGCCCGCCTTCATTTTCCTTTCTTTATGGAATTATTCTTAAAATTCTATTTCAAAGTCAACATAATACTACAATGAAGAAATGAAGAAGGCTGGGTGTATACCTCAGTGGTAGAGCATTTGCCCAGCGTGTTCAAGGTGCTGGGTTCAAAGCCCAGCATTGGAAAACAAAACAAAACAACAAAAATTAAAAAGAGAAAAGGCATTAAACTTGGCACAGTGGGTAACACCTACAGTCTGCAGAGGCAGGAGGGATGGCTGCAGGTTCAAGGACAGCCTGGCCTATGTGTTGAGTTGTCAGCTTGCCTAGGCAATAAATAACGTGAAACCCTTATGTGTGTGTGTGTCTATGTGTCTGTCTGTCCCTGGCATCAATGCCGTGTCTACAGATCCAGCAGGAACACACTGGATGGAATGAGATGTCTGTTCCATAAATTCTCTGACTAGGGTGAGGGACAGACACTGCATTATCTCACAAAAGTTTCTGGACCGGTCTGCACGCTGGCAGA
Source organism: Pachyuromys duprasi (assembly GCA_028658305.1). NCBI lineage: Eukaryota > Metazoa > Chordata > Mammalia > Rodentia > Muridae > Pachyuromys > Pachyuromys duprasi. Next base: position 3,064,800 of record CM053749.1, read on the forward strand.
GCTGACTAGGCTAAGGGCTGAACTTACCACAAACTTCAGCCGGCCCTTTAGCCAAAACCAATAATTGTTCTCCAAGGAAATGCAGGAACCCAGTGATCAGATGTCAATCTGGCCTTTTCTAGATTTCTTGGTCAAAATCACCATGGGGAAGGGACCCAGTTTTAGAAGTAGTTCTTTGTTGGTATGGAAACAATGGCTAAAATTTCAGAGCCATTAAAGCGTAAACTCACAGTACATGGCTTTCTGCTCTTGGGTGTGCTCCCGGAGGCAGAGCGACATTCTTGGTGAGTTTGGTCCCGGTTCCCTCGTGCCCTCAGTCCTCACCTCAGCAAGCGCATCCCCGCTGTGGCTCCCAGGTAAACTCGGGTGGACCCGTGCAGGTGCTCTGGAACCTGCACCCTGGCCTTCAGCATGCAGTCCTCGAAGGCCCAGGGTGCGTCCTGGGGATTTTTCTCGTAGCTGGAGATTCCAGAGCCTGGAGAGCAAGCAGGCAGAACTCACCAGCACGCCTCGGAGCAAACCACAGAAAAAAGACTCACACTCTCGCGGTGGGGACATGTTTTTACACGCCATGTGTTCACAGAGTGCGTGGAGATCAGAGAGCACTGATCTCCAGAACCCATGTAAAAAGCTAGGTACATGCTTGTAACCCCAGCTTTGGGGAGGCAGGAACAGGAGGGTCCCCGGGACCCGACCCGCTGCTTCATTTGTAAGCTCTGGGTCAGTAAGAGCGCCTACCTCAAAGGAAAGGAAAAGGAAAGAAAGGGAAAAAGAAATAAAAGAAAAATTAAAAACCGGAGGTGGACGGTGCCTGAGGACCAACAGCCGAGGCAGCCCTCTGGCTGCCACAGGCACATGTATGTGCACACCCACACACGAGTGGCCCACTAGTGGAAGGGGTTTTGGTATCCGGGGTGCCGTCTGTGACTCAGGTAAACTATGGGTTCATGGGACCCTCAGAACACCCAGAAATGAGCCGTCTCCCCTTTCATTGCTGTGGCCTCAGGAATCCATACACACTCTGGGAAAGCCGAGACCACAAACTCCAGCTGAAATTACGGAGGGGAGCATCACACCCTCAAGGACACGTGGCTTCTCCAGCACTGATTCGGGTTTCGGGTTTCTCAGAGTGGTGGCCAGCCACTAGGGTTGGTGACCTGAAGCTCACCCCAGAGCTCAAGGCCCTCAGGGCGTTCTCATCTAAGTGTCTGGAGCTCGGCCTGTTATGGGAAAGTCACCCTACATGGCTTGGTTCCCAGCATCTGTGTGTGTGTGTGTGTGTGTGTGTGTTCCTCTCCTACACCACCCAACCTATGAGCACACGCCACCTGGCTTTCTCGGGGCGTCCTGTGCGCACGGGGAGTTGGAGAATCTGTGCAAGATGTTGGCTCTCGGCTGACTGCTCTCTCCGCTTGGAGGCGAGCCCCTTGTTTCTCACACATGCCTCCTGTGTCCCGCCACCGTCTAGGACACCACTGAAGGAGGACATCTCCAACCACCCCTGCCCCCACCCAAAACAGAGGGCTGGAAGGGAAGGGGCTGGACGGTGCTGACCCGGCCTGGTCACCCCCCCTACCTTTCACGCTGCACTTGAAGGACTGGGTGACCACTCCCGTGTTGTTCTCCTTCTCCGCTGGCCACTCATACACGTATACAGTGGTTCTTGAGGAGCCGGCATCCAGCACGATTCCATACTGAAGGGAAGGAAGAGAGCTGGCGGCCAGCTGGGCCCTGCTGATGCTCTTCTCACCAGGTCACTGAGAAGCCTGGATGCCATCTTTACTTAGTCTTGGAGGAGCTCACACATGCACATGCGTGAGGTTTTTTTGGTCATATCAAGTCCCAGTTCCCTCTCTAGCTCTTCCCCATCACCATCCCTGGGCCCCCAACTTCATGCTGTCTTTTCAGGCCCCACTGAGTCCAGCACCATCCTTATGTGTAGGTGTGGGCCATTTACCAGAACACACGCATCCCCCCAGGGGCCACTCGCCCAAGAAAAACAACTTTCTATTTTCAGCAGCTTTCGACTGCCCCTCGCTCCTCAGGTAGGGCAGAGACCCTTGAACCTTTCCTCTCTCTTTGCTGGCATGGTGACTGGCAGCCACAGCCACGGTGAGCTCTCGAGTGCGATGACTCTGCTGTGACCAGGGGCAGCATTTCTCAGCACTCCTCCCCAGGCCTGGCTCTTACAATCCCCTCCCCCTTTCTGCAATGTCTCCTGAGCTTCGGGGGAGGACACAGCTCATTTAGGTTCATTTAGGGCTGAACACCCTCTGCCATCTGAGCAGCTACGAGCTCTGCATTATCAGCTTCCTGGGTGAGGGCTGAGAGAGTAGGTGCATTTAGAAGGCAGCCTGGCTTGACGCTATGTCGTTTAGCTGGCCAGCAGCAGGGAGAGCCCTGTCTGTCTAATGCCCATGCTGCAGTTAGGGAGGGGCAGGTCAAGAAGAGAGAACTATTTGCCTCCAAACCAGTTATGGCCCCCTGGAGTCTGGGAAAGGCCTGAGACTAGGCGGGCTCTCAGTTGCTCACACACGGCGGAGGAAGCTTATAAAACGCCCAGTGTCGAGGCTCCACACCAGACCAATGGAGTCGGGGTCTCAAGGAATAGACACAGCATCTCCTCCCCAGGCAATTCTAATGTGAAGGGGCACAGCGAGAGCACCGATACCCGCTTCATCCCAACCTCAGGCCAGGGAACTCTGGGAGCTCTGCGAACATGTAGGCTTACTGTAGGGATAAATAGCCAAAAAGAAACCTCGAGGAAAACACTGTGGGGGTTTCTACAAGGAAGACCCATGCTAAGATGTGTCAGCCCTCAGAAGGAGGGGGCCCATGGCTTAGTGCAGTACTGGCAGCTGCTCCCTTTGGTTACACAGATGTGAAAAGGTGGACTGGCAGGAGTCTCTAGCATCCCCTGGCTGGTCAGCTCATCTGGGGCAGGCACTACTGAGCCCAACCCTGGACCAAACAGCCCTACCAAGGGATGCAGGTCAGGAGTGGAATTAGGATGCTGGCCATGGCCAGCTGGGGGCTCAGGGGCTCCATGGCAGACTTCCCCCCATCCCTCGCCTTTGGTGGATTTGCTCGTCTTGTGGGAGATGTCTGGGGTCCCAGACAGGTGCCCTGGATGATTCTCCAGTCGCACAGAGCTGGGAGACAGTTAACCTCCGGGTTCCCTGTCTCAGGTGACTTACTGCAGAGGTAAACATGAAACCATGTGCCCTGCTGAGTGGCTTACTGCTGAGTGGATGCTTGTTTTAAGAGGCCATGATCGCTGAGTGTGGATTGCATCCATCTGTAATCTCAGCAACTGGGGAAGCTGAGGCAGCAAGGTCAGAAGTTCAAGGTCATCCTTGCCTACATAGCAAGTATGAGGCCAGCCTGGGCTACATGAGACCCTGCCACACACATAATGAAAAGGTTACTCTCAGCCAAGTGGGGTCATCCACACCTGTAATCTTAGCCCTTTTCCTCAACATTTTTCCATAAAATTCTCTTCCAGTCAATGCCTCTGAATCGCTCCATCATGCCTTCTGTGAGATGCAGAATATTCACTTAAGTCTCTGGTTCTAGGCCCGCAGGCAGGTTCTCTCCTGTCCTGAGCACTTGCCCAGCTCTGGACCACAGCTTCTCTGCCCTATAGAGCTAGAAAATCAGCAGGCTGGCTCCTTAACCCCGGCCCTTCAGCCTGAGGAATCTGATAGGGATCTGACAGGACAAGGCCTGTGGCAAACAAGGCCAGCTTTGTTCCAATCCACCCCACGCCAAGGCTCCCAGTGAGGTGACAGTGCAGGTGGAAACCAAAGCCAGGCGCTGTGCAGGCCTCTGGAGTGTCAGCTGCTTCTCCTCCTCCTGCTGACTGCCACCCTGTCGCTGGCCCTGCCAGGCCTGGTGCCAACCCCCCTCACACAGACACACACAGACACAGACACACATAGACACAAACACACACAGATAAACACACAGACACACACACACAGATACACACAGACACAGACACCGACAGATACAGACACACACACACAGACACACACAGACACAGACACACACACACAGACACCGACAGATACAGACACACAGACACACACAGACACAGACACACATAGACACAAACACACACAGATAAACACACACACACACACACACAGATACACACAGACACAGACACCGACAGATACAGACACACACACACAGACACAGACACACACACACAGACACCGACAGATACAGACACACAGACACACACAGACACAGA